>JACJUY010000268.1:63379-164680 GCA_014220935.1 Platorchestia sp. MABIK
CTAGGGTCCGTAACAAAACCAAAAACCCATTCTATTTCAACAAAAGAAAGGCCTACCTAACCAATTAGCTCATGACCTTGCATATCCCCCCTGGGAGCGCTGATTTCCACAGAGACAATAGTTGTATCCTCTTGAGGAGATCAATGACATAATCTGCCCAATTATACCTTAGACATATATTTGACTTACGTGAGCCCCAAGATGTTTATCCTCATGTCTTAAATTTTACAGACGCTCAATGCTTTTTTGTAGAAGAAAGTTTTAACAAAGTCATAATACGGTTTTCTCACGGAAAAACTTGATAATACCACAATCATTTTTAACGTTGTGCTAGATTTCTTGCCGTGTTTCCATAGCAGATAAAATGGCCTCCTATCTGCCTTTTTCTAGATGTCTTGAAGAAATTTAAACAATCAAGAAAGATATCCTACTATGTAAACTTGAGCATTAGGGTATTAGAGGAGTTACTAATACCCTGTTAAATAGTTATAATTCTAACAGAAGCCGATTTGTTTTCTCAACTCTAAGGAATCCTCTGTTTTGAAGCAGGCATCCCACACGGTTCAGTTTTGGGTGTTTTCCTTTTTAATGTATCTATGACTGATATGGCCTTCATTTTCGACGAAAACGTCGTTTTGTCGATTACATTCGATTTTTCAACTTCGATGACGTTGTGTTAAGAATGACAGATCAAATAGAAAACTTGGTACGTGGCTACAGTAACCTTGTTGGAAAAGCAAAACCCATGCTCTTCACGTCTCGTCAACATTCAGTAGAAATACCCATTGATTTTCATAATAAACTTAAGTGGTGAACTCGTGTAAGGGCCTGGATGAAATTCTGGATAGCAGGCTCTCATTCATCGGTCATACTGAGAGAAGATTACATTAGATAAGATGTATCATGATTTTCTTCTCTCTAATATACTCGCGTATGATTAAGGCACAATTTTTTAGGGGTAGAACACCCAGTTGCTATGTCAAGAAAATGCAGGCTGCCATCAATAGAATTATAAGAATTAAATGGCGTGCTATTAAAAAAATTTTACTCAGCCGTTAGACACGATTGACAAGCATGCAGAACTATACAGATTCCTATTTAAATATATTCGCTAGTATGCAGTACTCGCATTCGTTTGTAGAGCTAGAAAGATGAGGTTTACACACGCTGTCATGTTCACTTTACACAGAATTTTTCATCAGATTCGCAACATGTTTAATAATATCCTTTTTACCTGTTTAGAATTAGAACGAAGGTTGGTCATTGTTCACAATTTCTTGCAAAAAATTCTTTGACTTCATATTCAAAAACAAATATGAACGATTTCACTTTTAAACGATCTTGCACGCCACTCGACATATCGACCTGTTCTTGATCACTCTATTGTATCTATGGGAATTAGCGCTCCCAGGGGGACTATGTGAGGGCCCGAGCTAAGGGTTAGGTAGACTTCCTTTTTGTTTAAATAACATAGGTTTTTGTTCTGTTACGGACCATCGTTTTTCGGTTCACTGCTGTCCTGTTTTTTAAACACCTACTACTTTCTCCTTCAACTTTGATCTTGTTTCATAAACTTCTTTCTCATCTTTCTGTTTCTATGCCCTTTCTGCATAGATTCCATGTTCCCTAAACTTCATACTAAATGGTGCCTTCCTCGTTCCTCTCTTTGGATCGCCTTTGTAGCGGATAGGGAGGCTTAAACTAACTAATAATTTAATAATCTAATCTTGATCACTTGAATAATTTATTAATGAAGAATGAGTTACTTAAAATCTACTGTGAAGCTAAGGTGCGCGATTTGATGTACACGCATATGTCCAATCTTTAACTTGTATAAAACGACTCATCAGATTATTTGCTCTAGGATCTTTTTCGTCCTAAAGGATTTTATGTGAATATTTTATAAGAAGGTTAGGACATAGTTGTTTATGTGGTACATGTACATGCAGCTGTGCCTATTTGTCGAGGCTCTGCTAAATGCTAGCAATGCAAAGTTATGAGCGGTCTCGTGAAGGTCACAGAACATACTACTTACGTAGGTTACAAAAATTTACGCGTCACTCATGTATTGTAATTGCATTGTAATTTTCCGCTTTATGAAAGTCTAAACGTTTGGAGCGCTGTCTAGCCGAATGGAAACTACGCTGATCCCTCAATTTCTGGTGAAAATTAAAATTTTAGACAGGACGAAAATCAATGATATAATAAAGGCAAGAAGATCAACATGAACAGTTTGCGTTGCGCTGCAACTCAGTATAGCTTTCATATTCAATATTNAGATGCAAATCGAAATTCGAACCCTCACAGATAATTTAAACCCAGACATTCAACTAAAGTTGCAAAAACATTTAAATTATTTAAACACACTAAATACTGAAAATTATTAACTGTAACCAAAATCCCTAATCTTAATTCCCACCTGCAACTCTTTACACTACTTTGACTTTTTCAACTTTTAGTTCTACATTCTCGTTGAAAACGTAGTAGATTAGATAAGAATATAAGCTTGTTTAAGCCGCCTTAATCACAACATATGTATTCAAATAAATAAAGGATGAAGGTACTATCCAAGTATGTACTTGAGAAACGTGGAATCGATGAACATGAAATGTTGCCGCACAAGACTTCTGCGTACAGAAACGGTAAATTAAAAAGTTTATGAAACAAATTAACAGTTGAAAAAAGTAGTAGAGGTCGAAAATCAGGAGAGCAGGGAACCGAAAAGCGACGGTCCTTGACAAAACAAAAACCTCTTCCATTTTTACAAAAAAGAGGCCTATCCATCCTTCAGCTCGGGACCTCACATTTTCCCCTTGAAAGCGCTAATTTAAATAGATGCGATAGTTGTATCCTCCTTGAAGATGAGAACGTGGTAACGAATTTCCTCCATGTAAGTAGAAATGAAAAAAAAAAACATTTGTTTCGAACTAAAACGTCTGAATCGAAACTAGTGCGATGGTTTATTGTGAATATAACGCCTTTCCTTATTGAGTAGAATAATAATCCTTTTAGCGCAGTTACCGACCCAAAAACTTGATTTTGAAATGATGGAAAAGTATTTTTATAATCTCAGCGTCGAAGACGAGTCAGCCGGACAAAAATGAAGGCTGTCGGCCGCAGGTAACTCCACTTTAAAAGTTAAAAATAACGCAAACAAATTTAGATTATAAGTTAGTTTACGCTTCATAAAAAACAACAAAGGTGCTACACACAAAGGAAGGAAGAAAGCACCACTTAGTCCAGAGTTCAGGGTACGGGGAATTTATGAACAAGGTGTGTTCCCACACAAGTTCCCTTGTGCACAGAAACAAGTTCGAAAAAAGTTTATAAAAACAAGATGAAAATTGAAGAAGTGTTGAGTGCTGAAAACCGGACATCAATGAATCAAAAGATATGGTCCGTAACAAAACAAAAAACCTTTTCTATTTCAACGAAAGTTAAGCCTTCCTAACCTTCAGTTCGGGGCCTAACATCATCTCTTGAGAGCGCTACTTCCCATAGATAAAACGTTGTATCACCTCTGAGGAGACAACATAAACGACCAGAGAATTATTTTCAGTATACATAGACCCAGAGCGGCCCTCCGCAGGTGACGCTTTACAGCACGCAGTTATATAACATCACGAAAACATTCAGAGCGGCCTGCAAATAACGCGTCCTAGTAACTATTTGTCAAGAAGAAATTGAATATAGAAACCGGTAACTTACTGGGGTTTAATCTATGGGTCTTTTTTTCTATTTTATCTCATGAAAAAAGTACACGTTTCTTACGTATAACTACTTATGAAGAATTTCTTTCAACTAATCACAGTATTTCAAGGTTCATCCAATCAAAAAGTGACGACGGTTTTCCCGACGCTTTTCATACATCGGAAAATAATTATCACAACATGCATATTACACTTCCTAAGAAATTAATTGTGAGCCTAAAATTCTAGTCCTTCACAAGAAGCAAAACCTTCAGATTTGATGCTCTGAACGGCTTACTTGTCACGGCTTTATTGCGTATAACTTCAATTGTGAAATGTTTGGACAGGAGTTTGGAAACTTGAGCTGCAGTTCATAAGGTGGTGGAGTTCTCTGGAGTACTCCAGGCATTCAATACGAACAATTCATTATAACTGGCCATGTTGTTTTAAATTTGACACACACATTGGTTATGAATTTACTAGAACAGGGATATATTTTCACAACAAATCTTCACTTGCTTGGATTTGTACTGAAAGCATTATGTCGTGATACTTGAATCGAGAACAGTAAAAAATTTTCATAAACTAGAAGGGATATTCTGAACAAGATGTCAACTTATGCAAGGAAGACAGGTCTGGAGACACGGATGTTACACTTAGTCGTTAAGCAGTACGTAACGAAAGGAGGAAGGGTCAAGTTCATAAGAGTGTACGACCTGAAAATTAAAAATATCATGGTAGAGGAAATCAAAATGCAAGAAAAAATCAGTGTCAGAAAAAACATATACGTATCGTTGCTAAACACGCAAATGGTTTACAATTTTGAAGGGACATGAGCTTAGCATGTTATTCAAGGAAGATTTTATTTCCTGCACATTCAAAGACTGAGAATTGAAGGTCTAATTAAACTGAAGATGAATCACACGTTTTAAACTGACTGCTATTAATTTGGATTGCATAAAGTATTGCAGTGGTCTCTAAAATTGGGGTGAGAAGGAGAATCTTTAATTAGAGTAAAAGTTAGGAACATCTTCAAAATATAATAATGAACTAATTGTGTGCGCTTACTTGCCAAAACAATGCATGAAGAAATACTAAAAAAAAAGTTAGAGTGTAGAGAGAGCTCTAGCTTCTAGTTTACAGGCTGATGACCAAAGGAAGGAAAAAACACAATAGATATGAGGAGTGTTTTAATTATTAATGCTGGAAAGGGAATAAATATTCAACAGGAATTACCAATTAAGAGAAAAATTATATTAGTACAGAAGCCATTCTACATGGAAAAAGAAACACTAAATTTATCACAACTAAAGAACAACAATATTTCACTTTTAATATGAATCCCTATTAATTGCCATTTTGTGTTTTTATGGAATTTCTAGAATGAGGCTAGGCTGGCTATTCAAACTGAGTGTTTTCATGATTTCTCCTTACCATTTCATTCCTTGCTAACAAATATTTCCGTAGTTGATGTTGCCTTCACTTGAAATGATAAAATTCAACTTTCAGCTAAAAGTATTCTTTAAAAGATTCAAAATTCAAGTACATTGAAAAACAATTTCAAAATATACTAAAACCACATCAGATTATAGGTTAGTATAAGCTTTCCCAGCCACAACAAAGGTGCTCCTGAGAAAGGAAGGAGGTAGGCACTGTTAAGAATGTAATAAATTAGGGGAACAGGGAATCTATGCGCAGCCTAGTCCTGACACTCCGTGCACAGAAACAGCCAAATTAAAAGAAGTTCATGAAACAAGATGAAAATTGAAAAGGAAAGTAAAAGGTGCTGGAAAAAGGATATCTCATATAAGGGAAAATGGTCTGTAAAAAAGAGTTATTCTATTTCACCACTAAGAAGGCCACCTAACTTTCAGTTCAAAACCTCATATCTTCAGTTGGAAGCACTAATTCACAGTTAACAATAGTAGCACCTTCTGAGGCATAAAACATACCAATCTTTTTAGTTACTTGTCCAAAAAACACAAAACCCCTAAATTATAGAAAATTGCATGGTTGAACTCTTGAATTCTTCAATANATTGATAATGGATTTTTTTTTACATTAGAGAAAATAATAAATTTCCGTCTAAACAAAAGTTGTGATATATACATTAAACGCATTTTACTTGCTTTATTTATTTTAATTTAGAGGAAAACAAAAAAATTAAATAAAATCAACAACTTTCTTCAGGGAAAGTAGATATACAAAAAATAATACTATACACAGGATTTTAAATTTAAATAAAATTATGCTAACAAGTAAAACATTCACAAATAATACAACTAAAACATACTCAAATAATTGAGCAGTTTTGTAACCTAGTTTCCCTATTAATCATAGGTAAAACAGTGTACCATTAATGCCAAGTTGGCCTCACTGCCAGATTAACTTGTCTGCTTTTAATGAGCTTCAGTGATCATTAAGTCATAAACAAATTGACCAGAGCCCTGGGCTTAAGGTTGAGGAATTAAAATCCATAGCAGCCAGTAACATGAAATTTATACTAATAAGTTTGGGGCTGTTACAGAAAAAATGTAATAATTGTTTACAGCTGCCTAAGAGGAATCTAATTAAAATTACTAGCTGCATTTAATTTATATATTACAGCAAGGAATGATTGTATGGTTAAAATTCTTATGGACATATTTATTTATTTTAAATACAAATCTACCTTATGAAAGAGAGAAAAAATTGAGTGTTTTAGAAGATTGACAGGATATTCCTAGAATAAACTTCAGATCAAGAAATAAAATTGATAAGGTATAAAATTTCAGTTCACTCAAGAGCTTTTTATACTCCAGTAAAAAATTGGTGCCCAGTTCAAAACTATTACTGATTTCAATACTACGCTTAGATCTCAAATTCAAATTTTAAATATCAGCTTGAATATAAAAGATAACTGTAACATTGAGGTGGCAGTTAACAATTTGTATTTGGCTACCAACCAGGTAGCATGCAAAGGTTCTTGGTGCTGAGGTCACCTCTAACCTGGCAGTGAAGGGTAACATGGAGGCAACAGCTAACACAGAGGTAAGCAGCAACAGCATGCTAAGTGAAGAGATCAGCATATGCTAGCCCTGACATTCAAGGATTGAACGTTGGAGGATTCAAACAAAAATCATGGGTTCATTATCAATTTTGTTTTTCACTTTAAATGATATAACATGGTTCAGAAAGAATTTCTGTAGGATAAATGCTCAAAAATTTCCATGTGGAAGAGAAAGCAAACAGCAACATGTTTGCAAATCCTTCTTTTCAAATAATACCTCAGAAAAGTTAATAGTTTGCTGTAAGAACTTAGTAATTTTGTCCATCAAATTTTCATAATTTGGTGTAATCCATATTGGTCAATATTGAATTTAAGCCTTTCACAAAAATTAAAAATTCCGTTCCAAGGAATCACTAAAGGAACACATTTCAAAACGTTATACATGCATGACATTCTGCTTGCTGATGCGTTATTTTTGAGTTATTCAACATTGAAGTTATAAGAACGTTGTATGCAAAAGTGAAGGAACGGACCCGTAAATATGTTCTAATACAGTATTAACGTAACGATGGGTGAGGTTAGGGAAGGTTATGGTAGGTTAGTTAAATAAGCTAACCTAAAATGATTTAAATCAACCTAAAATAGCTTACTTTAACTTACCCTAACCGAGGCTGTTAGTTTTTTGCAAAGAAGTGGGTATGTCCCGCCAGAAAAGTGGGCGTCACCCAACAATGCGGCGACTAAGCAACCGACCATATAATGTTATTCCAATCTGAACGTAAGTATTGTTATATCTCAAAAATATCGCATCAGCGAGCACAATGTCATTCATGTAAAACGTTTTTAAATGTGTTCCTTTAGTGATTCTTTGGAACAGAATTTTTACTTTCTGTGAAAGGCCTAAAATCCATATTGACCTCCATATCATTCATTAAGTTAGGCTTGATTAAATATGACCACTAATTTAGAGAATAAATTTGTTTTTAATCAGAATTTCTTTATTTTACTTCTGAAGTTTTAATACAAAACTATTGCCAATTTATGTCGAAATAAACACCTGATCTAAGTTAACCAACAACTTAGATAACGAAGTTTATATAAACCCTTAGGAAATCGAAGACTAGATGTTGACATGACAAACAAGTACCAATAAATATGGTCTCAATACTGCTAACAAAACTAAAAATGGAGATATCAACATAAAAATGAATCAAAATCCCTTATTATAATGCATAACTGACCTGTTGAATCTAATTATTTCCCTATATATGGGAAAAACACCAGTGCTGGGGAATCAGAGTTACGATTCACCGCGGTCGGAGTCGAGTTGTCACAATCGTGGTTTCTGTGCTTATGGAGTCGGAATCGGAGCTTCTTTGGAGTTTGAGGAGCCGGAATTGGAAAAAATTGACCGCCTCTGGCTCCTTCGTTAAATATAGATAAAAGTATATTTGAGAAACTTATAAATACGCTATAGTCTAACTGTTTTAAAATATTTCAATCCTTATTTTATTATTAATTTTTTTTTAGGTTTTTCAATGGAAACTCCGCGTATACCAATGTTTGAAGCCACTTCTGTGGTGGATCGCGATCAATCTACCTCGATATGTTAGATTATCCTCCGGTCGAACAATTTTGTTAAAATATTTCTCCCGCGTGGCCTTAATAATTATTAAAATAGCTACCCAGTGAAAATATTTTTACAGAATTTTTCGACCGGGGGAATTCGGGGATATGATCGGTTATATTTTTGTAAACAAATTGTCCAAGATTGATGGAAAATATGTTCAAAATCATAAAAAGGTTTAAAGCCTCCCTGATCAGAGATGAAGGGGGAAAATATTGAAACAACAGATCTGCCATTCTAGAATCGAAGGAAATGATCTTGAATGACGTTTTTTAATCATTACACGCAATAAAATTTGAATTTGTTCCACCAGCCTTACCTTCCATCCAGGATCGGTATTTGCCGGTTAGGCAGATTTTGACCTTTGTCGAAAAATTCCCATTTTTTCTGCATACTTTCTTTAAAGTAAATTAAAAATCTCGCATTAGTCGTCAAGAATTCCTATTGTTGGTGGGAAAACTTATAAACAAGCTTCAAAAGGACTAACAAAATAAACAGGATCTACTCGTTACCATTAGTCCTGGGTGGAAGATGAGCACAGCTACGAATTCAAAATTCGGAGGATTCTGGAAATTTTATACAAATGTGCCTCTCCCAAAAATATCGGAGAGTTAAGTCGTGTTACTCCAAACGCCGGTACCAAGATTAGAACAAAAAATTCCAATTGAAAAAAATTCCTGTCGATATATAGATTTGTAAAAAGTTGAAGAGTCGGGGTCGGAGTCGAAGAAAAATTGACCGACTCCCCAGCCCTGACAAATATTAATGTAAGGTTAGAAAAGAAAATGGAGCCAAACCTGTCTAATATTTTTACAAAAAGAATCACAACAGTATGTTTAATGATTATAGAGCAAAATCCATCTATTTTTTGCCTCAGAAAAAATAAAACAAATCATTTTATGAAACTACATCAAGACCAATCTACAAACCTTTGATGAATATGAACAACTCATTCATTCAACACGAAAGCTGAAGAGATGAACACAAACAAACACAAAATCTATCAAATGGAGAAAAAGTTTAACAATGTACATCTATTCTAGTTTGCGTTTGTTGTCTAGTTTATCTTGTTTAATATAGGTAAGTCATTGGCCATCTGCCAAACCTTAGTCCCTGAACTACTCAATGGTGGTTCGGGCATTGACTATCTATTTAGGCATTGACAAAACCGAGCAACTTGACCTAGGAGTGTGGAAATACAATTGAAAATAACTAAAACATAAATCGCTTATTATCAACTCAAATTCCTATATCCTTTACTTTCAGGTAAACACATAACAGCTGTCACGCCTGTGATTTGTTACATGCATCGTTGAAATGTTTATCTGAAGGCATTTTGAACAGGTTCGAAACGGGGCGAAGTCTGGTAACCGATAAATCAGAAAACTTGCTTTAAAAATTCTGAAACAATAAAATATTCAATGATATGATACATGAGCACTCAGCAGTTAACATTTTTCTATGTTCCAGGAAGTTATTTTTTATTCTTCAGTTGCGATTCAAGGGAATAGTAGTTTGTTTAAGGCTCCGTTTCCATTGGAAAGATATTTTCAGAAATGAAAACGGAGACGCCATTTAGCATGGACCAAGGAAAACGAGGAATCCATGCACATGGTATGTTCCTGTGCAGGTCACTCTGCACATAAAAATAGCAAGTTAAAGAGGAAGAAGAAGAAAAACCAAAGAAGAGAGAGCGGAGACGGTTAAAAAATTGAAAGAAGCAAAGTGAGCTTAAAGATAGAAATCTCAAAGACCTATTTATAGGTGAGGTAAGCTCAGGTAATCCAACCGTCTCTCCTCTTGAGGCGCCATTGTCATAACATACAATAACTAAGCCTTACTAACCTAAATATATTGCTTATCCCTAGAGCTCTTAAGTGATCATTCGAAGAAACTTTGAACTCTATGTAGTCCATGCAGTCTAAGTTTAATCAGCTGCTTCTACGACTGAAGACAGCATATATCACTGGGGCGGTATTCATGAACTGAAGAGAAGGTACATTAAAAATGGTGGTAACTAATGGTTAACGAATGTCACATTAGACTTTATTGTCATATCGTTTTGAAAATAAGTACTCCATTTGAAATGGATCATCGCATTCGTCGTAGAATTGGGTATAGCAATCACATACAGTCTTCACTTATATCAAACTTCAGCAAACGCATAAAAACATTAGTTGATATAAATGAAGGTAAAAAAATGAACATAGGTCACTTTAAGAGTCACTGAACCAAGATATTAATAAAAGAGTGTTAGATAAAGACTACGTAGAAATTAACGGTGCCTCCTCACTATCAGCAAAGTGAAGTTAATTAAAAAGAGTGGTTTTAAATATTTTTGAAGGTTTTAGGTGAATAACACTTATGAGTAGTAGTTCTCCTGTTTCACAGGTTTTTAATATTGCAAAAAACGGGCAGATTCACCTATTTGTTCTGCCACACAATGAATTCAACGCGGTTTTGTCATTTAGTGCAAGATTTGATTTTTCACCTATGGTAGATAGACACTTCAAGTCACCTCCTAATGAAACATTAAACTATATTCTATCTTTTCTTAACAAAAAACCTGTTTTTACACAAGAGCGGAAGGAGTTAGAATTACTTACCACCCCGTGTTGTGTTGGATTCGGAAGGAATGCCTCTCGCCACGAGTAGGAGAGAGTTTTCATTTGATGACTGAGTTTGACAAAGCTTTATAAGCAGACTTATAGCAAAATATTGTTTTGATCCATTTTTATGCGGGAAAATTAGATGACACGTCCTACCAAATGAGTGCAACAATATGTTGTTTCCGATTAATTTCAAGGAACATACTCCTGTATTATATTAAACTTATACCTCTACCTTTATTCGTGCTGTCTGATAATGTGGCTTTAATATTGTAGCCAGGAAGTACAAATTAATTAAACAATACGTCCCCAAAGTTTTGTTATTCAAAACTGGTCTTCGCTACGCAAAATTTGAACTACAAAATGAGCGTCAGTATCGCTTATGCAAGCATGAGATATTAAATCCATCACAATTTTTTTCAAAATGCTTCCGGGCAAATCGTTTACCTCTACAAGACTAGAGAACAAATCTTCCTCGCAATTTGCGTTAGACCATACATTTGTAATGACACTCTCCGCTTAATGAACGATTGCCATGTTTTTTATTCAATTGAAAATAACGGAGACACAAAGTATATATTACCACAATAGCAATCCAAGCTTCCCTTGATCACAAATTTTGAATGTAAGGGAGCCAAACGACAATTACGGCATCGTGATGTGGATGAATAGCCCTGGGCTCAGCTTTCCGCCCATTAAACTTTCTTTTTCTGTCGAAAGTCTTATTACCATTCGAATCTTTTTGCAATAAACTTTCTATGTAAAGGCAATTAGTTGAAATTTCACACTTTTTCTAGGTCTGTTGTATCTCCATTGACTGAGAGATAATCTACATCGATTTGCTGCTTTTTTTACAGATGGATGAATGAAAGACCCACTCAGTGTGATCCATGATAACCTCATATAAGTTTCTTTTCGCCTTTTCACTCTAAATTATTAGACGTTACGGCTCATGGTGAAAATCATGAAAAACTAAGAACTTCCGAAATATAAGCGTGCATAGTAGCGAGGTAACGGAGAGAAGCAACGTAGGAACATTCATAAGCCTTCATAAGTGCCGGACACATCAATGCGGCCTAAGGGGTGTCCATGTTCAGGGGCGAGAGGAGGGTGCGCGAGAGAGGGGCGAACCTTGGCGGTGTGTTGCAACGCGCAGTTCAGTTTGCGGGTCACAACTCCGCGTGTATGACGGGTGTATGTGAGGTGGAGTGAAGTTAATGAAGGGCGATCCGCTCACCCTTAATTTAAGTTCTAATGCTTTGATCTATCAGTGACAGCGCTTTACCTAGTCGTGTTCTGCAAAGTAGATTGTTGAATCTTATATGAAGAGATACTGCTAGTTATGAGGCAATGGAGAATATGGTGCTTGTTCATATTTTGGAAAGTTATGGCAGGGCGGAGGCATTGCTGGATTGTGGTGCATAGGAGTCGGCTGCATCTTCTTGCACTGTGGTAGCAACCGCTTCTGCGTACTGATGTTTTGCGGTAAATGTGTTTCCTACTCATTTTCAAATATTTTGCGTTATGAAAATAAGAAACAACTCAACGGTGAACTGAGAAACTAAGATGCGAAATGAAGCATCTGTTCTGCAGGACTCTTAAGTAGTGTGTTTTATTACGTAGAAGTGGATGACCTTTGAATGTAGAACTTTAACGTAGACCGTGACGTCGAGCTGGTCTCACTCATGGCAAGTGTTTTATGTACCGTGTGAGTGCCTCATGCAAGTGATTTTCTGAAAATTTGATCTCCGCATTAAGTTTCCTGAATAGTAATCTTCAATTCTGCCGTAAACTTCCGGGAACTTTAACTAATATCACCTTGAAGCATCTATAATAGTTTGAAGGGATACGTAAAGCTGTAGAAGTTTTGTAATTTAGATGTGTGTCTATGTAGAAATTCATGTCCCCTTACTCTAGGTGTAGAGCGTACACTAGGTGTGCTATGTCTGCGTACTTAACTTCAAAGAATCTCGTCAGTCATCTCATGAATATCTCGTTCACTGACAGAGCGCTGCCTCAAATAGTTACAGAAAATAAACTTGCAGTAAAACTTCTACCTCCTCTCCCAGTGTTGGAGATTGACGCGTTATTCCTATTGAATAAAATTACATGAATAAGTAAAGGAATAAGCAAAAAAACAAAGGCATTGGCGACGAAAGTAGGGCTTTCCTGAACTCTGGTGATATTTGCGCTCAATGTAAAATCTGATAAAAAAAAAATACTCTGTTAAAACAATAAATTTTCTCTATTACAACGAGCAGTAAGAATTTTCGAAGAGATTTGTATTGAAAATGGCATTAAAAATCAGTATTAAATCATTTCATTAAGGATGAAAATGGCACAAAAAATGGCATTTGAACGTATTTTGGAAATGCTTTATCGTTACCATCGATATTAATACATTTACGTCTACAATTACATGTTGATGTGCACAACCGTGCACACGCTAAAACATCAACGTATTTCATTTTAGATGGGATTTTCTGAGGTTGAAGGTAAAATTAATTTCCTAGCGCGATTTACGAGCAAGAGTAATTCAAGTTCATATTGAGTTATTGTCTTTTAGCGATTAATATTCAACTTCTAGTTTAGAGAATTGACCCGCAATTTGACAATTTACAATACTTACCATGGTCGTGTGAAGCAAGGCACCATTCGGGCCTTTACTTCTCGTTTTTGATGATGGTAGTAACTCAATAAGAAAACGGTCGGTCGTTCTGAAACTGTTTGTGATCACACATATGCACGTTATTGAAAGATGTCTTCAGAATGAGTTGTTCGTTCCCTTTGCATCGTTATTACATACAACTCGAGTTGCCACTCCGTAAAATTGATGTGATTTCGAAAATTTTCAGTTCTACTCGAAAGTGTCGTATGCTCTTCTACTCATAACATAGCACATTTTTAATCGAAAACGTTTTTGCATCAAAAGCAGTTATAATCAATTTGCATTTGTAGTTTAAAGAACGCAAATACTGTTAAAATTTCTACTATAATGGCGGCTGAAAATGAGCGGTAAACAGCAACTTCTCAACGATAATTATCTTACAGATTCAAATTTTTCTAACTTGTATTGAAATCAAATTTGAGCAGCATTCTGAAGTTCAAGCGTGCAATGGTTCGATAGCTGAACTTAAAAATGTATTCTGTACATCCTTGAAGTGTTTCAAGCACTCTTTTTGATTTAGATTTAGAGACGCAGCAGGCTTGAAATTTTGAATTGTCCTGACTGCCGCGACGCTTGGCAAGGTCATGTAATTAAAACAGTTCTTTCTTCACAGTCCTTCCAAATTTATTTTTAATGATCTCCTATTTCAAAATAAGTGTCCTGCTACCTCATTGAGGTCGATTTCACATACTTCATTACGATTGCCCTAAGTGAAACCTTAGCTGTACAAACATTAAATGCGTTCGCCTTGTAATCGTGTAACTGGCTTCAGATAAATGCTCTTCTGCTAGATCTTTTCTCTTAAGTTTTTCTAAACTTTCTGTTAAAATTATCTGAAAATCCTCGGCTTAAAAAATTGTTGGAATTTTGTCCGTCTCTCTCAAAGACAGAAGTTTGAGCAGCTTTCTTCTTGAGCGTTGGGCGATGTTTTCCTTAGCAAGGGCAGCACAGATGACGAAAGAAAATTTCATTAAGAAAGATTACGGTCTCACTATTCTTCTACCTGTTCATCATAATTCAACGAGGCTTCCTAAAACGACTGCAGAACTCTCTTTTGTTTGGGGGAGACCTGTACCCTTCCTCCTAGACTTTGTTTGCATGGTTTCGTTGTGCACATTGTGGATATGGTTGGGACATCTTGATGGCTTAGTTGAAGCATTCTGTGGGCTTGGAGTGTTACACTCATTTTATTGCACCGATCTGTGAGCTCCGTTACAGTGTTCTGTAAACTTGGCCGCAAAACATTTTTCAGTTGGGTTTTGGGAAATAAATCTGGTATAAGGTGTTGCAGGCTGTATACAGGCTCTTTGCTAGGCCTCCGTTAATAACATACATATATGAAAGTTCTAATAATTATTAAATTGTACAATGTAGAGCCTAAAAGTCGTCAACACTAAAAACCTCAACTATAACTAGTTGTCCTTTGTGTGAAAATTT
The DNA here is from genome assembly GCA_014220935.1 of Platorchestia sp. MABIK. Lineage (NCBI taxonomy): Eukaryota > Metazoa > Arthropoda > Malacostraca > Amphipoda > Talitridae > Platorchestia > Platorchestia sp. MABIK. Next base: position 78,399 of record JACJUY010000268.1, read on the forward strand.
TCATTAGTTGGAATGGAGTGCCTAGGTAGTATAGATTACACTTACATAGAGTAAAGTTTCTTTTCGTACTTGAAGGAAAATATTTTGTTTGCCTCGAAGTTTCAAGGAAAAGATGTTAAAAATTGAAATAGACGATTTTCGATCTGCAAGTCTGAAATTTTGGAATGTTTTTAAGTTTTTAATGATTGATGCTAAGTGAATTGTTACTCAGGAATGAAATAAGCAAATCTTTGACTTGATGATTTTCTGTTTGAAGTCAAGGAGTTGAGGACGATCAGTCGCTCATTTTAAAATCCAAATGTGGATGAAGCAAGGCTTTAACTAGCTTTTCGGGAAGCCCGCAGCTTGCATGTAGTGTAGGCAGTTACTTTAACATGATTGCTTTCATTGACAACATTAATTGAGCATTGAATGAATCGAATTGGCGCTTTCGATTGTGACGCATGTGCGAACTAAACTTTTTGCATACTTTGTGGAACAAAAAGTTGCCAAGGCCATTATATTACTAATTAAAATGCCGTAAATCAGGGAAGAGTTGTGAGTTTTTCCTATTAGGGTTGGATGGTCTGATTAGGTGTGACGTATAACTCATGAGTGAGGAAAAACAAACTTTTAAGCAAATTTCAGAACCATGTTGGGTTCTGAACTTCGGTATATCTTTCCAAGTTAGCTTATCCGAAAAGAGGTATTCTTGAATGAAATGCAATATTCCCCAAGAAACTTCACAACATTTTAAAATTTATTTATTTATCTTTTGACGAGAAGTTAGCAGCCAACTTTGTAAACGCGTCGATTGGGAAACTTGGACCACTGGTTTTCGTGATCAACATGGCTTCATTTCCTCTGAAATTGATTAGTGTTTCTTTCATTTCACTCTGAGTGATAATTACTTTATAAAATTTTCCTTCCTGAAGCACTTTTTTTCAATTATAGGCAAACCGTGACGAAGCCATGACTAAGTTAATAAAGTCACACAAAATCATATCGCAACATTTTGAATGGAGTGCCTCGAATGAAATTGACCTAAACGAGAGCTTAAAGGATAGAGGATGTTATATTCCAATCAAGCCTTATAACTAACACCAGGACGAGACATATAACACATTTATTTTTCAAATGTATTATAACTAACACCAGGACGAAATGACGTTTGAGCTGGTTCCCATTTCCGACACCTGGATAGGATGGGACATTATGGCTAAGTTCTCCCTCTCCCAGCAGGGAGATTCACCAAGCTCGAGAATCACCAAGAGAATCAATCTTTTGGACGCGGTCTGTCTCAACACGTTGACTGCGATATGAGCTACCGGTGGTCACTGAGGGAGTTTTCATAATGCTGCTGACCGACCAGTAGTCGCAGATTCAATTGTCATAAATACTAAATCAAAACTAAATGAAGACACGATCAGTTAATGTTTGTTATTTTTAACATTGCTTCCTACAATGGACTTAAATTTGAGTTGAATGTTATAGTTCAGTTTTACCAGCCGCAGTCAAAGTGTTAAGCTCGTCGAAACGTTTCGGGCTTAGACTGAATTGATAAAACAGCCATTCTGAACCTTTCTGAGCAGCCATTGTGAACCTTTCATCCGACATTGACCCCCTCGGCCTTATGTATTTCTTCATTTATCCCCTACTCTCATACAAAACACATACTTTTTTGCATTTTCTCTCGCTCTCAATTTGCAAAATTATATTTAATAAAATTATCAGATACTTCAATTATTTACCCCAGTCTATATAATTTTTACCCTTGGGGTAAATTTACCCCTGGTTGAGAACCTCTGATCTAGAGGTAGATCTCACGTTATAGTGTGGTAGACCTCACGTTATATCATCATCATCTACCACACGCTATGGGGACAAGCGCCTCCTGAAGAGATCTATTAGACTACCTTAGCTATGGAGTCCTTCGTTATTTCGATCTTTCGTTTCCATTTTGCTACTTTCAGTTTTTATACCGTCTTTGCCATCTCTCCTTTGTGTTTTCTTCCACTTCTTTCCTAATTCAGTGTTTCCATGTACAGGGTATACTGCGTGCGGGAACGCACCTTGTGCATAGATTCCATGTTTTTTCAGTCTATACTAAACGGTCCCTTTTCTTTCTTCTCTAAGAACATCTTTAGAATGGAAACTTGCTCTTAAACTAACTACTATGTCACAGCTTGACCCTAACTCTCAGAGAGCGGTACTCCGACCAGCTGCGCTCGCGACAGATGTATGTACTTAAATGCTAACTTGGGGTTCTTGTTCGCTCTGTTGCCTGAAAGCTGAACACGTACTTGGAAGCAAATGAATAACGGCTCAAATTACAACCGGAAATCGATAGAATAATATTCAGGATGCCGCGTCAGATCGTTCTCATTTGATATTTATAAGATCTTGGCATAGATAGTTCTTGAAACTATCTTTACGATGAAAAGTTTTTGAGGCGTGGAGTTATACTTTTTTTCACCAGCATTATTTTCCCTCTGACAACGCATACTTAACTGTATGAGTTGACACACAGTACACTTGAGTTAAATACAGTTAACAAATGCGTTGGCATTTGTTCAAAAATACCAGGAACCAGAGGTGTCTGACAAATTGACATTTTTCTCTCAGGCACCATAGGTTCCATTTTATCCTTGCTAGTCCACCCCCTTTATTTCAAATAAAAAAAAGGCGAAATGAAAGAAAGGCCGTAAGAAAGAAAAAATTCAATCTCTCGAGAGTTAATGAGGCCGAGTGCAGGTCCTATTTCCCAAGAATTCACGTGATATTCATTCCTACTCGAATCTGATGGATTAATACGAACGAACGATGCTTATAGAAAAGACGGGAAGAGAGTTTGACACAGAGTGTGTCGGGAAGAGAAGAAGTGAAACGGGAAAGGATAGATAGGGAACTGATAAAGATGCGCTTTGAGCATATGATGCTAGTGTTGGAGGATTTTTTGTAAGTAGTTTGAGAGTGGTGATAGTTAACTACCCGTCAGGGCTTTGTATGGGTGGATGATTAGTTAGAAGGCATCTATAGTACTGGACCTGGGTAAGTGGACTTGCCGTAGTGGATGAGGGATTGTGGAGTAGTACTCGTTTGTTGTCGTGTCATGTGTATTTTAGTCTCAGTTGGGGTGCGAGTGTTTTCATTTTTGAGCTGTGGAATTGTTTGTGCGGTTTTTGGAGAGTGTCTTGTGAAATCGTGAGTTGTAAGTAGAGTAGTGGATGCATGTCGTGAATATTTTGCCAAATTCTTTTTCGTGTTTGTGGAGTGTTATGTTGATTGGCTGCAAGTTTGCTCTGCGATGTAGTTGTGCAGAGGTGGGAGAAGTCTTGCCATTCTGAATTTGTTATGTATCTCGTGGCTCGGTTCTGTACACGCTGAAGCGTTGGGATAGATGATGGTGGGAGTGTGTGAAAGGAGATAGCTGGATAAATGAGGGTGGATCTGATTAGGGCGATGTAAAGGTTCCGTTTCACTTCTAAATTTAGGTGCTTGAATCGGTAAAGACGTGAGAGATTTTGGTGTGCTATTGCTGCTCGTTGTCTGGTGTGTGATGCATATCCGGTTGTGCTGATTGTGAGTCCTAGAACTTTGTCTGTGTTAGTGTAAGGGTGTGGGATGTTGTTGATGTGCGCTGTGGGATGTTTGAGGCGGCTGATAGCAATTACTTTGAATTTGTTTGTATTAGTTTGGACTTTCCATTTCTGTTCGTAAGCGTTAATTTGGGCAATGGATCGTGTTGTTGGAATAGCTGCTATGTTGTGTGAATGGTGGGCGGATACAATTCGTGTGATGTCGTCTGCCAAAGCTATGTAGTCAGTGTTGGGTGTTGGGGGGGGAGGTCGTGTGTGATGTAATTGTACAGTGTTGGGGAGAGGACTGCTCCTTGAGGGACTCCTGACTTGATGGAAAAGGGTGGGCCAGTGTAGTTTGCGATTCGTATGGCTGCGGTGCGGTTAGTGATGAAGCTATACAAGGTTTTTTTAAATAGTGGGTGAATTTGTAGCTGTGACAGTTTGAATTTAAGTCCGGTGTGCCAAACTTTGTCGAAGGCATGGATTAATACACTGAAAATTGTAGAGTTGATGAGGCTTGTATCACAGATACGCTCATCACACACTTTCGGCTGGTTTCGGACAGACAGTCAGACAGACAGACGCCCCTCTTATTACAGTACCGATAGATTTCAAATGAAATTTCACCCTAAAGTTCAGTAAGCGTGAGGCAACTGTACAAGGTTGCCTCAAGCTGATTGGTCTTTATTGTCAAATTTTATGATCTCATTTCAGCCCTAGAAAAAGTTTATCTGATCCCCTATCAGGCATAATCTGTAGAGGGCGGGGCTCTAGATATTCTCGTACTAGCTGTAGCACTGATACACTCCTCAAACTAAACATAAAAACAGCATGAAAAGAATGGAAATAGTAATTTTATAATTTAAAAACCGAAACATGAGAAATGCTATTTAAATAATTCATGAGTGTATGTTATTTGATATAAGATTTTGGGTTTTGTGGCCGCGTGCGTAACAGCGCTCTGGAAGCACCGATGCATCCCGGAGCACCTCGGTGTCCTTGGCGTGGGATCTCGTCCTTGAGGCTCGATCTCTGACGCTCCTGTTGCACGCTCCCAAGTGCTCACGTTGTATCTCTTCAAAATTATCTTAGCATTTACAAACAAGGTACTGGATTTTAAAATTTTCGATGTTCGTGTATGGGGAGCCCATTTTCTGATGTTTATTCCAAATTTGGCGTCGCTAATGACTGTAAACAAAAGGATTCATATTCACGACTAATAATGCGTATTTCAAGTGAATGTATTAGAACACTGAAATACCTAATCATTCTAAAAAAGGAACGAAATGTTCGTTACTGAAACCGGTTTCGGCTCTTCTGCGTTCCAAACTGACACGAAACTCGCTTCACAAGAGGAAAAAATCACTCCGAATAATGAGCAAATAAATAGCTTCCTCAAATCGAGGTACCTCAAAGTCTTGAAATTCGAGTTATGTTTCAGCGCGTGTGTTTGAGGATCGAGTGTTTGGAATCGTGGTTCCTCATTGTATTGTTCCGTTTTGTGATCGTCCGACGCACTGCGCAGGTGCCTGTTTCCTGCATGTTGATTTCCGAGGAGTGTTCTGACATCTCATGCGCTCGATGCTCAGTTGACAGCACGGTAGAGGAAATAAGGTAGGGTCAAACCAGTCTTTTTTTTCGTCGACTGTGTGGGTGTGCTGACGTCACGGCAACGAACCAATAGCAGCGCTCATATTGCATCTGGTAGCACTGCTACCCCCAAATCTGGCTCCACTATTGGCCTAACGATATGGCGTTTTGGTGACGTCATGAAGTTTGTTTGATATAAAGCCTTTCTATTGGCTAGCCGAACAAGAGTGGCTGTATTTTCTCCCAGAGAAATGACCCTACCTTGTTTCCTTTACCGTGGTTGACAGCATCTCTGTAAATAAAAGCATTAGCGCGCTGCGATCTATTGCGAGAGAAAGGCTCATCTTGTTCCCGTATATTCATATTTACTAGCATTCTCCATGTAATTAGTGTTGCCTTTTTCAGGCATTAGAGGACCAGCTTGCGTTTTTCTAGAAGACATCTGTTCTCCAATCTTAGTGCGCAATTTCTTTTTCCTCGTTGACTATACCATTTATAACCGTATTTCATCTTTCTATTAGGATTCAGATAAAATCACGGAAAACGATTTTATGCAATTGCATAATGTCCAGTGATGGACAACGTGCTGGAGACGTACGTAATGACGGGCTGGGACACGTATTGAGATCAGGAAGCTACGGTAAGGTCACACGCCAATATTCCCTCGTGTTGCAATGCGCGAGACCTTCGGCCGACACTCTACACCAGGTGACCAGCCTGCGTCTGCTGCTTCTTGATGGAGTATCAGCCTCGTGTTTTGTAATTAATTACTTCTGATAAAGCCTCAGAGAAGATAACAAGAGATTAGTAGGTTTAATCCTTCCTAGCGCCAAAAGAGGTGTTTGAAGGAGAATAAGCATAATAAGCATGAATATGCATTTAGTATGGTTTCAAGAAAACGCGGAATGCCTGCACAAAGTGTGTTCCCACGCAAGACACCCTGCGCTTAGAAACAGCAAGTTAGGAATGAAGCTTATTAAGCAAGATGAATGTTAAAGGAGACTGGGGCTGAAAAACATGACAGCAGTGAAGCACAAAGCGATGGCCGTAACAAAACAAAAAACCTTCTCTGCTTCAACAGAAGAACGCTTGCCTAACTCTCAGCTCGGTTCCTCACATTTTCCCCCTGAAAGTGCTAATTTACACAAAAAAATAGTTGTCTCCCAGGAAGAGTTGCTTAAAAGCTTTTAATTTTAATGGTTTCAGTTGGTAAAGTGATTTGTTTACTTATGAGTCACTAAATTGTTTGCATTTTTCCTAAACGGTTTTGTTCAAGTTTGGTGAATTACTTATCTGAAGGTCAAAGAAATGGTTTATCGTCGAAAATGGATAGAAGCGATGTTGTAATTAATTTTAAATGAATCGTCAAACTTTTTCTGCGTTTTATTTTTAATGGCTGCATAAAAATTAATCATCATGAAGGTTGCTCTTTATTGTGTACGAGCGCATATCACAAGACACCCAATCCAATCAACGCTGTGTTGTTAAAATCTGTTTGGTTGCTTGGAGTTCACAGTTCGCCCAGTAATTTCGTGTCGGCTACATTTTACAATTTTGTGGTTTACAGGGCGAATTTTCAAACAATTTACGGAGTCGTAGCGGTACAGCTGGAAACATAAGTTCTAAGTACAGCGTTGGTAGTTCTGAGTCGACTAGGTTACGCTATGTGTAACAACAAGATGCGTTGCCATTTCAAATTAAAGGTTCGAATTCTAGTAGCTGTGTCGCTACTGCGAAGAAAACTGTTCAGAGTTCAGCTCCTGCTCGCTAACTCATGTCGGGTTCAGCCCAAGATGCTCGGCCATTTGTTTTTTTTTGACGAATAATCGATCTCATAAACAGACCCAGAGCGCAGTTGGTCAATTGGTACATCTTACGCCGACTGCCATTAGGCCGATATCGATCACCGAGAGATCGCATTAACGCTGGGGAGTAATCCGTCACTTTTCTGGCATCTGTTAGATTAGCCTGTGTTACGATGACATATTACTATAGAACATATTTAATATGTTAATCAGAATCTTGCTTGAGATCAGCTTGAAAATATCGAGCTTTCTGCCTGCCATCCAGTTTGGTTAGTGACTTTTATATTGCCAGTCATTGAGGCGGCCGCTGCAGGCTGCAGGATATGAAATATTTTGGGCTCCAGGGGCGGCTTGTGGAAGCCTTCTAGCGCTTCTATTGTTTCTTTGAGGGAGCTTTGGCCAGGGTGCCTTGCGTAACTCCATATCTGGGCCTCGACCACTGCCGCCCCGGGGCCGCTGTGGCCTTCCGTGTCCGATGTCGCCCGGCGTCTTGGCGGCCTTTGCAGGCTCCGGTCCGCACGGCCTCTCATCGCCTCCGCTCGCAACCAAGCGCGGATTTTGGACCCTGTATGCATGAATCCAAAAAGCGAACATGTCAAGTAGAGCTGAAGTTACCGCTTGCAGCCGTGCCTACTTTTCCGACTCAGCGTGCATGGGTCCAAAAAAACCTTCGAGTAGAGTCACAGAGGCCGAGCTTGCGGAGGTTACTTTTTTGCGGAGAAGCCGAGCTATGTGTCAAGCAGTGGAGCGTACTTTTAGGCCCTGGGGTTCCTAACTTGATGATCTTGATGCTGTTTGTAACTAACAGACGATGTGTACTGCTTCCAGATGATGATTTTTTGGATCTGGAATCCATACTTTCTGATGATCAATATCCGAGCTCTGCCCTACGAGGCGCGGTGCTTTTTTGGACCGGACTGCATTTTTTTCTGTTATAATGTTCTGTTTTACGCTGTGTTTTCCTGTTTGAAATGATCGCTGTGATGAAAAGAGGTGGCCGACATAATCAGGACATTATTCAGGGGATTGGCAGTGTCTGCGCTGTGGAGCGGCTGCTCAAAGATGTCCACTTTACCGCAATAAATGCCAGCGGCGCAAATTTTCACTTGGCCTCAACGGCTGCCCCGGGCCCAAATGTCCTGCATGAAGCGGCGCAGTTTTGCGCAGCCACGCGGCAGCCTGGGCAGCCATCTGAGATGCAGAAGTGACCTGCTCCTGCGCGAACGCCAATACGCTCACTATGCTGCGCGGACCTTACTGAGTTATCTGTGTTGATATTGACGGCAATTTTACATTACGTGGGAGTAATTTTAGTGCCTTTTTGACTGCTGGAACAAAGGTGGAGTTTTTAGATAACTAGTTTGTGATTTTTAAATTAGTTGCTGATCATACTTTTTACGGTTGTTCATCAGTAATGGAGGCCGTGTGTTGGAAATACTAGGTGATAGAACTATGGAGGAAATATCGTCTATAGACTGAACATTTATAACAGACCGGATCCACAAAAGTGTGCGGAATCAACGTAATATTTTGGACCAAGAAGACCGTGTATTTATTCCAAGATGGTGGGGAAAAACTTGAATTAGCTGCGATATGAATACGAACTTGAATTTTCTTAAGTCTCATTTCTGAAAGTTAGGAGTTTAATTTTGCCCTTTGTTATTACTGAGAGCAGAACGTAACCGATGACTCGAAACACGCACGCACAGAAGCAAACAAAGCTTTCACAGTTTTAGAAGAATATAGCTTGCAATTTTTTACTTTTTGAGACAACTTTTGCTCTCTGTAATTTAGAAGGATTACGTTAGTTATCCCAGGAACAATTTTCCGTTTCTATTTCAATTAAAATGTGAATCATAGCTGACAATCGAACTTTTAAAACATTAACGTAGATTTTAAATACAATGAAGAAAAGACGTAGGCAGCAGGTTGACCGATTTTTTCGTGGGTATGAAGCTGGAATGTTATTCCTTCTGGTGTTTACGAACATCTTCTGGTATGGCCTCGTGGTTTGTATGAATAACTGAGCACAATAGCCTTTCGAAAGATATCATGCATAAAATATACAACTTTTCCTTTCAAAGAATAAGAGAGGGAAAAATGCTCTGTGTATGAGAGAAGAGGAGAGGTGATGCACTGGCTAGTAAGCAACTTTTGGTCTCAAAATGTAGTTTTAGAACTCCTCGTCGTCGTACGTCTGCACCCCTCTCACTGTGCATTTTTCTTTATGTGTTCGTACAGTTACGTCGCCTCCACCCTTGCTTGAGTTGCCAAGACGAAGTTGCAGCCTCTATTTTGACGTTTCTGGGTTTCCACGAAAACACGTTATGTGCGATCCGTGACGTTAAGCGTAGTTTTATCTGCTTTTCAAATAGTCGATAAATAAATAGATTCTATGCACAATATGTTTTCCTACGCTACAGTTCTGCGTGTTACTCGACTTGCACGAGTATATTCATAAAGAGTTCTGATACGTCATCGTTCGTACACTAAATCTATTGGTGCTTACTGTCATAAACAAATACTTATGTTGAAGTGTTTTCACACTTTTTCCTGTCCTATTGTTCTAGATTTGAATTGTTAGGCCTGTCCTTGCATACTTGATATGAAGCAGCCCCTGTCCTTGCAGCGTGACGTAAGATACTTATTCTTCACGTGATTTCCGTCCCCGTCCTTGTGCGTCACCTTCTTCAGAACTCGACCAGAGTGTTTCCGGTTCGTAATTAATTTTGAACTTTTCGAATGTTCTGCGTGATTCTGGGGGTGGAATCTTTCTTCCTGGTAGATAGAAGGATGGAATAGTTAATTCAAAGCTTCTTCGTTACGCCAATGTTGCGAGGTGCATTTGGTCTTAACACTCTTATTCAACGTAAATTTCTTCTTGAAGGCTTGAAAGCTGAAAAAAATATTTATGATGCATTACACAAATATTCAGCTTGAAGAACACGACGAAAATTTAAATTTGCTTTACTCACCATCATATTTTTCCAGCTGTCATACCATCATCATACGACCAGTTGTGCTTGCCTACGAATTACACTGTTGCTCTGAATTACGTCTGACGAAATAACCATTGACTATGAGCTCTGTGTCCATATTACACGTACGCGAACCAATGATTTAAATTTCATGTGCCCTGTACCTGGAACTCGCTAAGCCGCTTCTTTGATCATTTCATCGCAGGGCTGAGAGGCTCCTCGGTTACTTTCTCTGTTATTTTGCCCTTTTTACTCGACCACTTGATGCTGTCGTTCCAGTATTATCCAGTGAGGAGTGCGGCTATAGCGATGCATTGACAAGTAAAGTCTCTTCAGGCGAGCGAAAATGACGGCGCTAAAACAACCGAGTCTGTAGGCTTTAAGTGGCCCATAGACGATCAATTTTATTGTCAATATAATTGACAATGATGAATATTGACAATGATGAATATTGACAATCTAATTGATCGTCTGTGGGCTTGATTGACGACCGTCAATTAATTGACTTAGTGGGCAAAAAAAAATTTAAGCAATATATTGAGTCAATGATATTGAAAATTAAACTGATCGTCTATGGGCCGCTTTAGTTTCCAATGAATGCTTACTGAACTTTCGTATTTCTAGAGTTAACGCTTTGTAGAACTGTTTTAATCTAAAATACGCGTTCTCTGCACAAAATATCATAAGCTGTGAATAAAAAATAGAATTATCTTTATCTGATTCAAAACTGGCTCGTAACTCAGACTTGAGTGTGAAATAGTACAATAACTATTTTTACCACTGAAGACGCAACACTGGCGTTTTATCAGTGCACTTGAGAAATTTTTTAGATTATTCTTTCCATCATCAAGTGCACCTCAATGGCTCCACATTGCATTTTCTATTTAGCACAGCTCACTATGCTGGCAAGCTAAAAAAGCGTAAGCATCTCGATGAGACAGAAAGGTAAAATGAGAATCAAAAATATAAGATAAAGGCACTTCCGTACGAGGTCAGTTCCACAGTACACAGGCCCCCTCTACCAGAAAGAAAGAGAGAAAATGAATGAAAAAGACTGCCTACCTACAAGTCTAAACTCACAACAGTATCCTGCCACAAGTGTTGCTGATTGTGTGGAAGGTAGCTTCGGTGACCGCTGAAGAGAACTAGTTCCCCGAGGTACACTGGCGAGAACAGACACCATCAACAAACCCTCTCTCAGTTTAACTTTGAAATTCTACCTGTCGCCCCAGGTGCAATGAATGATAAACCCCTCGACGCACCTCTCTGGGGTGAGGGGAGAGAGGGAGGAGTTTGAAGAAATTAGAATGATTCATGTGAAACTGAGATATCTCTGATGGTCCTTGAGGAAATAAGATGTTTTGTAGTATCGAAATATAAACAGGGGTTTTAAAATAAAATAAAATCATTACTGTATGAAAATACTACCGATAGTTAAAATTTAATGCTGATGCTCATCATTTAATGATGATTTTCGTCACTTAACTTTCCTGCGTATCATTTTATTCTGATATTCACCATATAACACTGATGTTATTCATTTAATACTAATGCTTATCATTTGATTTGGATATTTATCATTCACAGATGTTGCTTATCGTATATGATATTCTAATATATTTATGATATTCTAACATAAACCAACTTCCAGCACCTCGATATGTGAACTTTTCATTGGTCAAGCCTGAAAGACCATTTCTGAGATATGTGTTTATTTTCAAAGCTCTATTAACGTTAGCGTTAAAAAAACTTTGGCCAATTCCAAGAGTCAACTTTTTAGTAACATTGGTAGTTTCATAAGTAAATTTATATTTGGGATTATTCAGTATAGCGGATTGCATGCCGACTACTTTCGCTCTCTCGTAGAATTGTAGATCTTCAACTCGAGCTGGACGTCCATCCCGTTGAATGAAGCATTGAGTTGATTCGCTTAGCGTCCAGCGAGTGAGGAGAGACGTAGCGGAGACCTTGTGGGCAGGGAGGTCAGGTGCCTCTTGGAGGCCGCCCCGCAGGCCTGGCCTCAGTCGAGGGCCGCATGACCAACTCGCAACTGACGTCCAAACGTCCAATGTATTGTGAGATCCAATCCGCCAGCCTCAGATCAGTGTCGGGCTGTCTGGGAGTGGTGAATTCTGTAGCGTTGGCTATCATGGCTTCAATTTCTGTCAGTAATAATGCCCTGTTTGTGGTTGACTTGCTTGCTTGCTTGGTAACTCGGTCCTCCTTTACCAGTAGTGCCAGTGTCACTAAGTAATGATTAACGAGAGGTTTACACGCGATAGAGAGTTTCTAAATTGTCTTAATAACGTCACATACTGTAAATTGTTTTTTCAGAAACCCACGCAATGACTGCAAATTTACTTTTATGAAGCAATTGGTTCATCCTAAAGCGTTTGTTTCGTGTGTGCATCTGAAGGAAAAATTGGACAGGTACAGGATGCCTACGTCTTAAACATGCTCATTACACATTCTCAGAAATAATGAGGGAGTATCTAATTGTATTGTAATAAAGATTTACCACGCAAACTATTAAATGAGACTCAAACGAGAGCTCCAACAGTTATTTGTGATTGCGTGGATGGACGAGTTTTTTGCATGAAGGACCATATGTACGAAATGGCGCACTCGTCCAGGAAATGTGTGAGCTCACTAACGGTTCTGCTTGCTTGCAGTTGCTCCACATAAGAGGCAAAATTGTGTCTTCGGTGGCGATCACTAAAGGGGATATATTTAGTGCCGTTCCAAAATAGTTAGACTCCATTCAACCTATTTTCGATGAGGAGAAGCGAACAGGAGAAGGTATTCACAACGAAGTTATTCGCGTGACGAAGGAAAAAATGAACGATTCAAACATTTGCTTCTCATCTAAAATGCAGCAGAATATCTTTTGTACAAAAAATTAGTGATCAAATTGAATATTTCATAACTACAAATATCGTAGGCCGTTGTTTAAATACTGCGCACAACATTTGAGGCCCAAGAAAACTTTCAAAACAAGGGTGTCACTGGAAAACCCGCATTCTAGCCTCGCTAAATTTCAAGGCAATATTTTACCAGGGTATTGATATCGCTCATGTTAAATTTGACGGTTCAATGATCAATGTGGACTTCGATCGTGGATTGTTCACTTGATTGACATTTTCCAATTTGATAAATCTAAGTTTTGCCCCGACCTCGACGCTTGGCCATTCTACAAGGTAAAGCTGTGGAAGTCCTCTCGGAAAAACAAACTCCAATGCACGCAGCATACGCGAAAAAATGTCAAATCTGCATTCATTCATGTGTTGTTATTTCTTTGTTCATAAGGCAGCATGCACTCATATTCCTTGTGGAAGAACACACTGTTTAATAATATTCATCAAAACTTAACTAGAGAATTGTAACTACGTTCAGTAGATTATTGAATAAGTTCAGAATGAGGTCGGTCTAAAACAGGAACTAGTGAGCGCAGATTGTCTCAGTTGCACTTCAAAATATTTCCAATGGAATAATTTCCCTCGATTTTCCAAACGGGACTTGCTTTTGGCTGCACAGTCAAGTGCATTCCAGAGGCGGTATGCGGGTGTCAGAGTGCGACTGCGTTGCTCGTACGGAAGGCTGACGAAAGAAGCGGCGCATTCTCAGCGTTCGTTGGTCGTCACGCAAACCGCAAATGCCACTTTCTCGTACGGGCCTTTCTCTTGCTGCCTCTTGACTTTTGATGCGATACGCGCAATGGTGAGGCAATTACCGTGCGCCGTGGGCTGCATGTTATGAAGGACGGCACGAATTTCTCTAGTTCTACTGACCAAACCAACCTCATGATAAATGACGATCTTTTTCTGGGTCATGATGGGAAAATTCTTCATCTGAGCAAGATTTCAAAAGTATAAGCTGACTGAGGTTGGAATATTACTTTGAATCCACATGACTATTGGGAATGATGATTTACTCATGCCAATGCAGATTTGAAAACTTAAAACCGGTTAATACGCATTTAAGTTTGCTTACAGTTTTTTGTTCGTTTTAAACTTCAATCTCCATCGTCTTCTTAGTGGCCCTTGACCGCTGTGTCGAAAACCATAATTTTCTCTGACCGTCAGACTAACATATTATACGCATTGCAATCATAAATCAAAATATTTGAAGGTTCCAGAAGTTCGTCCTTGTTTGAAAATTTGTAGTATTTAGGCAACATTTATTCAAATGTCTTCCTGTTCTCTTCGCGAATGTTGACCTATTATAATGGCCACATACATCTCTGGTTCGCCATTTATCCCTTCTAATTTACGAGGATTCTACATAATGTAATCCCGTCCTCTTTCAGTCAGTTGTTCCTATCTTCTACTTCACATGGATTCTCTGCGTAAAATAATCACTTACTTCTTCAGTTAGTACTTCTCTTCTACTACGATACAGATGGACTCCCTACATGAAATACGTGGCTTCATTTAATCTTTCCTTTTTCTACATCACATGGTGTTCTTATAGAACCTCCGTCTATAACCTCACCTTTTGTTCGAATAGTTTCAGTGAAATTTATTCCTCAATTTACAGTTACAGTTTTGAAAGCTGGTAACATTCACTTACTAGTGGGTTACTTGAATCCAGACTAGTATTTTTTTGCTCTTCGAGCCGTGACAAATTCTGCGTTTGATTGGGATGCTCAGGGCGATGCAACCGCTGGCAGCAACGAACAATCAGTGTATTTGTTCGGCTTCAGAACAAATATACCTGAAATCGGATTCTTAAATCATTAAACTTCTTCAGCTAACACAACAAGTTGGTTTGCGGTTTGTTATTTAAGATATTTTCGTCGTATAAAATTGTAAATGAAAATTCCTTGACGTTTGAAGTCACGCTTCATTAGTCTTTTGATCGAAAAAAATAAGCTCGTTGTGTTTAAACTAATATCATCGAGACACTTTATTAGTTTTTCAAAAAACATTTGTTCTGACGTGAAGTGAACGTGCACGGAATGTGCATCACCCCTAAACATGGCTACAATTAATAGCTTGTTAGATTCTTTGTGTTAATTTTAGAGCTTACGTTCCTGTTGATGTTCTAATCGAGCTCCAAAACTGTGGAGTCTGTCCAATATTGTTAATGAGCTGTTTAGTCTCAGCTACGCAATGATACTGGAACTGCATTACGTGCTTTGCCAGAATTCAGATCATGAGCGATGATGACGCATTTCTCACCGTGCTGTGGGGTCTGCAAGTCAGTTGATGACGAGGCTTCCAGATGTCTGCCCACGAGTGTTTCGTAGAAGAAAATGCATCGTAACATCACACCGATCCTCATTGGAGCTCAGTGCAGTACTCCACTCGAAAGCTGTAACACATCCGAGGTGTTGCAATGTGGTGTTTGCCTGTGTATTGGCAACTCGATGTTAGGTTTACCAACTAATATAGCCTAGATATATAGATACAATTTTCGTTCGATCTTCATTTTTTTCGTAATATTTTCCTCAAATTCGCTATCTTGATGATGGTCGGTCTCGAAACGAAGTTGGAAAATAACTTCAAGGGCGAATTCTTCGTAAATTTCAAGAAGTGTAGCAAGTTAAAACTTCTGCCGGACTTTTTTGTGTTTGACTGCGTCATTTCAAAGTACAAAATATTTCAGACTACGGAGTGCAAATATATGAGCAGATTCTCTGCCCGACGCTCAGCCGTCGTCTTCTAAATAAAACTTCACGTTGCGACTGTGTGATCTCATCTTCTTGGAGTTATTGTGTGTTTCTGAGCTGTGCAAAGGGTTTCATAGTTCCGTTTACTGTGCCATGCAGTGACTGAGTGCAACTTTGCGTGAGCTAACAGTTTTGTACCTGCGCAAATATTTACCTGCGTGATTTCAGTTCTAGCTAACCTAAGAAGTCCTGAGCTTTATGCCATAAAAAGTTCCTTCAATGCATTTTTACCTATGACAATTGGTCGGCACCTAAGAATACCGAAAGGGTTGACGTCGAATGTTAAAAAAATTTATAAAAAAAAATAATAGAGGGAAACCATATGGAATCATGGAAAATTTTCCGCTATTCAGCAGTACATATATATGGTTTTCAATCCATATACCTTAAAATGTGAACAATTTTGCATAATTATGGTTTTCATTCAATTTTTCAAACGCTGCTATTTCCATTGTGTTTGTAGTAAACCATGTTGTTCGCTGATTTCACTTGTAATATTCATTTTTTTAAGTGAAAATTTTCCATAAAATTCTTCTTCTTCATTTGTTTACGAAAATGTCGCACACTGTACGTTGAGGGCCTAAGCAAGCGAAGACAGTAAGCCTAACGTCTAAAACTTTTGTTTACTGATAAGTAGCATATTCAGAGCCGCATACGTAGAAAGAAAGAAAAATAAACAGTTTACTTCCAGAAAAAGATGAAACAAAGTTATCACTGTTTTTTTAAAATATGTTATGATTAGGATCCTTAGTTGATTAATTTACATACATGGGTATCGTAATACCCATATCAATCGTTGAACAAATGCCTGAGAGAAAATGTGGAATTGTATTCCTTTTGCTTAGTTATTCAAAGTTTGAAAATGCAAGTAAAAAAAGTAATAAAAACGAAGACGCATAAAGTGCCTGTGTTTCTTTGATGAAAAACGCTCATGTTAGAGCTCACTTGCACTGAAATATGAGCTTAGGATTTTGTGATTTTAGTTAGCAATGCTGAAATCAAAATAGTTAGTAGTAAATGATTCCGTGTCTAAAACAAAGAAGCCGACATTCGGAACTATCTTTTTATGCTTACGTTTCAACTGGTAAACGAAGTAGCTAGCTCTGAGAAAATATTTTACGTTGATAGAGTAAGTGTATTGCCTCTGTTGTCTTTTCTGTATTGTGTTGTGGATACAGTCTGAGTACTGCTTAAGTTGTCTTCTCATTGTATTGTGGATATTTCTCTGCACTGCCTTTGATGTTTTCTTATCATTATATTGTGGATGCAGTCGCTATATTGCCTTTTTTGTCTTTGCATCTTTGTATTGTGGGTACACTGGCCGTCCTGCCTCTGCTGTCTACGCATTATTGTCTTGTAAACCCCGAAGACCTTTGCCACGGCCTTCTAGAGACACTCGTTTCTAGTCCGTTTTAATGCTCACAGTAGCCGAGAAGGTCAGCTTTTTCAGGAGCTGAACGACTGTCTCTTGTATCACGTGCTTGCAAATACAAGGTTCCCAAAAAAGCGCTGAGTACCAAACCAACATTTTGGAGAGTTGGACCTTCTGATATGCCATGTAACGGCTCTAGGAAGGACCATAATAAGTGTTTATATAATATGTTTCTGATGTGGTGTTCGGAAAATGTGAATACAAAATAGCTCATAAAAGTGTTTCGGGGAAGCAGTGACCGATAGAGCTCATTTTCCTCCAAATTAGGCAAAGGAAAGGAACTCATTTTTGATGTGCTTTTCTGTCAATCATTTTTTGATTAAACATTTTACACGGGTATTACGATACCAATGTGTTATTATCAGTTAAGGATGTCAATGTTAAGGTGTTCTAAAAACCAACACATCAACATTTCATATTTTACTTCACTGGAGATGAAATGTTTTTTTTAGAAAGGTTACTTACTCGGAGAAATGTTTCTTCCAATTCAGAACGGCAAATTTTCAGAACCCTATCCTTGATGGGGCAGTATACCATGTGAGACGATGATCTCTTAACAGTCCTAAAAATTTATTGTCATTATTAGTTGCTCAGACATTGTGCGCCCATAATTATCATCCAAGGTCAAGCTGGAATTTTGAACAGTTACTCGATGTCTCGAGTTCTAATCACATCAATTTAGCGTTGCCAAATTATTGTTACACTGGCCTTCATCAAACAAATATCATTCCTCTGTAATTTGATCTAGCTCAGGCATTTTTGAGTCGTGAAAAAGTTTTACGAGTTGATGTTTGTTAATACCTTATTTGAATTTGCCAACACTAACTGATTTTGTTGCCATCTCAATTAATTTTAGGTTTTCTACAAATTCACAGAGAATATTGCGCCCACTTCTAGGACGAGCACGCGCTCAGGTCTTCGGAATATGAATAGAGTTGCCTATTTTTAGAGAGGAATTGAATATAATGTGAGACATTTGGAGAATTATAAGAATTTTACGGTTATTGTATGCATCCTAGAGACCTTTACCAACTACTACCACTATGAATGTAATAACAAGAAAATTTTCGTTTGTACGCTCGGTTTTTTTTACTATTATGTCGTTTGTTTGCAAGTCATCAAATAGAAAGCCTCTGTGCAGCGCGAGATCGTCGTTGTGCAGTTAATTACGAAATCTGTCAACGGTGTTTTGATTTTTGTTCACATCCCATCGCTTGGCATTGCTGCGTTTTGTGGTTCACTGATGCCGAGCTCAACTGATTTAGTAGTATCATTTTCTGCTGGATTCTGCTTTCATCCCTCTACTGTAAATTCGCCCATATACTACCTACAAGTACTAAACAATTAATGCTCCTCGTGGACTAGAATATACGTCTTTTTACCTTCATATTTATCCGTCGTTCTCATGCGTTGCTAGATTTATTTCGCATAAACCACGAGTGAAATGACGACCCGTATGAGTCAATATGACTTGAGCTTGCATTGATAGAACCTAATTTAAAACCTTTGTCAAATTCCTTTCCTTTCTCTCATAGCACTATTTTCGAATTATTCCGGCGCTTTTTCTGAAATGTACACAAACATGGATGGAGTAGCAGTAAGCTTTGCGGCGATTGGTAAAATATCATTTAGTTGGCTTTGACCTTCCTTTCCCTGAACAACTGCTTTGCATAGTCCGTTCGCTGCTGGCAGCATCAAGTCCACCTGTGACTGGAATCTTCAAGCATAACTCAGTGGGAGCAGCACTTGAACGAACGAACGTCGCATAAAATTAACGGTACAGAATTGCCAGCTTACCACCAGGACTGGTGGCTGCGTTATGGCTGGCGTGCCAGTCGCACAAACCAGTTCCGTGGCAGCGGCCTGAAGGGCACTCGAAGATCACCATTTCACTGCGCCCTGCCTGGCTCATTCTACGGCCGCCCGTGGCCCCTCGATGCCGTGGCCTTGTGGTCAGGACGCGCGTTTTTGCGAGGCGCAATGAACTGGTTCATTTCTCCGCTCCCTGCACTGTGCAACGATGCATTCTTCAGCTCTTAGAAAAATTCCACGTCGTGGTATTTTATCCCACGTTAGGATTGCTGCTAATTTGACGGGGCATAGGTGTTATTTGTAGAAAGATTGAATTCTCGTTTTCCTCGCTTCCGGCTAGCACCTGCAAGTTTTTCATGATTTCGATTTTTTTAAGGGAACGTCTTGCGCAGTTGAGTAGTAGTTCGGAACCCTGAAACAAGCCCAAGTGCTGCGGCACACTCTCACACTTGCCCACTAGGACGATATTTTTTCACACTCGCTTTTACGGCTACCGTGTTTTTTTCGGTCAGTAATATCACACTTGGAATTACTTCGCAGACTCTCGATTACCTCTAGCAAATAACTTTTAAATTTTTCATTTTTTATGGGCATCTTTCGAGTTTTGTTTGGATGAATCTCATTATCTCCCGGGCTTATTTATGTGGACTGCTTGCATGTATATTCTGTACATGAACATTTACTTATTTGGACAGATTAAATTTCAAGTTAGTTCAGGCCTTTCGAACCACAACAAAGATGTTCCAAAGAGGAAGGTAAAAGTTAGTATGTAATTAAGAGAACCGGGAATCTATTCACCAAGTGTGTTTCCACATAAGATCCCCAGTGCATAGAAACAGCAAATTAGGATGGAAGTAAGTGAAACAAGATAAAAGTTGACGAAGAGAGTTATCGGTACTGAAAAACAGGACAGCGGTGAATCAAAAAAGATGATACGTTAAAAAAACCTATTCTCTTTCATTATAAAGAATGCCTAGATAACCTTCAACTCAAGACCTCACATTTTCTTTTTGAGAGCTCTAATTCCTATAGATACAAAAGTTGTATCTCTCTAAGAGGTTTACGTGAATGTATGCAGTACATGAAATAAGCATTTTTGATACAGCTCTTTTCACTAAGTAAAGTAATAAAATGACTCAATGATCAGGTTCTCCAACTCCAGGAAAAAAATTGAGTTTAGCGCACAAAGGCGTTGTAAATTTCCACACTGAATTGAAAGAGTTTTTGTGTTACGGAGTTGTACCCTACGCTTAACTAAGAAGTATGGGGGGTAGTAATAAATGTGAGGGCTGTGAGCTCGTTCATTCTGCATAGCGGTGCACTAGCGCAGTGGTGTTCATTGCGCGGCTCTCTAAAAATGTACAAATAAAATAATTAATTTATAATCATATAATAAACGCTAACTTGCAGTAGCTGCGGTTCTCTCAAACAATGCGTTTAACCGAAGTGGCTCTCTTGCAAAAATGAGTGAATAACACTGTACTAGTGGACCGAGAATTTGATACTGGACATGTTCAGAACAGGAAAATGGAGTTCATAATGTCTGACCATAATTTATGTCTATGTTCTGATGGATTGCTAAAACGATGACGTACATCACAGGCAGCAGCGTCTGGTCTGCATGATCATCTTCACAGTTCACTGAGAGCTGTCTCTTCTGTCTGCTCGTTGTTCAACACATTCATGCGCTCTGTGTTGGGTGGAAGATGGAAGCTAGGTAGGGAAAGAAATATCTTCGTGATGTGATGATACTGGTGACAATATGGTGATTCTGGTGAAAATGTGATGATTCTGGTGACAATGTGGTGATACTGGTGATCATGTGATGATTCTGATGACAATGTGGTGATTCTGGTGAAAATGTGGTGATACTGGTGACAATGTGGTGATACTGGTGGAATTGTGGTCATTCTGGTGAGAATGAGGTGGTCCGGGTGACATTGAGGTGGAACGGGTGACATTGAGGTGGTACGGGTGGAAATACGGTAATTTTGGTGACACTGTGGTGTTAATGGCGCAAATATGGTGATTTTGGTGACAATGTAGTGATACTGGTGATTCTAGTGACAATGCAGTGATTCTGGTGACAATGTAGGGATTCTGGTGACAATGTGTGATACGAGTGACAATGTGGTGTTACTGGGGACAATGTAGTGACATCTGAGAACCTGACGGCACTGAAAGAGATGTTTCACGTCTCTTTTTGTGCTTACGTCATTTACAATGAATAAAACAAAACGTGAAGGGTAAAATTATGCACATTATTAGGTCAAAGATACATTAAATCATTATTTTCCCTCTAGTTTTCTATTAAAAAACAATTACCCTTCGTCATTTTGTGGTGTTATGGAAAACCTTGATGGAATTTTTCCCACTATGATTTAAAATACCTTTGTTAAATTTGGTGACTTCATCGTCGTTAAAGCGACGTTGACTGCTCTAAATACGCGTCACATCTTCCTTAAATAAAATTAAACAGACGTGCATCCTAGAATTAACTGGGAAAATTCAATACCTATGCATAATTTTGAGATCGCTAGAAGTGTTTCTCAGGCTTTGATGTTGGCATTTGACGGCACAACTGACTGCTGTCAGTCCATAGAAGCGTTTTCATTGGAACAAACTTTTGTTATTTTTGGGTTATGAATACAATTATTGCTTCTGTTCTCTGATCTTTTATGTGCGAATTCGCTTTAAGTGGAAATGGTAAAGAATGAACTGCTGTGTTTTTTTTAGCGTCGATAAAACAACCTGTCGAATTGTGTTAGCTACAATTATTTCAGCGCAAGTCACCAGATTAAAATTTTCTAGTTTTTTGCATTTTTAACATTATTTTATTAAAATAAGTGCATTTACGGTTCATGTGTGTTCCAAGAATCAACTGCTCCCATTTTTCTTGCCAGATTTTGTCCGAGCTTAAAGAGATTTTTATAGACTGACCTGAACGCACACCAGAAATTATGTCTTCCTTCTACTGCCACAGCTCGCTCCGAGTAGTGGCTTTACAAACGCGTGCTTTGGTGCTGCAGACTTTCATTTTCGCTTTCTTTTCTGCAGGCCCGTTCGTAGCGCTCGTTGCTGCAGCAATAGACGCTGAGTGCGCTGTTGGAGCATTTAAATGTTCTGAATGTTTTCGCTGCATTGAAACGTTCTGCTTGTTGACGCAGCAATGAAACGCTGTGCCAGCTGTTGCCGAAATGAAATGTGCTCATTGTTGCAGCGATCGAACGTCGTGTCCGTCGTTGCAGCAATGAAATGTGCTCATTGTTGCAGCGATCAAATGTTGTGCCCGTTGTTGCAGCAATGAAATGTGCTCATTGTTGCACCAATCAAACGTTGTGCCCGTTGTTGCAGCAATCAAACGTGCTGCTTGTTACTGCACCCCTGAAATGTTGCGCTCATCGTTGCAGCGGTGAAACGTTCTGCACGATGCTGCAGGAAGCAAACATAGCACTCGTTGTTGCAGCGAAAATAAGTTTCGTTTGTCGTGACATCCTGCTTGTAGTTTATAGTGGTTTCATTCCAAAAATGTTCCAATTTATTAAATTTCTGTAAAAAGTAGTTAAGCTTTTACTGATGCTAATGGGGTGGCAGTGTTTTTTTCATCATTCATATTACATTATTGTTACCATGCAATATCAGTATACGCAGAGTCCTCAATAAATGTCCTGAAATGTAATGGACCATTTCACTCTGGAGATTGTTCCTATGAGCAGGACTTTAGACACGAGTCCTTATTTCGAGTTCGGCCTTACTTTGCGGGCTCGTTTTTTTGCCATCATGCGTCCCTAGATGCTAAATTGTCTTCTTCTAATTGTTTTTTTTTAGGAAACTATGAAAATTCTTCATGAGAACTTGAAGCGTAGTATCTTTTGTCTTCCTCTTCCTCGATGCAGAAACATCGAAATTTGCCAAACAATACGCCACAAGAGTGAGTATTTGGCGTGTGCGTGAAGAAACCATACCGTGTACGATTGTTAACAATATTTTTACTGTCGATATTCTTATCCAGATTTTGAAATTATATATGAGTTTAAATACGTCAAGAAATAATAGAAATGTCCTCCATGGGGATCAACATTTCCGGTCCATAAAATGTTGACGGATTCACTCCGTAGATTGCAAAAATTTGTTGTGTGTGAAAAAATGGTAAATTGCATGACTTGAAATAATTGAAAGGTGTTTTGGCCACCAGTATGTGCATTGCTACAATTAACACACTAGAAAAAATTCAGTATCTAACAGTCAACAACAATTGCATAATGTGCCAAATAAGCTGCGGTGCTTCTGTACCGATCCTAAATCAAGACTGCAGTATTATTTGCAGAGCTCAGAAGCACTTGCTATCGGAACCTGAATTTCTATGTTGCCGTGGGGCCCAATCCAACAGTCTCACTTTGGCAGAAAGAGTAAATTCGATCTTCTCCATCCAAAGATGCTGTTTAAATACAGATATTCTTCATGCGTTAAAATCTCAGCGCACATCCATTAATCACCACCTACCTGCTAAGCTGCTGAGGAGGATGTATTACGAGTGTGTAACTAAGTTTAACTATAATTTTTGACCCTATTTTCGTATCATGAGGTCTAAAACAGATGGCTCTTACAATGCATGGTATTCGTCGCATTTAATTTTCTATTCATCTGCAGTCATGTATTGAACAGGTTAGGCCTTATCACTGAAGGTATTCGAGATTTTTTACTGGCCACTAGATTCATCGACTAAGACTTCTCTGCTAAGTGTTTCGAATGTCGATCGCAAGAATTTAAGCACGAAAACATGCAAACGGTCAATAAGTCAATAATTATGGAAGACTTGATGCTCGCTCTTACTGCAGTTCATGTATATTCAACACCATTCGTACAGAACACTGATCTTGCTTTTACGAATGCTTTCACATATTCGTTCATTTGTTAGAATTAAATTCCTGCGCCATCCGTATGCTCGTTCACTCGCGCAATTTACTACCATTTTCCGTATTGGTTTGACCCGCTTTCTCGTGTGGTGTAAAGATTTAAGGAAATCTAACTAATCTTCTTTTGATGAAACGCATTTTTTTCAGATGGGGACAACCTTTCAGAAGTTTTGACAAAATTTTAATTCGGAAAGCACGTATTATTCATCATGTGTAAATTAAAACCTGTGTCGTGAAGTTTAGCTGAAACAAGAAATGATATTTGCAATTGATTCGTCCTGTCTTTGTAGAAGTTTGTCTTTCATCAACTTAAATTGGAGACAAAATCTGGCAATCGAAGAGACACCTCCAACATGAGTAATTGAGTGACAAAAATGGTCAGAAGCAGAGTATCACTACTCGTTCCGTTATTATTTTTGTGGCTCCTTGGTTGCGGTACGACTGCAGATGGAGCCAGCCGTTTCCTAGGCCGGACCTCTAGCATTCCTGCCGTCCATAAATGTTGCCCTCGTGATCAAGCATTGCTAAGCGGCCGAGGATGCATAAGGTCGTCGAGTCCTCCGTCCGCCTACCTCACTCACCTTCAGAACACCATGTCGGTGCGAGTGGGCTTCCCTGTGCCACGCAACACAACATGCGCCATGATGCTCCTCAGGAGGGACATCAAGCATGTCGCCACCTGGTGGATCAGCAGGGTCGGGTTGCTGGCTGTCGAGGCACCCCAAGGAGAGTTAGCTATACACAATTACTGCTTGGACGACCTTATAGATCCTGCCACTAACACCGCGTCTCCATCTGCGGTGACTTGTGTCCACGAGCTGAACGGTGAAGTGCAGTTACCTCTGTCAGCATTCAGGAGTAAGACGGTCGGCAAGTGCTGTGCTCGAGATCAACATTTCTCTCATGTGGACCAGACTTGCCAGACAGGAGCGGAAGGCATCCCAGACTGGGAAGTTCCAGTTCCAGGAGCTGATAATGAAACTCAGCTAGGGTATACAGGCTTCCCGGGATGTCCGAGCCAGAAGTACTCCACATTTTATTTCGAAAATTCCACCAGAGACCATGTGAGGCTCGCGTCCAATCTCAGCCTGTTGCTTGTCAGAATGAACGGGCATTGCGTAGAGAAAGAAGTGATTGTGAATTTGAAAGATTATTGCTTCGACTATGAATGGGATGGAAGCGGAGAAGCTAAGCCGTTGGCTGTCATTTGTCACGAGCCTGAAAAAGAAGCTTTCAAAGCGGAGCAGCAGCCGGCTCTACTGGTGCTGCTGTCGCTCTCCAGCATTGCTCTCATCCTCACCATCATTTTCCTCGTGGCGCTGCAAGCAAAAGGCATCGTCCGCCAGGTGTCTCAGGTAACTTTTTCAATAACTCGTGCAACTTCTTTTTGCCAGAGGAGTTTATTTTTATCTTCGTGTCTTGGTCACCTAATTTTTCATTACATAATTTTTCCCAGTAGTGACTATGGGAACGAAATTGAGCAGTTTTTTAAGAAACTCACATTTTTCATTTATTTGTTCCAGAGATGACATTCAAATTAAATGTTTCAAATACTTTTGATGAAAATTCCGTTGTAAATTTATGCGATGTTATATATGCCCAACAGCGAAATTGAAAAATATTCTTGTATCTGCGTACTCTCCTAGAATTAGTTTAAGACTGATTTTTTTCGAGAATTTGATTGTAATTTATTGCAGGACTCAATTACTTTGCTGCCTTCTGAAACAGGATATTTTGAGACTAGTTCGCATGCTCTTTAATTCATCCTTAATTTCACAGTTATTAATATTATATTTTGAGAAACAAAAAATTTGAATTATGAACAAAATTTTAATTGACACACTTCTAACACCTGCTTATTAATATTGTGCGCACGAAAAATCGAGTTGCTAAAAATTGCTTTATTTCACTGCAACATTGTGGATGTTGTGTTGTCATGTGTCTCGAAGCCAACAGTATTTCTGCCCGAAAATCTTTTGAAGCAGAATTTTGGCTTGATTAGTCTTTAGCTTGATATTTCTAGTTTTTTTTGAATAATGTCGAAAACATCTGTCGGTGTCCAGTAAGACTATCGTGCTTATTCTACCTTGTATTTTCGTTATTTTTTTTGTTCATGGAGATGCAGTTTTGTCTGTTTTATCATGGAAATGCTTTTACCGAGGCTCCCTACTAGTAGCAGAAAATACACATCGATCGCACTATTTAGTGACCATCACCTTCAAGTTGGTGTGCAGAAGCAAACTTCAGTCTCATCTAGTGCGTAAATTTTACCTCACCTTAAATAATTTTTGCGTGCTAAATTAAGTAGTAAATAAGTCAACTTTTTTCCGCAGTTTACGGACATCCTATTCTACAGCTGCGTTATCGATGACCTAAACGGTCTGCCGAGAAAAACTGTCGAGGAAAATACATTTTCTCTGCACACGCTGCATACTCTTTATTTTTAATCTTGTACATGAGTCATAAAACTAAGTTTATTACAGTATAGCACGGCAGAGTATTAGATTCAGTACATTAAGTTCAAATAACCCTGGTGGTGGTCATACAATCGTGAGGTTATGACAGAGAGATTAACTTTGTGCCGTTGAAATGTGCCTCAATGGGAAACTATAGTCGACGTGGGGAAACAGCCTGAATCGGAAAGCGACTTCAATATCAGTTTCAAAATAGCACAAGCGAGAACACACTGTACCTCAGTTCGGTTTGCCTTAATACATAGACAATCAAAGATAGCTGCAAATGATCCTACATATTTGTTGAAATGAGCTTCAGTTAGGTGAGTTGAAGTGTATTTCTCAACGAAGTCGAGAATTACATGTTAGATGTTCAGGTGCTGCAGCTGGACGATAAACTGTTGGTGGCAGGCTGTCACGAAATGAATAGGGAAATTTGGCAGGCTGTCACGAAATGAGAGGTGAAGTTTGGCAGGCTGTCACGAAATGAGAGGTGAAGTTTGGCAGGCTGTCACGAAATGAATAGGGAAATTTGGCAGCCTGTCACGAAATGAGAGGTGAAGTTTGGCAGGCTGTCACGAAATGAGAGGTGAAGTTTGGCAGCCAGTCACGAAATGAATAGGGAAATTTGGCAGCCTATAACGAAATGAGGAATAGAATTTATCCAGTAAATACTTCTCCCAAAATGTGGTAGATGCATCATTTTTGTTAAATTGTTAAATTTCATCTCTGTGTGGAACTCCTTGATTATTAGTTACGTCCTAGTTTCATTTGAAGGAACGTATTTTTACGAATTTCGAGCTGTCGGTGAGCTGCTCCTGACACGTTCAGACGACACGTGTCTTCGCTTCCCCTTTTGTTTTCCTTAACATCGTTTCATCGCGTGCTGAAAAACTCTCAGTTCTTACCTCACTGCTTTGTGTCAGATCTTCAGTATTTTATCACAAAATTTATATTTTTTCGATTTTCAAAGGGCATTGCTTTGAATTCACAGTCCAAACGAAAAATTTCCTTTTCAAAGTTCCTCGTTGAAAATACAGGTTCTCAAAAGTTAACTAACGGCTGCATTTCCTGGATCGAGTTTCCGATTATTCTTACATTCTCGGAAATGGTGTGACGCAGTCGCTCCGAGCGCTGCAGATCCCGCTTTCTTCTCTGTGGTGGTGCATGGCAGCACGTTTTTCTTCCGAGATTTACGGATATTGCAAATTTTTCTTGAAGAGATATTTCTCGCCCCCATTCTTCCTATTGGTGTGAGACTTCTCTCAATTTCTTTTCTGTGTATTGTAATTCCAAAGGGTTCTCAGGTGGCCTACTGCACGGCCAACGCTCTGGTTGAGAAAAGTTGTGTGTGAGTGCGCGTGCATTGGTTTTTCTTTCCTTCCATTATATGGCTCAAACTTTTTATAGACGCCCATGCCCCGTGTAGCTTAACTGTTCATTCGTCACATTTTTTTTAGTGTTTTTCGATGCTCTTTTAATCTCATCTGATTATTTCGCACCGGGTGTATGAAAAAGTAAGCAAAAAATAATTTGAATAATAACTGTACACTACAGAGTCTTTCTCTGTAGTGTACAGCTCTCAATTACTTGATGGCTTTTGTGCGCCTCTGGCAGTGATGTTGTAATATTTTCATCCAACGTTCGAAACTATATTCAAAAAGCTTTTATGACTTCCATCACTTATTTTACGACAAGCTACGCAATTTTTACATCTAAGTCATTTCACTCCTGCACACAGAATTTCATAACGGGCAAAGTCCGCCACGGTTCGTTTCTCTGACAGCGCCGCAGATTTCTTTACTTTCTCGCAACAAATATTGGGGTGCAGAGAGCGGAGTGCAGCTCGGCTCTGACTCAGTCCCGCCACCTCGCGCCGCAAGTTCCTACTCCGTTGATTTTTTGGGCCTCCACATGTCCTTGGTCTCGTGGCTCTCGCTGTCATGCCGCATGGCCTCGCTCTTGCTCATGCCTCATGTTCACTGGCATCATGTTCACTGGCCTCATGCCTCATGTTCACTGATCTTATACCTCATGTTCACTGCCTCATGTCTCATGTTCACTGGTCTCATACCTCATGTTCACTGCCTCATGCCTCATGTTCACTGGTATCATACCTCATGTTCACTGGTATCATACCTCATGTTCACTGCCTCATATCTCATGTTCACTGGCCTCATGCCTCATGTTCACTGGTCTCTTACCTCAAGTTCACTGGTCTCATACCTCATGTTCACTGCCTCATGTCTCATGTTCACTGCCTCATGTCTCATGTTCAATGCCTCATGTCCCATGTTCACTGGCCTCATACCTCATGTTCACTGGACTCATACCTTATGTTCTTGATGTTATGACTTGAGTGGAAAATGAGGATCTGACTTTGGTTTTTGTGAAATCAAGACTTTCTTTACTAACGATTATTAGAATACCACAACGCAAACTAATTTTGCCTCCACCATTGAGTGCTACCAAGTATATTGTAACTATTGCCAATTCCACTGCTGTTTTGGAACTAGTTCGTGTAGGAAAATAACTCAAAACTATACTTGCGACAGCTTCGAGGTCTCCCTCATCAACAATCTTTTCCCACGCTTTTTACTAACACTGCAGGTGTTCACCTCCATCATCCGTGGTAATCTAAACAAATGTCTGGATTTAAATTTGCATTCAATCTCAGTTTCAGTTTTAACGGTACAATAATTGTACCGTTAAAACTCATAAACTCAAAAACTCAAATCGCAATTGTCACTCGTAGTTTTCTTTTACAACATTTTACATTCCCTTACACAACTTTCATCTTCACAAAATGTTATTTTCATCTTGGCAATTTTCACCTTCACGATCTGTAATTTTTGCAAGTACCTGTCTTTTTATCATTTTCAAGGATACAGATAGCAATTTCCACCTTTTTCAAACAGTAATTTTCATTTACACCTGTATTTTTAAAAAAATAGCGACACGTGTAGAATTTTTTTAAATTTTTACTTCTAAAGCTAGTAGTCATTTGTATAGTAATTTTCAAGTTCTTGTAATTCGTTTCACCGCCCTTACTTTTTAGAAACCAGATTAGCAATTGCCAGAATTTCTAATTGTGTAAGTAAAACTTCCACACGTCCGATTTAACTTCCCATGACTTGTAATTTTCAGAAACATGAGCAGCAATTTTCCCAATTTTCACCGCTGTTTGACTAACTTTTTACAAGCTCTTTAGCGCTCTCGGCGACTCGTCATTTTAAGTAACACCGGCAGCAATTTTCACAATATCTACCTCTGTTTGGACATATAACTTGTTTTAAGTGTGTTATTCTTAGCGTAATTGTAATTTTCAGAAACACCGGCAGCAAATTTCCCAATTTCTAGCACTGCTCGTCTAACTTGTTATACACAAGCCCTGCAATTTTTTGACTACCGGTAATTTCGAGCTAGACGAGTAGTAATTTCCGTCCTTCACTTTACTCTGCACAGGCCGGACCGCTCGCCCCACGCACGCACGTCACGTACGTCGGCTCGATGTTGCTCAGCTTCTTCGTTTTTGCAGCAGCGAGTGGACTGGACGCTAACGAGCGATCTGGGCTATGCAAGGCTACGGGTAAGAGAGCCCTACTTTTACTTGCGCTCTCAGGCGCTTTTTCCTTAAATTCTTCGTGTACTGCTGCTCTGAATCATAATGGTCACAGCCCGAAATTTTTATGGCGCCCGCTTACGTCTCTGCTGTTCATTGTTCAGCTGTGTACCTATTAGCATAGTGAACATGATTGAGAATCATTTGGCTGCTTCTGGTACAATGCGTAGTGTTTTAAATTTGCATTCTTTATACTCGTGTTTGTCACAAGCGTTTTGAATGTGAGTTAATTTATTTGTTGTGTGTGTTTTTCATTTATATGCTTAGGATTTGAGTTCTTGATTGATGAATACAAATAGTCGTCCCGTTTATTTATTTGTCCAGTAGTTTGGTTAATAATTTTGTATTCCAGCAAATTTTTCTGTAATGGTGCTGTTAATTTTCTCTTGATGTTTTTTTGGACTAGTTAAACTGTTTTCGGCAAAATTTATTATTCGTATATTGTTATTGTGATAGTTAAGCTATTTTTCAGGTAATTATGTAATTATGTTGATTATTACTGTGTTATTCTGAGATTCATTTTGCTATCTAAATAATAATGATGTTCTCAGATTGATGATTTTTTTTCTAAAAATTATGCCGTAATTCTTCGTCGCATTACATATTTTTGCGTAAGTTTTTGATAGAACTGGACATTAGTGACTTACTAGTTTATTTTGCAATTATTTTCTGCCTTTTTCTTAATATTTTCAATTTCTAAATAATGCAATTTCCTACGACAGCCTACTGAGTTTGTGAAAAACTTCCTTAACGTTATTCTTGTCTTGAGCAATTTAAAAAAATGCAGTTATCAACAGATTAACTTTTTCAAGATTGTGGTGTTGTTCAAAGCTTAAAACTCGCGAAATAAAATTTTAAAATAGTGTATTTCCCATTAATGTTTCTAAAGCCGCATCATCCTTATTTTGCCAACATCTTTGAAACTGTATTTTTCGTCATCCTTTCATCGCAAAATTTAGAGCTCACCTTCATATTTCTTACAATGAAAGGTAAAAATTTGAGTTTCTATTAAGCCTACTTTTATTCTTAATTGCGGCAAGAGTCTTTGAGTTTTTGTTGAGCCGACCGCGATATATGGCCAACTTTTACTGCCCGTGAGACACTCATTTGAAGGTCGGAGCTCCAGACATGCATGTTGGCTGGTCCAAAGTCAGGTCGATGTCACTCTATGAGGAAGAGGTCGCTTGTTTGAAAACTACGCGAAGTTAAAGGGAATTTTCCCCTCAACTTTCATCAGGAATGTTTTTCTACGAGGAAATTTGCGCTTAGCTGTAAAAACTTGCAAATTTCCGTTTTTATGACACCTTTAGATGGTATTGAATGTATTTTCAATAGCAATGAGTAGGATTAGGTGGCATTCATATTGTAAAGTTGAAACAATCATCACAGATTTTCGTAAATGGGGGAAAGTGGAATTCAGTATTCCTTAGTGTCCTTTGTTCGCCTGTGATGGTGTTTGCGCCGCATACTGATCATGGCTGGTGCGGTAGCTGAATGGAATAGCCAAACGTTTCTCTTTGTAATTACAGGCGTCTTAGCGAGCTGTGGAACATGGAATGTGTTTGTGAACCTTAATGTGATAGTTTATGCCGTGTATAAGATCTCCTGTAAGATGATGGCCTTCAGATTACGATTATATTTTCAATTGAAGAATAAGAACTATTCGTCAGCAGTATTTCAAGGCTCAGATTTCCAGAGGACAAACACCAATTACTCGACTTTCTTTCTATGCTCAATTGATGCATCGGTAACTTATTTCAATCGATTCGCCTTTCATTTTTATTTATTTCTTGGAGTGTTCAATTTCTTCTATGAACTTCAGGCGATAGTGTTTCAGTGAATTTTAATGATGTTTAGAGGCAGTCTAGCAGTTCGTATGGAGTTTCCAATTAATATTCACGTCATTTTGTGGAATAGTTCACTCAAACGCTCACTTTGTGGAATTTGTGAAATCAATACTGACCTTGAATGAGTGAAGTAAATTTCTCTCAAGGTTTCGGACAAAAACATCTGTGTGAGGGGCTCTCATTGCATCAGAGAATTAGATTCACTTGAATGAGTGGTTGTTTTCTTCTGGTATTTCGTCAACACAGCCGTCGGGGGCATTTTTTTCGATTGTTTCATGACTGCCTGTCACCAACTGACCGGTGTGCTGTGAGATCATTCACTCTCCTCATTTTGAGTACCGTGGCTGTAGGACTCGACAATGCATTCACGTCGAATTTTAAAGTTCTACATTTGTTATTGGGCGATGAATCTGATTTATTGGCAACTTCAAAAGTGATCGTTATCTGCACAACACATGGATTGTTTAAAATAACAATTAAATTGGTCTGTCAATGGTGCAAATTTGGAATAATCTCTCTCTATAACGTAAAAAATTTACCTGTTGTCGACACTCAGTAATAATTTATATTTTAGTGTATCAAGACGTGTAAAGATTTGATTATCGCAGTTTTGTGCGGTGCAAGGTCCCTCATGACTCGAGTGCTAATAGTGCAAAAACGCGGCAAGATTTGCAAGGAGCGGAGACGTGTAACTGAGCGCGGCGTCCGCTGATAATTTTGCCTTTAACGGCACACAGCAGTTGCCTTAACTAGCACTCTACACAGATAGTCCCGTGGCCTTAACTGTACACTGCAGTGCGTGTTGCCTTAACTAGCACTCTACACAGATGGTCCTGTGGCCTTAACTGTACACTGCAGTGCGTGTTGCCTTAACTAGCACTCCACACTGATGGTCCTGTTGCCTTAACTGTACACTGCAGTGCGTGATTAGCTCTTCACATCTCAGAGTGGTCGAAAGCAAATTTTAGTTTCCTTGCGTCTACCTACTGTATACTGTGACGACATTTATATTTTAGCTTCTTCCAGTGCAAGGAGCTGAGTTCAAAGGCTGTGTTCAAGATAGTCAAGTTTTTCTAACCTTAGCAAAGGTGTTCCCAAGAAAGGATCGAGGAAAGCATTATTTAGAATAGAATAAAGGGAACGAGGAATTTGTGCTTAAGGTTTGTCTCCACAACCTGCGCATACAAACAGCAAGAGCAAAAGAAGATTATGCCATGGGATGAACGTCGGAAAATAAAATATTAGTAAGTGAAAAAAGGATAGCAGTGAACAGAAAAAAAGATGACCGTAGCAAAAGAAACATCCAATTCAATTTTAAGGAACGGAACTTCCTAACCTTCAGCGCTCACGGCCTTATACCTTCCCCCAGGGATGACTAATTCTTATTGATACAATAGTTGGATGCCCCTGAGGGGAATTACTAGGGTAAAAAATCTTATAAGCTGAAGAGGTGACTAAGTCATCAGTGGAATTCCTTCATTTCTTTCTTCGTTTGAGTCATTGTAGTTTGATTTTTAAATAATCACGAAAATTTCAATAACGGCATTGCAGGCATTCTAACAACTTTTGTCCAGGTTGTGGTACCACTAAATATTATTGATTGAAAGATATGATTTTATGTGTTTGTAATGCTTTAGATTTCGCACAATTTTGCGCTATGCTGTTGAAGGAACTTTCTGCTCTGCCCTTTGAAATGACATTTCCGCTTTCACTTGTGAGAACGATCCTGTGCTTTATGGCCTTGTTTAATTTTGTAATTTCCCACAGGCGGATTCCTGCTGTTTTTCATTCTTTCCGGCTTTCACTGGAACACGGCCCTGTGTGTGGAGTCTCTGCTCATCATCATGTGAGTGGCATCTTATCAGGGAGCTCTAGCCTAAGGAAGATTATTTTCCTACTACGAGGGACATGTTTTCCTCATTGTCAATATGTATTCGACAAAAAGTGTTCAATATTTTAGTACCGTATTGTAAGCGAGCTGTACTTGTTTTAACCCTCACGAGCACAGATTCAGTTTTAGAATTTTTTAAACTGCAAATAAATTTAATTTTTTTTTACCTCTGGGAGACGTAATGCGTAACGTTATTGTGGACAAACAGCTTAGAGCCAAATCTTTGAAGTCCAACAAGCGGCTTCATCTTGGGAGCGCAACTTATAACCTTATCATAGAAGGGGAGCTCAAAACTTCACCTTGGAGGAGCAGCACGTAGCCCTACTTTGAAGGGGCGACTTATAATTTCATCTCGGAGAGGTCACACATTACTGTCTCTTGAAGAGAACTCATATTCTTGTGCTTAAGAGGTAACACAGAACCGTGTCTTGAAAGGACAAAGCATAATTTTATCTCAATAGGCCAGCCCATAACCTTGTTTTAGAAAGGATATGCTTAACCTTATCTTGGAGTCGTTGTACATGGCCTGATTTTTGGAGAGGTACCATATGGCTTTGAAAAAAAATACATGACCTTATCTTGAAGAATCGGAGCGTAAATTTAAGATGGAGAAGAGAAGCAAAATTTTATCAATGAAAGGCCGCACATAACCTTATTTTGGAGGCGAATCACATTACCTTATTTTGGCTAAAGAACACGTAACCACATCTCAAAAGAGCAAAGGAGAATATTATCCAAAAAGGGCGACACATAATCTTGATTAACAGTGCATAACCTTATCTTAAAGGAGTAAAACATGAACTTAATATAGAGGGACAACTCATAACCTTGTCTTGGAAAGCCAACAAATATCCTTCTCTTTAAAGAAGCAATAGATAACCTTTTTCAAAGGAAAAATTAAAAATCCTATCTCAGAGGGCCTACGCATAACCTCATTTCAAATGAACCACACATAATCTTATTTAGAAGGGACAACACATAACCTTATTTCAAAGAAGCCGCACATGACCTTACCTTGAAGGGGCAACACAACCTTACCTTGAAGGGGCAACACAACCTTATTTCAAAGGAGCCACACAACCTTATTTCGAAAGAGCTAGACATAACCTCATGTGACCGCGTGCAGGAGGTACGGCATACCGGGCTGGCGGAGGTACGTCGTCCACTGCTGCTGGGCGTTTGGGGTGCCTGCGCTCTTCACCATCATCGCCATGGGCCTTGACGCCAACAGCGAGAACTTGTCCTGCAGCGCCATCCTGCCTCGAGTGGGCAAATTCAAGTGTTTCTTTTCAGGTGATTCGAAAAAATTCAAATAGTGCTGATATATTCTGTATGGTTGACTTCTAACACATTTAAGTTTCTTGGCAATTTCTCGTTGTTTTCAGTTGTGAAGCCTCTGTTTTTGAAGAGTGAAGTCTCAGTGTTTAGGTGGCGGAGTCTGTTTTAAAGTCTTTGTTTTTGAGCTTCGGACTCTCTACCAAACGAAATAGTCATTGACACTGATACGTTGAATTGCCGTGTGTTAATGAACTTGGAAAATACTTCCATGATTTCTCAGGTAAAGCGTATGAGGAATGGCTTCCGAAATTCCCAGGGCAAATTCAAAATCAAAAGTCCATTTGCACGATCGTATGGGTGCATGGAGATATTGCGATCGGAAGACAAATCATTAATTTCAACGGTTCAAAACGATTTTTTACGTTTATCTTTGTCGGCAGATCCGGACGCGCACATGGTGTACCTGTACATGCCGATCTTTGGAACGATGGCCGTGAATCTGGTCACGCTGTGGTTCGGGCGCCATGTTCGGGTGACGCGACTGCGCAGGCTCGAACTCGGAGCAAAGCACCACAACAAACGGCATGGAGCTTCGGGTGCGCACTTTGTATTGCATTTGTTCTTTCTACTTACTTATTGTACTTGAAACTACTTGGCGAGCATTTTTGGATTTTAATTTTAAATAATTTACCCCGCTTAGACGTGAGCCACAGGTGGCCACGGAGGTGATTTTCATAATGCTGCCCACCAACCAGTAGCCACAAACTCAATTTTCATAAATACTTCAATAAGTGTCAGAGTGCCGTAAGAACAACGATTTGGACCACAGTCGAGTGGTGTAAGAGCGAGGGAACTTTAAGGATCAGCCTCGAAGGCTTCGATAGCAATCAGCCGCATCTCTTGTTAAGCCCGTTCGAGAGCGGATCAGACGAAACCTGTATCGGTCCTTGAGGAAGATGACGAAAGAGTTTGGAACCAGTCTTAGAACAGTGACGAGGATTGTCCTCGATGGTTTGGGAATGTCTTTCATCACCTTGAAGAGGAAGCAAATTCTCACAAAGATTCAATTGCAAAAAAATGAATGAAGGAAAATTTTTGCCTCTCGACAAAAAATGAGACACGGCAGATGAAATCATATGGCCTGATGAGAAATTGTTCTCGGTTGTTGGTCCACAAAGGGCACAATGATTGTGTCACTTGATAGAACACTTCTGTAATTTCTCATCGATTAATGAGAGTTCGTTACCACTTGGAACTGTTTTTTGTTCTGGTTTGAGCAGCCAAGAATTTGTCATAGAGTCTTTTGTCTTTTTTCGCGACCAATTAGTGAAATCAATGCGAAAGCACCATGCATTAGTCGCATTTTGATGCCTACGTTTGATTCTTCATCCAAACATTATAGTAGTACATAGTACACTATGGACCACTCAGTAACATGGTGCGATTGTTCGCAACGCAGATGTCAAGTACAGAGAAAATTTTGGTAAAAAGAAATGTGGCATCTCTGTTTGCCAGATCTCAATGCCATGTATTTTTCAGTATGGTTTCAGTATTTTTCAGTATATATTTTTCAGTAAAATTTCTCTATGATGTTGAAAGTTCAAAGTCTACACTTCCCCGTGCATGAGACGACGTTTGACATTCGTGTTACAGCTGGTAGTGCGCGAGGCCGATTTGAAGCTATAATTAACAAGAAAGGCGATTACAAAGCGTACCTGAAAAAATGATTCCTTATTTGTAAATATGTCATAACATGTACTTGAAAGAGAAATGAAAGGTTTCATTTGATCTTATAACAAATATTGGGGATTGGAATACTTATGCCGCACCTTGTAAACCATTATCTCCTGTCAGTTAAGACATTCTCAAAATGAAAATTTTTCCTCAGATGTTATAAGATTTCGCAGGATATTTATGTTGAATGAGCCCCCTCCCGCAATTATTTGTTAGTTAATACTTGTGCCTAATTTTGCAGGGGGCTCAAATGGCAAGAGCTCGACCCTGGAAGAAGGTATCAGCGCTACGGACATACACAGACGACAGCTCGGCCCCACCTACTCCAGTGGGAAGGGCAGCAACTCTTCCATTGCGCGCTTCGGACTCAGCACCAGAGAAACTCAGAAACTGTAAGCGAGCTTTTAAAGTTTGGTGCAATTTCTTTCATTTCAATTGTGGGCGATGAAATTTAACGGCTCAGCTGGGAAATTATTTTAAATTTGCGTTGAAATTTTGCATTCTAATCGTTATGGCTTTTTAGAATATACTGGCAGACGTTCTACTTGAATACTATGTAATCCTCGTCATCTGTCATACACGCACGAGAATAAGTCTACTTTTTACCACGTAATGTTTCTAAATAGATGTATTGTGAATCAAATATTTTAAATCTTGAACACATGTAGGAAATTTTTACTTCATTTATTTCCATTTGTCAGTTCGTTAGTATGCACGCAATATATTTCCAACTTCACATACGATTCGAACATCGAGAATAGTATGGAAAGAACGATCTTGCTTAAAAATACAGTCAGAAAGCTTTTTGAACAGTTCTAACTTTTCAGCAAATACGGCAACTGATGCCGTACATCTGCTTTCCTAAAATCTATTTATTCTGGCTTTTCTCAATTACTTCCCTTAGTATTGGGTCACAGTTGAATTGTGAGTGATAAACCTTCAATGTTTGGAGGATTTAATTTTTGACTTTTGTCTTTATCGTGTCTACAGGTGGTGGGAAGCTGTGTGTTTGGCTCTTTGGTCAGCCGTGACTCTTACCATGGAAGTCATCGGATTTTCTGTAGCCGGATATGGCTACCTGGAGGATGGTCAGTGGCTCGAGTACCTTTGGTACATTCCAACTGCAGTCAACGCTCTCAGAGGGCTCGGTGTGTTCCTTATTTTAGTGATCCTACCGAAAGACAGTCGCACCTACAGCCTAGAACTTGTGTCGAGTGTTTGGGAAAAATGCGGAGGAAAACCTTTGCGTGAT
This sequence comes from Platorchestia sp. MABIK, assembly GCA_014220935.1. NCBI lineage: Eukaryota > Metazoa > Arthropoda > Malacostraca > Amphipoda > Talitridae > Platorchestia > Platorchestia sp. MABIK. The sequence goes on from JACJUY010000268.1 coordinate 116,240, forward strand.
GTTTTGCCTTCCACTCGTCGATCTTCTACTTCGACGAACACGACCGCCACCACCACAGCCACTGCGAGCCCTGCGGCGCCTGGAGACAAAGAACGAATTTCTCTGTCTTCTTCAGACACTCAGTTGTCTTCACATACGGCTTCCATGAGCGAACTTCATGAACTCCCTCGACCAAGTGACAACGGAGTAAGTCCTTCCTTCAATAAGGGCATTTTGACGACGACTTCTACGTCTTTATCTACAAAACCTTCACCTTCTACCACGTCATCGAAGAAATCTAAAGATACAAAGCCTCTTAAGAAAAAACATTCGAATGGTGGTGATGATCCATCGATCAACAAATCTAGTTCAAAGAATGATGAAACTACGAAAAACAACGATGGTGTGAGCTCAGAAAAATTAGGTGACAATGCCTTTGATGACGAGTTGAATTCAGCAAATGAAAATTCTAACGCTTCTCCAAGCACCGAAGGGAGCAGCGGAGATATCAACGAATCTGTGAGGAACATAAGTGAAAGCTACCCCAAAAAGGGTAGTATTGGGCTACCTGCAAAACCTCCTCGGAAATCCCTGGATCTGTCAACTCGGGCATCATTGAGTCTCGACAATGTCAGCCACATACCACAAGGTGAAGAATCAACTCTAGCCACTCCTCCTAAATCACCATCCCCAAGTTTAAAAGAAAACGTTACCCGATTACCCTCTACGAATGATTTACGAGGCAAGCACTCAGATTCTTCTCCTGATACTCCACCCAATTCTGTTCCTCCGTCGCCTCCTAACTCTCCTCCTCCACTTGACGTTAATGATGGAGGGGGAGAGTGTGTGCAGCATCCGATGGAAGAAAAAGAAACCATTTCTACTCCCAAGACATCAACTTCCAACGATACTGAAATACGGGTAACAGACACCGACGATGTCAGTTTTGATGCAGCAGAGTGCCCTCAGAGTGAAGTCGGGAGATCTGAAGTAATTGATGTAACTTTGGAAAACAGAGGCGATGCTTGTGCTGGTTCATCCTTTTCTGAAAAGAAGGCGGAAGATAGCCCTAAGATGAATAGTGAACCTAACCCTAAGGATAAAAGTGAGCGAAATGCCTTCTCTGATAACAGCTACGAAAGCAAAGCAGAAAGTACTCCCGATGAAAGAAGTGAAAATAAACGTGATGGTATATCGGCCGAATCATGTGAGGCGATAAATGATAAAACCAATATTAATTCTTAAGTGGCATCTTAATGTTAAAACAAAATAGTATAATCGTAACGATATCAGTCTTTAAAGATATTCAGTTATGAGTACTTTTTCATTGTCAGATCGGTTTAATGTACGAATGTAACTTTTTATTTTTCGCACTGTTTAATTTCTAAATTTTTTGCTGTTTATACTGCTCGTGTCATAGTTAGTCGCATGTGTCATACGCTCTTTAAATAAGATCAATAGTATGGACAATATCCAAGTCTCAAATACCTCAGGATAAGCTGCTCATGAAATTAGATGGAATTAAGATGGTACGACCAAACCAACATAGTGAGAATGAGCGATGGTGATTTTAGCGATGGTCTCTCGCATTCATGTTTAATGTGCACATTGCTTGGCTAAAAACATTGTGAGTGAACGTTGGCTTCCAGATTTCTTTGCCTCTCGAACTACCGATGTTCACCGCCCCAAAATAATCGTTTGCTCAAAAAAATTTTGAATGCCAGATCGATGAACCCGAATTGCTCGACTTAGTGAGTAACTTAATTTCCCAGGCGTTATTCAAGTTCTAGGTTGATGTTTACATCTGTTCACAATTTTGTTCATGTATTTTTCGCATCACTTGTTAGTTTTCCTTCAAAACATTCCAGTAATCGTTAACATGTTTAGATAATTTCTGGTGTACAAAAATTAAGCTCACAAAAAACAAGGAGCCATTTCAAAAATGTAAGTGGCATTTTTATTAGGTGGTATTAGTCAGCAAAATACTGAGAGTCGGAAGTTACAAAACTGTGTTTCATGGCAATCTGTACGTTTCATTATTTGCGATATGAATTTTTGAAGCTTAGGCTCTTGTTATCTTGAGTTAGTGACTGAGTTCTGCTTCGTGAAATTGTTTTGCGCGCTGGATTTTTGCAATGAACATTTATTTTGCTTGGCTAATGAACCGTTGATCTCGTCATGCAGGTGAGCCACATTTACAGCTGCCTTCTTCGATAAAAATGGATACGCTGTCAAATTGATTGATATCCAACCTCTTCCCTTGAAGAGGTAGTTAAACTTCATGCTCCTCTCATTTATATTTCTTAAAATTGAACTAACTCTAATTTGCCCAGCCATTTGAATATCGCCTCCCTTAACAAAAACTATGATTGTCATTGGTGAATTTCTTTGGGTACTGTATTTATATCAGCTCGGTTATCAATGATGCGTTGATTCTTCTTGTCTAAAAACGTAGATTTTTCCTCCTATAAGTTCCCCATTGAAAGCTAATGTGAAAGTAATACTAGTGTCATTATATCGACTGCGTTCTTTCATAGATTGAAAACCCTTCATTTTAACTATTGTAACACTTCTTCAATGTTTACAGTAGCCGAAGAAGCCATCAACATCTAGCAAATTGTTTTGCTCTGTATTGTACTGTAATTCCAGATTGTTGTAGAAAAATCATTTTTTTTTGTCTTTTAATCAGTATTCTGAGACGAAAGCTCAAAGCCTGTACCAGATACTGAAACTAAGTGCATTACATATTATGTTTTTGGCTCTGGATTTGAGACGAGAAAACGTACATCACGCCGTCCCATATACCTTAAAAGACAAGCATTTGTATGATAACTATATACTCTGTAGATAATTTTCGTAAGTTATAACTTTATTATAATGTTATTAAGAATATTACGTGTTGTAAGCTTGTAGATATACTCTGTACATCCTGTTATGACTTCTGTAAATTTATTCGAATTATTGTACTTGTATTTTCAATAGTTAATGTTAGTCTAACATCATGATGACATCCTGTTATGACTTCTGTAAATTTATTCGAATTATTGTACTTGTATTTTCAATAGTTAATGTTAGTCTAACATCATGATGACATCCTGTTATGACTTCTGTAAATTTATTCGAATAATTGTACTTGTATTTTCAATAGTTAATGTTAGTCTAACATCATGATAATATCAGTGGATTTGTGCGTCGAAGTCCAGAAAGTTGTTAGTGTGTCACACCTCACTCAACGAGCTGAATGTATGGCACTACACGTGTTGGAATAAGCATGTAGCTCCACATAAAATTAACTGGGTTGTTATAGCGACACGTGAAGAGTTGACATGGTGACGCTATACATGATTGTTTGAAATTTGAACTCGGTACGCTGTACGAATGAGCACTTCATTTCAAATCGTCGGTTGAGCATCTTGCGCGGTAAATGAACGGAGTTCTTCAAACTCCTCGTTTTGGGAGTGTGTAGAACCTGTAAAATTTACGTATAAAGTGGCCCTTGAAATATACGAAAGCGTTGAATCATCAATAGTAACACTATCGGGGCTATGCCGAATTTTTTTGTGGACTATCCGAAAGCTCGTTTTGAGTTGCGTCAGCGTCAATATTATCTAACCAATCATTCTTCTCTTTAGATATAATATCACAATATTATAAAGAACGTGAAAAATTGTGTTATCGTTTCGATTGAAATTTCTTTTCGCATTTTTCGTTGATACGATAACTGGTGACATTGAACACGATGTGTTCGTTTACAACGCCAGTCCTCGGTACGCAAAATACTCTATGTGAGCCAAGCACCAGGCTGAGCGCTACCCATTGCGTACAATGATTGCTGAGACCTGTTTTATGGAAATTTGAAAAACACTACTTTTACGGAGTTTGTACCAAACCACTTGTAAACCTGAATTTAGCATAGCAACGTAAATCTAAAACTACGTAAATAAAGTTGAAGGTGATCTTGAACTAGCGAAATTTGTCATTGTCTTCTACTAATCTGATATCATTTTAATAATCACAGCTACAGCCTGTAGCTTTAGCCGCAAGTCACAGTAAATATTTAGCACAAACATTAATGACCTAGGGACAAGATCCAACTTTTTTGACTTGCGATTGGGTTGCGTGACTATTGGATCAAATCGAGGGAAGCATTAAAGTACGTTTGGGCGCGTTCCAAGAGCTCCTGTTAGGCCTCTGGAAAGCATGCACTTCTTGCTGCGGACAGTAAATGCAATTTTCATTTGGTGAGTAAATGCATTACATCGTCGCCTTTCCTAAATGCCTCTGACGCGGCACCTTTTTGCCCCGCTGCCTGAGAAGACGTGAAATGTGTGTCAGGGGCGGAAATTTACGTACGGGTTTCAATATACATAGGAACGTCAAGTCTGTCATACAGTTTCATTTTTTTTCTGCTCTGAATGATACTTGCTAAATTGAAGCCTAAAAACCAAACAGAATGTCATGTTCTTACGCATTCTGTTTTATAAATTTAGTGGATGTAAATGTATTGCCCCATCCCGATGTGGAACACAAAGCGGAATTGAGTAACTTTCACGTTTTTATAATTGGTAATTTGTGTAACAGAGTTCGTAAGTATCATTCTTACTTATGAGCAATTTGAGTTAATGAATCATTGTGAAAAGTTTGTTGAACTCGTAGATTGGCTACGATGTCAAATTGAACTAGTTAATAAATTGTTTGTGCAGAGGGATTGAAAGAAATAGTATACTGATAAAGACCGTACATTACAGACGTTATAAGTTGCATGAGGTATTAGCGTGTAAGGAGTGAACTATAGATGAGGTAGCAAGCTAGTTAAGGCAAAGTGAGTTAACATAGACTGATAGTTGAGCGAGAGACTGACGGACTCGTTGTTAACTTTATGAGTCCACCAGAATGTTGAACTGATTTTGGCGAAACTGATTTTTCTATCGGAAGTTAATTAGCTCTCAGGAAAGACAGGAGGGTGTTGTGCCTCGCCTGACACAAATGATGGGGAAACATTTCATGAAATTATTGCGATTACAACCCAGTGTGTTTAGGACTTTTGCGATTTTATTTTAAACGAACTGGTAGAAAGAAGATTAATAAGCTAGGGTGCAATTTGCATTGTCTATAGGAATTGAGTTTTTTCAAAGTGATGTCAAGAATTAGCTTTTCGAAAAAATTCTCTAACACGTTAAGTGCGGCGGTGTGACCCACCTGTGGTCATTGAGGAGGATTTTCATAATGCTACTGACCGACCAGCAGTCACTGACTCAATTTTTATAAATACTTTATGAAAGCTGAATAAAGGCATGATCCAGTTAATGTTCGCTATTTTAAAATTTCTTACTGCAATTCACTAAATTTGAGTTGAATATTTAACTTCAGTTTAACCCACCGCACTTAACGTGTTATAAATCCCTTGGCTTTTGGAATTCGAGAGCATTCAAGTCTGAGCCGCGGGATTAACTTTGAGGCTACTGCTTTGAAGCGTAACAACTTTTCAAAGGTCACACGTTCACTTTTAATTTTCCTATGGAAAATATCAAGGTAAAATCGAACAACGAAAACGCATCAAGCGCTGGCGTAAGAAAAAAATCTGGAAAAGAATGCAAACTTATTCTTGTGCGCCCGCGTCACCGTAAAGAACTAAATCTCTCTTCTCTGACCCCGACCACGTCAGCAACGCCTGCTCTGAACGAGCCATGCAAGTCGCACCAGGTCGTGATTTTAAATGACGTTTGCCTGAAGATTCATCAGGCATTTCGTAGAATGTCGAGTATTGATTTCTAGTAAATTTCCATTGGAATTTTAATTTTACCTGCAAATTGTTGCATGTTTGTAGCTCTTTTTCAATCAACTACTATGCAAATCTTTTCGTACTTTTTCACGTTTTTATACTCTATATCTCGTTGATCTTTTTTATACTTTAATTACTACGGTTGTCTATGAATTATAGTATCGTAAAGTAAGCTCATCACCATTTTTCTTTTGTCTGCATTTTAAACTGTGTAGGTAAATCCCAAAACTGCTTCTTTTGACGTTCAGTTTCAAATTCTCCACTTTATATTTTTTTCGCAACATAAACGGCTGGCAGGGAGCGAGGAATACTATGTGCCACTCCAGCACCTTACATCTCCCTGAGGTTCAGTGTCCTATTTTTTAACCCGATCCGTGAATACTAATGGCGAACTGATGCAAAGGTGCTTAGATTTGCGATCCAAAGCCACTTAGGCTTTGGCTGCGCAATATCCTCACTGTAAATTACCAATCAATCATCGGCTCGACTTCCTCTTTGCCCCACTGAGCGATAAAATGTTGAATCATTGGACTTTAGTGTCCTGCCGAAGTTAGGCAGTCACGAGCTTTGCAGCTAGGATTTGCCTAGACGCAGCCTGAAAGAAAGTAATAGGTAGAAATTACAACTCAAAGCCGCACAAAAATAGACCCATTCATTTTAAAAATCTTCTCTCTATGATTACTCATAAATTACTTGAGCCCTTAAATGGATAATTCAATATGCTAATAGAATATTCAGTTGTCATTTTTGTAGAATTCAACCTAAGTAACTAGTAAATACTGTACAAAATTGAAACTATCGTTTTATCATGAAATTTCGTATTTTCGTTTCACTGACCGTGCATTTACCGCGAGTGCTAACATCACCTCCAGAATATTATTTGCCCACTAAAACCCGAGGCGTGAATCTATTCTGTCGAGTCTGATGCAAAATTATGGCAGGTATTTTGCTTTATCACATCGAAGGTCATTTCCAGCTTGACGCAGAAAAATAAGGGCCACGCTCAGGAGTGCCCTCAGCGGTCATGTTTATGCTGTACCGAATGGCCATGGTTATGTTTGTGTAGGCGGAATGATCATGGTCATGTTGGTATTATTCCGAATGATCAGGATCATGTTACATTAAATGATTATAGTCATGTTGATTTTATACCAAATGAACATGGCCATGTCGATGTAACACCAAATGATTTTAGTTATGTTGATGTTACTCCCAATGATCATGGTCATGTTGATGTCTCATCAAATGAACATGGTGCTGTTGAATAGCATGCCAATGGTTTTGAACATCACTCAGCGTCCGAGTGATGTCCCAGTGTCCGAGCGCGGTGTTGTGAGCAGGCAAGGTCATGGTCAAGAATTTTAACGCCATTGGTCAGTTCCCATTGTCATGTAATATAGATACATCAACAAATTTTACGGATTATCATTTGTTCAAGTCTTAATGTCGCATAGTTACTATACGTGCATTGTATACCATATTTCTCATCTTGAATGAATTACCATACATCCGAGAGACGTACTGTCAGCGCGTTGCTTGTTTACTTCCCAATTCTTGTTCGGAATTTTACGTTTATTTTGATTTTTTCGATTACGATTCGATTTGTTCCGCACAAATTAGTTCCGGGAATTATTCTGTCAGTAAAATGGCCGCGTTCGCTTCCAGGAAAACTTTGATAATGTGAAGCGCAATGCCTTTTTTCTTTGTATATTTCTACTTGGCTTGTCTTTGTCAAAGGCTGTAAGTTTGTTGATAGAAGGTATTTATTAACACTGTCAGTCCTTTAATTTGTACTTGAGTTGTAATTGGATTTCAAATATACAATATTTATGCACTTCACATTGAATTTGCGTTTTTAGTTTTCCTAACTATAAGTTTATGAAACTATACTTTTGAGAAAATTATTGGCATCGAAACCGAAATTGAACAAATTGAATTATGCTTAGAGTTCTTAATTTAAAGATTTAATGAATGTTTTAAAATTTATATGTGTTACAGGGGTTGAAAACCGTAACGCTCCTTACGCTCCTCAACATTCAAAATCTTGGCTGACATGTCAACTCTTCTCAATTGTGTATGTATTGAAATTCGTAATTGCTCCCGAAAATAAGGATACCGAATCTAGATCAACATTAATAGACTTTGGAGTTGCTATGTTTTAGTTTTAAAAAGGCTATCTCGACTCTCGGACATCCGGAGTCTCTGCGCAAGAAAATGATTGCAATTCTGCCGGGCGTCCGTCACACTGATACAAGAGCCAGTTTTTATCAGCCGTGAGCTTCACCTGGACTGCCATCTGGGCAAGCCTCACATATCCCGCGCTGTAGGAATTTCCCGCAGAGTTAGTTGACAAGTACGAGTAAATTTACAGAGTAATGTGCAGTCTCTCCCTGTGTGTGTCTGCATCCCGTAGATCTGCGTACCTTTACTACCCAGTTTAACTTTTTCGCCGGAGCATGCATGTTTTTCGCCGCCCAAGCGATTTAATTACTTGGGCGGCGAAAAACATGCGTGTAGGCGGCGAAAAAGTTAGACTGGGTATAGCATGCAGAGAGCTGCGTCTGTCCGCGCGTCACTCATAGTGAATATCATAAGATTAAGTCCTCAATTCAGTTACACTATTTATCTCCTTTGTACCAGGGTACATGTGCTCACGACCCGTGATCTGAGACGGCTTCCCCTGCTTATTTAAAAGCAACGATCGCGAGTGAATTGTAACTTCAACTGGAATACGACTATGTCATTTTTCCTTCTGTTAAGTACATGTAGTGTACTGCGTAACAAAACTGAAATTAAATATAAAATAAATCCAAACACTTGTTGTAAAAAATGTTTATCTCATTAAACGCAGTTGGTTTAAACAGTTATCTATCATACTCTGTATATCCTACACACAAGCTCGTTACAGGGAGTATTAAATGATAATAATTATTATTTTATTCTTAATTTTGGGTACATTCATGAAGCAACTTTAAGTAATTTTCCAACAGTGCAGATTTTTTTTCCTTGACATGTTTGATTTTGATGCTGTATGACAGGTCTAGGATTCAAAGAGCCACTCACAATAAAAGAATTCAACAGATATTTTTCGATGAGCACAAAATTGGCTTACATTCTTCTATTTTGCGTAAAGAATACAAACTGAAGCGTATCAGCTATTTGCGAAGTAATATTCAATTTTTCATCGGAAAGGTACGTACGTTCTGAGACTCGGGTTCATTCTCTAGCACTGAAAGCAAGTTTCAAAAGTTGGTTGGTTCTTTTACCCACCAACTGCACGGGGCGTCGAAGGCGACTTTCGTTTGGGCCTCCTGACACGCGCACTCTCAACTAGCGGGAAGATCCCCTAGCTTGGTAATTGTGCTCTCAGTGAAGGGCACACGCTCCAATGACCAGCGTATAGACTGTTTTTTGCTGTCTGGTCAGGAATTAGGCAAATTGTTAATCCTATTATGAATGTTTTGAGATTAGTTGTAGTGTCAGTGCAGTATATCTCCACAGACATTTTTGGACGAGTTCAAATTTGAATATATCAGCTGAAATGAGTAACGTGGTGTAAAAACAATCTTTAAATGACTTAAAATATCATGGACATAATTACATTTTATTTGTCTTTCTCTAAATAACAAAATAGAGTTATAGATTCTGGTAGGAAACTATCGAAAGACACACACGTTCTTGTCTACCATTTTGTGCGCTTCTCTAACCTAATATTTTAGCCCAAACATGGTCGGAAAATACGTAGCACGTTCTTTTTTGTTCTTGAATCAAGTCCAGTGCCGAAATAAATGACAAGATCAGAAACTTATCTAGTACGAACATCCTATTTTCTCAATCAAATTTAAAAAAATTACCGAGAGTCATCATCGTTTAACTCAATTGTTTGCTGAATGTTCCAGTCTCGTAGAAAAATGACAAACTAGTAATCTATATTTTATAATGATCGTAAATGATATCGCAATCAATTATTCGGCGTATACCCGAAGTCAATTGGGATATTCGGAAGTCAATGATGAGAAGCTTGCGTAACGCAATTAAACTTAACATTCTATTTATCGCCAGCATGTCGCTTCCGATTCCTAAATGTGTATCAATGGAAAATTTGGTAGGCAAACATTAAAAAAATCACTAAGCATCAAAAAGCCGAGAAGGTGTAATGTAAAGTCGATGATAATGGGAATAGTTAATTACAGATGAACGGTAGAAATAATCTGAAAAGTTTTAAATGGCGTTCTGTGTCGCCAATTGCAACCCACGCATTCATTACGAGTAAGAAGGAACGTGATTGCACACACACACACTCGCCCTCCTCAAAAGCTACACTTGCCATGCAATCTGAGGGCAAATTGCTCTTATTTCAGCCACTGCCGAGTATTCATTTTACGGAGGTGTAAAAATAGTTCGCCTAAAAGGCTAATTTGAGAATAATTTACGATATAGTTACCTTTTTTCCCATCTTCGCTAGGGCGAAGGTGGTGCAGAATGTTATTGGCCTGGGCAGCACAATACTCTTCTTGAACATCTTTGAAACGTTTTTATATATCATTGGTTTATACTTATCAAAAATGTTTTACAGTTTCCTGAGACTGCAGGGAGCAATTTGTTGAGCGATTACAATCGTACGCAGCCTGCATCAAAGCATTTTATTTCGGCTGTATGAATGTGTGTACGTCGCTCGCATGAACACCAGAGTGAGTGCAGACATGTCGTGCTGGTCGTTAGCTCACTCATCTTCCACATTCGATGGTCAAGCGGCAAGCGATGTTGCAAATTATTCTATGATGTTACTGGATTTTCTGTTCTAAGGTTTCATATTGTGAATTCATTTTGTGAATTCATTTGGTGAATTCATTTTGTATTCTTGATTTAAGCAGATATTTGTTGAATATTTGAAGTTCGTTTCGCCAGCCAAAAATTTTTCACATTCCATAATCTGTTAGGATTTCTGATTTAGAGAAATATTTCCCTATGCTTGTTTTTAGTACAATTTTCAACTAGAAGATGGGTTTGGCATATGCAAGAAGCGCTCTATGAAAATTAAAGATCAATCATATGTTTCAAGTCTTACATTTCCTCGTCAATCTGAGACGCAGACCTACAGGCAACCTCCTATGTTCAATTCAATTAGCTCTGCCCATTGTCCCTTCAGTACGTGCAGTAGAAATTCAGAAAGTATTCTACGAATACTTGAATTTCAATGGTGACTTAGCAAAAATTTGTACTAACACACTTTCAAAATTGTGTGAAAGTTTTGTGTGACAAGCTTTGGGGTCTAAGGTCAATAAACAACTCAACTGCTGTAAAAACTCTGGGCATTTTATCTTACTGGTTTCCTTAAACTTTGAAAACAAAGTTATCACTGACTCTTTTTTTCCTTCCAGCATATCTTCCTGCTCGGTGGAGAAATTCTTTTTCTAGGAATTTCAGTCGCGATCATTTTTAACGTTCAAATGATAGCATCGATTACTTGAAGCAATTTTGCTGAACATTTTACTCTCTCTCAAACATCACATCCTCAACACAAAATCGATACCTCACCTTTCCCAAATTTATTCAGAACTATTTCTAAATCAGTAATTCATATTTTCAAAGCTGAACCTCGTCTCCACAACTGTTTCTCTTTTCCATCCTCTCCGCCCTCTCCTCGCTCTCCCCCTCCCTTGCTACCTTGCCTCTCACCCAAAACAAGGTCAGGCGACGCTGTTAGAAGCTCAGCCCCTTCGTATAGGCACTGCAGCTTTGCTACTTCAATGTCAGCTCGCTCGGACAAAGTTTTTTTTGAAAAGTTCAAGCTCTGAGTACAGGCGTTGATGACACCAACGAGTACAAATACAAGTACAAGTACATGTATGAGTACAAATGCAAGTTACTGGTACGAGTGCAACTACAAGTTACTCTAACGAGTGCAAGTTTCACTGATGAGTCTGATAATGGGCAGTTGGGCGTGTTGTGTTGCTGGCGAGTTGTTGAGGAATAATATTGAACTTAGTTCCAGTACTATAAGTTCCACCTCAATAATTTTACTAAACTGGGCTAAAAACGTAAAGCATTAGTGAGAAATACTTACTCCTACTGAAGAACAACCCTAAAATACGCGTCTGAACACTCAAGTTTAGATCGTGATGAAATTTATGTCGACGACAAAAGTTACAAGTGTCTCGTTTGTGAAACAAATCTGAACTCCCCGCTTCCAGAACGACGTTCGTTTTCTGTTATCAAAAGAGTCAGTCTCGATCAGAACTTCTCGTCTGATGCAAATTAATTCTGTTACCTCATATATAAGGGCTCCATAGTATACGTGGAGCCAGATTTTTTTTCAGTTATTTTTTTTTTCAAAGAGATCATTCAGTATCCATAAGTCGTGCAGAGTTGCCAGACACTGAGTGCTCTTCGAGTTCAATTTCTTTTAAATTGGGCTGAATTTGATAATTTTAGCCAATGGAGGTCAATCTGGCAACCCTGCGCCAGGGTGTGGTGCCAGAGGCTCCGTCCTTTGCTGCTAGCTCTAGGAGAGGGCAGAAGCTTAGAGGTCACTTTGTGTTGCCTGGCAAATTTGTACAGTCGACGCGCTCGAAGCACTTCGATCACTGAGCTAAGTAAATGAACAGTCTTTTAGAAGTTGGTCTTTCATAACAGGCAGTCTTTATTGATTCTGAGTTCATATTACTCTTGTGAAGAGAGTTTATCTGAAAGATATTTGTTCACAAACTTCACCAACACCTGATTATATTTATCTTTTACTCGATCGTTGTAATCCTCAACGTTGCTGATTCATTTTCCTGTTTCACTCATGTGGTTATTATGAAAAATTTTTCACCGAAACTGAGCACGGAAATAATGAACAAAATCACAGAAACCTGAAAACAAAGGAACTTATAACTGTTTTTGGTTACAACTGTGAGATAAAGACGTCGTTTTCTATATGTTATACAAAATCTCTTATATTGCCTGTATCGTAACAGTGATCTCCACGTGGATCATTACTTAAGATGCGTTGCAGTCACTGCACTCCTGGCTGCAGCAGTGAATATTTATCGAGCCCTTGACATGGGAAATGAGAAACACTCAAGTGAATTGATTTAATGATAATTTCTGAGAAATTATCTCAGAAATATCTGCAATTTCTAATGTGAAATACATACGCAGCATCCCTCTTACGGTGTCCACTAACTCTTTTCTCGAAATGAACTTCCTTAATAGACCAAATGATTTTCAAGCGTCACAAGGAATGTTGGGGTGTGATGGAAATGTTACTGATTCTTTTGAAGCAAATCTCACTAACTTTGACCACAGAAGTGAATGAATTTGAGCAATTTTCCGAAGTGAAGCAATACCTTCAAACGATAATTGAATATTCTCGCTTGAATCTCAGAGAAATTGAAAATACTAACAAATATCTAGCTAAAAATTTATTAACCGTTGTCTTCAACATCAGAGGCAGGACCTGTGGCCATCCCAAGAAGTGCAGACAGGTCACACTTCATGACTTTATAAACCACGGTAAGAGGTATTTTGTTCGCAAATACTAATAACACGTGTTATGAGTGCAAAATTCTTCCCACGTGTTGTCAGTGGGGCGCTGTTTGACAGAGAACACAAGTTTTAGGACTTATATGTTGTAATATTTATTCATTGTGTCAGAATGTCACTTCTTTTACTTAACCTATCTTAATTTTGTGTGGGGATCAAATTTAAACCACAAAATTTTATGGTTAAACTTCCGCTGTTCTAATATTTATGGAACTCGTCCGAAGGGCATAGGATTTTCCGAGGATGCGATAAAATGACTTGGAAGTCTCACAGTCAGGTGCGGGGCGAAGGTCAGAACTCATAGCGCTAAGTTGTATGTTTCGAGAGAGTAGTTCTCGGAGTACAGTATGAGGGGCAAAGATTATTTAGGGGGAATATCCAACGCAGATCTTCTGTCATATTGATAGGGATGATATTTTAAGAATACTTATTCATCTAATTCAGCGTTGTTACTAGGGCAAAAAAATATTTCCAGACGAATTGAGAATGTTCTCGATTTGAATAGATACTAAAAATAGCAGAGGAAAAGAAGATACCAGCTAAAATTTTTACCTCAAGCATAAACTTGGAAATGACCATAATGTTTTTCATATCAGACTTTCTTCAAAATTCGACTCGTCAACATACTGTTTATCAGAGTTTTAAAAGATCTCATGTTGTTCAAATTCTTTTTTGTAAGACAATAGAGCATCGTTTCAAAAGACGAGCTTTTGCATACCTTCCTAAGCTGAGGAAGACAGCGGCATTTTGAGAAAATTACGCGTAAAAGATTGTTTAATTCTGTTGTTTATCCCTCAAATATTACCTAAGCTTTTCAAAATCACAACCTGAAACGAATTTTCTCACAATCAAATCTCAAACCTTGACGATTTGGGAAGGGGGCAAATAAAACTCTCATTCCCGTTATTTTTTGTGCTTGCTCCACTGATGATGGAGGGGAAAATTCTTCAGAAATATTCCGGATGTGTGGCAGATAAAGTCGGCATGTCGGTGCGTGGTGTAGCCGATGTTTTCAAACAGAACAGAACGTTTGCTTTCATCTCGAGCAGAATCGTTTAGTGAGAATTTTTTTTACTGAAATTAAGGTGAAGTGTGAATAAATACTTTTGCCTTATTGTGAAGCACTGCGAAGAAATTCTTCGAAATTTTTCAATGGTTGGTAGCTTAACATTAAAGTTCTGCCTAAAGCTATTGAGTTAAATAGAAAAAAAAAGACAAATGATGAATACTTGCATATTAAGCAGAGGCTTACGGAAATGAATTATATCCAGGAAAAGTACATATATTGAATTAGGATAAAAAAACTGTGTGAGGTATTTAGTTCATCAAGTGCAGGTTTAAAGTTCCCAATTGATTTAGTTGTTAGATAAGTAAAAGACATTTGTTCATATTCCGACGTGTTTCAGGTTAAGATCATCAGTGCGTGTATTTGCTTCTAAATTCAAAGACTCAAGAATATTCTGTCATTAAGTGTTCTGTTAGACGCTCATGTAAGATCACAGAGAAGCATTTACTCTAATTATTTGGGTACAAAAATTTGGATGTCGATGTTTGGTTGAGTGTCGAACATCCACTGGTCTGCGTGTAGACAACGCACAGCTTATGTCCTCCATTTCTAACTCATATTTAATCCAGTCACAAATTCGTAATGAACAATGAATAAAAAAAATCCCCGATAAAATGAAGTATAAAATTTGATTTTGAATTCTAGATGACTACCACTTGAAAATATTCTCAATGGAATGCAAGGTTGAATTCCACAGTATAAATTCTACTTCTTCTTTTGCCTGATTCAACCCGTTTCATGGAGCTATCTTTGTCCCACACGAAGATCCGCCTGTGCCCATCTTCAGTCCGACTTGTGACCCTAGGAGGGAAGGCAAAAACGTAGAGCTGTTCGTACGCTCGACGGGTCGTGAACAAGCCGATCGTCACGCTGCGTACTGAAGGTCAGCCATGGTATGTTCCTTAGACGAGGTGCTGATCCACGTGACCGTTAAACAGCCCTTATTTCTCTTCAGGAAGTAATGTACGAATATTTTTCATTTCGGGACTCAATCCATGCTTTAAAAAGGGAAGATTTACCATTTTTTACCGTGAAATAATGGGATGTGTATATCGAAACCATAAAAATTGCAATTTAATGGAAAGGATGAAGTGCATTTGAGTTATCGGTAGGAAATGCTGTACGTTTATCAGATCACATTGCTTGACACAATAGATACTGACAGAAATAAACTACGTACTGCAATAAAATGAAGGGAAAATTTAACATACATTTTAAAAGGAATGACTGAGTTAAATGACTTCTGATCTAAATGGAAAGTAACATTTTTGAAAATAAAACTGATTGCTCACGTTTACAGAACATAATTGGAGAATATCATTTACAAACAAAATTTTAGCGTCGGTGACTCAATGCGATTAAAGATATCAGCGAGCCAATATTTTAACCAGTAAAATAATATAATTGGATCGTATCCGGTTGATATTTGTCTTGGTAGTCTACGTATAACCTTGCAAGTTACGACTGTAATTCGTTAATTATGCACCATTATGAAGCTTCTTTTCAGCTCTGAGACATTCAAGCTCACTCGACGTTTTTACTAGATACAGCTGGGAATATGAAATGAAATTAAAGGATATGACATATGGAAACCGAAACTCTAAGTCATACCCCTAGCATGTGAGGTTCACTCGGGCACCCGGTAGTTATCCAGTATAGTAAGAGGTCCGTCCAACTACTGGGGTCTTCACTAGTGGAGCTTGACAATACTCACAGTTTCATTCGGATAAAACCCTTCAGTTCTGTGATGATTTATGATTGGTTTTGAACTCTTGATATATTAATAAATGTGAAGGAAAATCTCTGTGAAACGTATCAGTCTGTTCTTCTCGTTTCTATTCACATTTCCCACCGTGTGAGGCCATCCAAGTAGACGACAGAATTTTGTTCAAGAGGATGGCATCAATAACTGATCTTGACGTATTTTAAATCTATGTTAATTATGTTTTACGATTTATACATCAATGTTCTGGGTGTCATTTTATAAATGAAAACATTAATCACTGGGATACAAAAAGCCATTAATGATCTTATCAATGCTATTTTACTGCTAAATAAATATACTGCTAATTTTAAAATTTGTGTTTTCATTATTCGAAATCATTCATATCACCTCCACAATGATCCGCGAAGCAAACACTTTCCTCCTAGCCTGTACAAGGGATACTTAACAAGTTGCAGCGCCCAATTTTTTGCCGTAGGAAATTTACTGGAGTCGCGGGCGTCTTTACGCGGATGTAGCGGGGCCAGCAAGGTCGGGCGGGCGGGCGAGCGTGCAATGGTTGCCTGCTTTGAGGCAGTGTGGCAGCGGCCGCTGATGTGGTAACTGGCGTAGTGCTTTGCTGATTTCACCGTCCAGTACTCGGGGTACCGCTTATGCGTGTGTGGAAAATACGTCGTGTTTCTCAGGTACAGCGTGAAATTCGCTAACTGGATAATAGGGACGATGTGGAAAGTGTTATAGTGTATTCTTCATAAATTTGAAAAAAACGCTTGTTAGTAGGGAGTACTTGTGACTCTTGAACTTCAGACATTTGCTCGGAGAGACACGTGATAAACGGTGCCAATAATCATTAAACTGGAGTGCAAAGCAAACCATGTTTCATTTCCGCATTCACCGGATTTTTGTCTTGATATGTGCGAGTCTACGTACGTGAGGGATAAAGCGTTCATTTTCATGCTGAATCGCAAAATGAACTCCTGAAATTCCTCATTGTCATTTTACTCGATACAAGACTGATGCTTCATTACGACAACGAAGATAAGTTCTATATAAATAGCATTTACTGAGAGTAGATTGTAAGTTATGGGAATTTATTGAAGATCACGTTTAAAAAACGTGTACATACTAGGAATGATTAGAACATCGTTCATACACGAGTGTCATTAAAGAAATTGTTCATTACCGTCCAAGTAAAGGATAACCGTTGGTAAAAATAACATTTGAAAATATCTGGCTATGCCGTCGGATTTTTAAATACTTATCATATCTGACTATAATTTACTTCGTTAGCACTGAATTACCTGGCAAAAATATTATTTGGCTTATTGTACTAACCTATTAGGTAAGACTTCGATAGTAGATGAGCAGAGCCAATTATAAGGGACCAAGATAAAATTCAGTAGGTTTCGAATAATAAGATTCAGCAGGCTTTGAATAGTAAGATTCGGTAGGTTTTGAATAGTAAGATTCGGTAGGTTTTGAATAGTAAGATTCAGTAGGTTTCGAATAATAAGATTCAGTAGGTTTCGAATAACAAGATTCAGTAGGTTTCGAATAATAAGATTCAGTAGGTTTCGAATAATAAGATTCAGTAGGTTTCGAATAACAAGATTCAGTAGGTTTCGAATAACAAGATTCAGTAGGTTTCGAATAATAAGATTCAGTAGGTTTCGAATAACAAGATTCAGTAGGTTTCGAATAATAAGATTCAGTAGGCTTTGAATAACAAGATTCGGTAGGTTTCGAATAACAAGATTCAGTAGGTTTCGAATAATAAGATTCAGTAGGTTTCGAATAACAAGATTCAGTAGGTTTCGAATAACAAGATTCGGTAGGTTTCGAATAACAAGATTCAGTAGGTTTCGAATAACAAGATTCAGTAGGTTTCGAATAATAAGATTCAGTAGGCTTCGAATAACAAGATTCAGTAGGTTTCGAATAACAAGATTCAGTAGGTTTCGAATAATAAGATTCAGTAGGTTTCGAATAACAAGATTCAGTAGGTTTCGAATAATAAGATTCAGTAGGCTTTGAATAACAAGATTCGGTAGGTTTCGAATAACAAGATTCAGTAGGTTTCGAATAATAAGATTCAGTAGGTTTCGAATAACAAGATTCAGTAGGTTTCGAATAATAAGATTCAGTAGGTTTCGAATAACAAGATTCAGTAGGTTTCGAATAATAAGATTCAGTAGGTTTCGAATAATAAGATTCAGGAGTTTTCGAACTGAATTACGGGATAGATATTTCAAGTTGGCGATTGGGTTATTTATATTTCTCTCGCAATTTGAAAAACCTTTCAAATATTGCAAATGACTGTAGTTTAGGCCCTCTTATGTTCTATGGGTTTGTGAGTTGGAATAATATTTAAAAAAAAATTTCACTGAAAACGTGTAGATTGCCTTCAGAAATACCCCGCTAAACTTCCGATTTTTTCTGTCTTGCGGATCGTATGTGAAGTAACGTAATTCCTTAATTGAGACTCAATAACTTAATTAAGAGGTCTGATTAATTTTCAAATAAGGGATACCTATGCGATGCATACTTTTATGTGTGCTTGGAACGCGCAGTCGATTTTATTTTCATTTTTATTTTTTTAATGATACTGATTTAACGAGATGATGGTTGAACAATTTTAATTAAAATAATTCTTTCGTTCAAAACGAAAGACTCAAATTTTGTCTTCTGCATACAAATATTAAAAAACACCAACTGTTGGTCTGTTAGTTAGTCACCAACTGTTAGGTATCCGTGACGGGGCAAATTTGTATTATTCATATCAAGACAAAATTTCGGCAGACTTGCAAGCTCGCAACAATTCATGCTAAGCTGCTGCCCCCATGCACACCTTCATAAAATCCTACTACTCAGAGTGCGAGAACAATTTTAGTGCTTTTTTAGCACAATCAATATTAAATAAAATGTATTTAAATAAAATTTACGGAAATACTCAAGATGATACTCCTTTGCCGAATTGGTCTATGAAACCCCAATGGTTTCAATGACTGCTTTTATTCCGGTCGGAAAACGATGACAAGGTGAAATTAAATGGTTCTTATTCATATCAAAAATCACCTCAACAATCGCAGCAATCAGTAAAACTACGGTATGGTGAGGATGTCGATTAGTTTCCCTTTCAACGACGCTCCACCCGTAATACTCTAACGAATTTGGGAGTCACATGATGGAGGGTCAAATGATCGTAAAAATTTTGTGTTAATCTGTCTTGGGTCACTATAGCTTTGTGAGAAGATGCTGAGTCTTTCCGACAAACGTCTGGTTTTCTATTGGGTACTCTATCTATTCAAGGCTTAACAACTGTTTTAGAACAATGTATCTAGCTGCATTAACCCTAGGACCCTGTGTGAAAAATGTACGATGGCGTAGTGTGGCCTTCCCTTCTTACAACTCCGACAGTCATCACAGTTGCAGGAAATTGGGTGTGTATCACCCTGAGTATTTCAGATTAATCCGTACATAAACAAACAAACAAACATCGGCATCTACGGATGCTTTATTTCCAATTGAAGCATGATACATATCACCTTTTACATTGGTTTTTCAAATGCCTTATAAATAACACCAGGACGCCATGACGCTTTCCCCCGGTCGAAGACCGGTACCCATTTCAGACACCTGGGTAGAGTGGGGTATTGTGCATAGAATTTTTCTCCTATACCCAACAGAGAAAATCGCCAACAGCGCCGAGACTCGAACCCGGGTCTCCCCGCACGGAGTCAGGTCCGCTACACACACGGCTATGACGAGCACAAAAATAGCCATTAACCATTTTGTCGGTAAATTTTTAACATTCTGGTCGAATTTTTTTTCATCAAAGGTAAATCTAAGCATGCCAAATAACCGGTTTGAACACTTGAGACGGTTTTCCGGAGTCTTTGTACGTTCCCCATTACAACTGACTTGCATCGAATGTCTCCATGTACTCCAGTTCTGATACTCAAGTTCTCCAGTTCCAGTTCTCCAGTACTCTGATACACGGATTTCTTTTACAATGGTTCTCATCGATCTTTCGGGGTCCTCATTGATAATGTTTTGAATATTTCGTATAAATTTCGGTGTTTTTACGGCATCCGAGAGTTGGGAACCTTATGAACAGATGATCTGGCAACGAGTAAAAAGTTAATGATTTTCACACAGAAATGTTTTGGAGCAAAAACATCTATAACTGCATGTCTTTTAATTTATTGGGCTAACATCTAACTATGATTGAGTTATCTGATATAAAAAATAATATAATAAATGAACTGAGTGCGCAATGAATTAAAAACGACGTGTTCTCAAACAGCCTTTGCACACTTTATTAATAGAAGGGAAATAAATATTACAGTATGATTGAAGAACTCAGTTATGGGGAAAATCAACAATTCACTTAAACATTAATTTGCTTCCCAAAACAAAGTAAATATGTGAATGTTATTCAGTAGGTTGGACATTATATGCTTTAGGAGTCTAATGTTCAATAAAATACTGGTTATGAACTACGTTCGTACTTTTAAAATTATCTTCTAACACAGCAACAAAGTTCTGTCGTGAATTCATTCAAGCAATACACGTTTTCGTGAGCTTTTAGCGCTTGAAAAGAGAGGAGCATCGCACGCTGTACGAGACTCGCTGCGTCCCCAAGGCCGCATAGAAGAGCAGGCACGCCTTCTGGGAAGTAGCGCTGGCTTCTGGCGCTCAGTCAGTGAGTCAGTTCCGATGTTTCATCTTTACGCAATCCCGTTAATTTCTTCCTGCATTCCTCTGGTGCACATTCCTGTCGTAAGTGGTCTTCTTGCACCAGATGCGAGAATGAAATTCATGAATTTCATGATTGCTTAAAGATTGTGGTTGTGTAGTTCAAAGCTGGAGCTTTTATCACATCTCAGTATCTAGTGAGCCCAATTTTGGTTTAGTGCACAGGAGAATAGTTTTGACAGGATAGGAGTGCGGAACACATGTCGGATATCTTATTTTTTCCTATAGAACATTCATTTCATGCTAACGGTAGAAATTGCCACGATTATTTAGTAGAAATTACCACGCATGTGATCACTTTTTATACACAGACTGACACGATCATAATCATGCTCCCCTGGGGCACATTTATTGTTTAGGAATTTTTTTTAGAGGCAATTTTGAGTTCTGTATCATATGGAAAATTTCAATTTTAGGTAATTTTGCAATTTACTGAAGATAATTATTATTAGAGCATAGCAGGTACAAAACCTGAACTAGTTTACATTAACTTGTTGTCAATGAAATTGGAAAAGTATATATATATATGAAATTTAGTTTACTTCATTCGCACAGGAAATGATATGCGCATGCAGTTACGGGCCCTGACTACAGTTCGATGTAAAAATATATAATTTTTCTGAACTCTGACCGACCAGGTGTAGCACACTTTTCCTCACTCTTTAATCAGTACATAAAAAGTATGAAGACTAATTCGACTGAACTTGCTCTTATTTCTAGATGGGAAATTCCAAGAATAATTGACTAGCTCATTTAGCTCGTATTTGCCATCAATTTTAGCAATGTGAATTGTCCCTTCAGCATTTTTTTTGTACAGTTCTGTGTCTGTATTGACCGCAGATCTTCGCACGGTGTAGTAGTGTGTAATAAAAACAAAGGGTCTCACGTCTCGAATATCTTCTTCCGAGAAGTACTGATGCACTCTTGATTATCAGTATAAATTCTTAATTTCCAAGAAAGTGAAGCATTGTCTAAACTCAGATCCTTTCATTTGGACCACATTGTGAACGTTTTTTACTGATGCACGCATTTGAATCGAAAAAAATTGTGAAGAAATCGGCAAGGCACGCGCGAGCTCTGCCTCTCACAGCAATGTTCCAGAGCGACAAGGAAGCGCTCCGAGTCTAGCTTTTCACGGCCAGCCTCGGCCGCACTCGGTCGCCCACTCGAGCGTGGCCGACCACTTCCTATTCTTCTGCGAAATGATTAGGTTCCTCTGCGAATTGGCGACGGACATTGCGGGCAACATTGCTCGAAATTATTTGTACTGGAAATGGGCTAACACGTAAACAAAGTGTAAATTGTTCACTACTTCTTCTGTTTCTACAGTGATGGTGGTTACAGAAATTGAGAAAATGAGAGATCTAGATTGGTGTAAAATTCAACTGACACGACGAATAAAAACATAACGATGGCAAAGTATGTAATACCACTTGATTATTGATTCATCCCTACAAACACATGCAATATTTGTAGTGAACAAATTTTCAACCTTTGAAATAAATGTTAGCTTGGTATTAATTTACTAGAGTAATGCCTGATACAATTATCAAACTGAGTAAGTAGTAAGTATAGAATGATCAATCGATTGGTAGACAAACCTTAATCGAATCAGTAAAAATTACTTATTAAAATTATAGGATAGTATGAAATGGAACAGTCGATTTACCCTTTTACTGAACTTGTATTCAAATTTAGCCACTGTAGCCATTGCAATATTACCCCCAGACTTCTGGGCGGTATCACGTATTTGCCCATTTTCTTCTCATCCCATTTTGACTTCCGTGTTAATTTTATTGTGCAGTTGGGGATTCTGAGCTTATCACTTGGTTCGTTATACAGATGCATTAACGAAATTTTGATGTTGATGTTGGATACAATCAAACTAACAGAAGAACATTACGCAGCACACCAAAAGGAAAACTTCCTTCCGATCCCAGTGAGATACTTTTTGATGCTTTGCGGGAACAATACTCTTGCTTCTCAAGTCTCTCAAAGTTTTAGGAAGGGCATTAATGAAGGAAGGAAATCAACATTAATTCTCAAGCAAACAAATTTTACTCGTTGGTTCATACCTAGCAGAAACAGATGAATATTCTTGAACTATGAATTTGCCTTTTCTTCTTCTGCTTTCCATTGTTATGAAGAAAATATCGGGAACCACTAGTCAGAAAATTAACTAACTTCTGCGAACTCTATGATGTGCATTTTTGAGTTGTTGACAGAGTTGAAAAGACAGAATTCAAACAATTACCCTTTTCTCAATTCAAACAATTACAAAATTCAAACAATGCATAAATGAAACTTCTCAAACCAAAAATGATTAATATTAATGTCAAATATGCAGCTGACTGTACAGAAATTATCTAAATATGCGTATTCACATAGACTGAGTACAAATGCTTATTTAGTTCACTTCAAGAATACGGCCACAGTTTTTAAATTAATTTGAAAAGCCTAGTTCAAAGACAAAATGAATGATGATATGGGTATCACCGAATAGAAATGTCTTGACAGTAATATGAAAACTGATCCTGAGCTTGAAATTTACCTTTCCCGAGTTTCTCGCTCTAATTTGAAAGTCGTGGTCAATCCCAATTTTATTTCGCTCGAAATCTTTCACCGGTTTCGTCCATTGCCCGTTTCGTCCCATGGAAAATGAGTTTCAAAAATTTTCCTTATAGTATTACTCTATTTTTGCCTTTACTTAGGTACGTATGAATATCCCGTCCTCTTGATTATTAATGATTTTGTATCATCATGAATTGTAAAATTTTGTGATGGAATAGCGTTTCCAAATTACAAATGTTCTTCAGCATGGAATCCTTTCTGGAGAACATTTCATCACAAGTTATGTGGTTCCATAAAGTGCGACGACAAAATCAGGCCACGAACAGAGGGACGCTATGAGTCGACTCTCGTTCGATACTGCGAATATTTCTGTCTGCAAATTCACTCGTTACAATCAGTTGTAGGAGTTTCTAGCTCGTCTGAAGCTTAACAACACAATTAACTCAAATCACAATATATGCACAGCCCGCTACAGATGTATGGCACGTTTACTGTGCGTACACATGCCAAACAAACAAGCCTTGCATGTTCGATCGAGTAGTGCGGTTTCTCAACCCTGGCGGCACTGCGCATGCCGCATTGACGTCACTTTTTTTCTCTAGTTTTCCCAAACGAGTTTCGCAGCGAGACGAGGGGCTGCGAGGCCCAAATTGAATGGCATGCAATTCTCCTGACGACGTAGGGACGATGAAGAAACAGCTTGTAGGAGCTTCTTGCTGTTCCTTGCGGGAAAAACCATCAATGCGAAAGAAGCCCAATATTATTGTTGGTAGAACCTCCACGGCTGTTATTCGAATAAAAAACTTGATAGCACTGCTATTGATGCATCAAATTACTTGTTATTTTTCATGGAAATATAAAGATCAGGCAAAATTTTCGTGCCACTCACCCCATATAAATAAGAGTATCCTTTGAACCGGCCAAAAAAAATCAGAAGCCGCTTGGCACTAAAATCAGTAATTTTTTTTCTTAAATTCTTCATAGAGTGATTCATTCATCCCTTCAGTGTTTTTCCCTGTCTCTATAGGAATCAAAGCCATTTTTTAAAATGGAATTAGAATTTGAACACGTCTTATATCTGTGACAATGAAAAGTAATTATAAAAATTTTTGAGTCCTTCACCCAACAATATTTATTTAATGCGAGATCGTATTCTCACATTTCCTTAAAGAAACATTAGACTACGATACAGAATCGGACATCCCGGATGCGAGGAACCGTTGAAAGGGCAGCTAGAGCGAGGAAGAGAGGACACACACTTCCTGACAGCGCCGCTCGTTGCCGGCACGCCCGCCGTGCTCCTCATGTGCGATGTCGTCCGGCGCCACTCGGCACTCGAGATACTGCGTCTCTTCCACGGTACTTGAGCTGGGGTGTCCCACACTCATCCATGGTACTCGAGGCGGCGTCATCCACACTCATCCATGGTACTCGAGGCGGCGTCATCCACACTCATCCATGGTACTCGAGCTGGCGTCATCCACACTCATCCATGGTACTCGAGCTGGCGTCATCCACACGCATCCATGGTACTCGAGCTGGCGTCATCCACACGCATCCATGGTACTCGAGCTGGCGTCATCCACACGCATCCATGGTACTCGAGCTGGCGTCATCCACACTCATCCATGGTACTCGAGCTGGCGTCATCCACACTCATCCATGGTACTCGAGCTATTGTGGCCCACATCAACCACGGCACTCGAGCGAGTGTGATCCACACCCAATCATAAAACTAGATATGTGTTCGATTCAAAGTTATTGTAGGATGCGGATGCCATGTGCTTACTTATATGCTAGTATTTATGCACAACAGTTAAGGCATAATATTGTTAAACCAGCTACTTGCACTTTTGCTATACAGTACATACCGTTTTTTTCTCTTAGCTATCAACTTCTCACGTTACTTAAAGCATTATTTCCCTATATTTTTGTGAAGGATTCATTTAGAAAATTTCAAAAATTTGTTGTGTGGTTCAAAGAAAGTTCTTTGAGGCATTGAAATTAGGCTCATTTTGTTACCTTTGCATGAAAAGATAGTTTCGAAATTCTGCCATTTTAACCTTTTAATTTTTAATGTAAAATTTCCTAATTCCGACAATTAACACTTTCAACATTATTCCCTTATGTTGCAAAAGCTTATGTTGCAAAAGCAAAGGTCACACGTCAATGTACGTGGAGGCTGTCAAAGTCGTTTCCCCCTACTTTGTTCATTTTCATATTTCATTCATTCATTCATGTATAAACATTATCAAACTTAATGACTTGCCATGAGAATACATTTTTACGTTTTTCTCTTAATCTCTTGTACAAAAATGGACTCAAACATGCATGTTTGTCTACTAAGGACATTCATATTAAGACATTTTAAAAATTGATGTAATTGATCTTTAAATTAACTTTGTCAGACTTTAACTGAGTTTTTCTCACTCCTGTCATATAAAGTTATTGTGAGCCTCGTGTGGCGATTCCTAATTTCTGACGCTCGTGAGTATATTATGACAGCACTACCTAGATAGTAAATTTAAAGAATTGCTCTAAATAGGTTGTAAATTGTCTTAGTTACCATTATCTAAAAATCCTTTTCTTATTTCTGATTCCGGTGAAGTCTTTTGTGCCAACATTATTCGAGTAGGAAATATCGTACATTTATGGTGCGGTAAATCAATTTCTCCCAGCTCGTTGTTTGACATGCTAGTTGATACGCCAGAACAAGAAGAACGTTTCAACTGTAGATCTCTTATCGTGTTAGAGGCAGAATTATTTAAATCAACCCATTAACTTTCAACTTT
The DNA here is from genome assembly GCA_014220935.1 of Platorchestia sp. MABIK. Lineage (NCBI taxonomy): Eukaryota > Metazoa > Arthropoda > Malacostraca > Amphipoda > Talitridae > Platorchestia > Platorchestia sp. MABIK. Next base: position 142,441 of record JACJUY010000268.1, read on the forward strand.
AATCCATGATATTGCAAGTAGCTCGTATACCAATATGAGTGAGCACTAACAATAGTGTTTTCAACTATGCGTCACTGGTATTCTTTGTTTTTATTACTTGTATTTACATGCATTATCAAACATAGATCAACTCAACACAGGGAATGTATTTTTTCATGCTTTATCTCAATTATGTGATTTGACTATTGCCATTGGTATTACGATACTTATGTGTGCATGTCAACTAAGAATCATTGTGTTAAAACATTTTAAGCAGCAGTGTTGGTTTTTGTTTCAACTTTATTAAGAATAAACAGTTTTTTCCTTTTTTTTCGAGTTATTGTCACCCACACTCATCCACGGTACTCGAATGAGACTTACACACATTCATGGCCCGGTTGCCTTGCGCCGAAGCTGTGGTCAGAACATAGCTTAGAAAAGACTATAGAGGGAAAATTATAGAAAAAAAGACCTTCAGCTACTCTCACCATTGATTTTCTGAAGCAACTTTTGCGCTCAAAGCATCAATATATTTTTAGATTTTATATTAAGCCAGCGTTAACGAGTGTGTTATTTTATCTGTAAATTCATACTGGGTACGATTTCTGTGAAAATTTTCTCTATATTGATGTCGACTTGGAGCTTCTGAGGTATGACAAGAGATAATTAACTCAACGCGTCTGTGGTATTTGAGCCGCTGTCAAACAAGAAACAATATAGGTGTACTCTGGTGGCATTGCATCTGAGGCTTTCTTGAGCTCTGATTTACTTTACAAATGTATGCCTAGTCTACAATTTTCGCTTGAGAGTCGTAGAATGAAGTGAATTTACGAGTTTGCGCATCATTCTACGTCCCAGATAGAATAAGAAAAAGATTAAATGAAATTATCATTCATAACGTTTCGTGTGTTTCAAGTGTTTTGAGCCGATCTTCTTCAAAGCTATGACGACTGTGGAAGAAAAAAGTAACAGAACACCTATGTTAGCAGAAATTGAATATCAAGAAATTGAATTGAATAACAATATCAAATATTTCAAAGATACATTTTTGAAATTTTCCTCAATTTTTCTTTACAATCTTACAGTGAAGCACATGATGATTTTGGAGTTCTCTCGAACAAAAATGCTCACGATTCTCTCGTTCTTATTCTATTTTACCTAAATAGGATATATGCAAACATTTTCGCTCCAGGGAAATAAACTTTCAAACTTCACAGCTATGAAGCAGTTTTTAGTTTTTAAAATCCTTCGCATGGAATGTTGTGGTTATGCAAAAACTTTGCATTGCTAATTTTTTAAATGAATGATAGAACTGAAACTCATTACTTGTTCATAGTCGTGAGTATTGTGTTTTGTTTCTTCAAATTTTTTAGATATTATTATTCATTGCGCAGAGAGAAAATGAATCGAATGCTTTTGATAAAAACCACGTGAACGAGGAAGAAAGTACGAAAGCAGAGGACCGAGGGTGCCGTCAGCAGATGTCTGGGGACCTTTATTTCTAATAACCCCACGTAACAAGAATTCATTCATGCCTGCCTTTGATTTCTGATAGTCCATTTCTCACCGAAAATTGCCATCAAAAGAAGGCCTACATTTCTAATGGACCATCTTTTCTAGAATTAAAGTATTTTACAAGCTTCACATTATACCTAATTACGAAGAAAAGATGCGAGAGGGCTGACCATCATGGAAGTGCTGAGGATGCAAGCAGGCAACCTGAAATTATTTCAGAGAATTTAAATTTTGATCAATAGTTTCAAATGACGTGAAATTCAATTAAGCGCGAGATGTCGCTAATGCTTGTTGCCTTAGTTTTAAATAAAGTTATTCATAGTAGCAGATGTATTTTGTTGGGAAAGCCATTCTCAAGAACTTGGAAATCCCGTCCTTATGATGATGTTTCCTCTAAGCCATGAGTCGTGAAAAACCTTCTGAACAATTCATGAGATATGTATCGCAAGTCATCGTTTTCTGCAAGAAATGATGCAGGTACTACGACTGAATAAGATTAAGCACAAGTGGTATCAAAATACCTGTAATCTTGTTATTAGTGGCCAAATCCGGGACGGGCTTGGCGAGCCTGAGTACCGCGTTAAGAAGGAATATTTTATGCCAGGATTTACACGGACGTCTCATGCCTGCATTCAGGTTCCACATTTGAGACCTCACAAAGTATTCGAAAATGTGCCTTTTCCAGGTACAGTTACATGACCGCCCACAAAGTACAAGAGACTACAAAAAGTGAACATATCGTCTAGGTTAGAAAAATCAAATTTGCATGAACATAGTTTTGAAGAATTGATTGATTTTCAAATTTTGAGGCTTGAATAATTCTTGACTGCTCTTGCATCTTGGCTTCTTAAAGCAGATCTGTGGATGCAAAATTTGATACAGACAATGTCAAGATTTGAAAAGATGTTCATTGAATCTCGAAATTTAAGTCGAATTCAGAGGAATTTTATGATATATTGAAAAAATCTTGATTTACTGGAAGTAATTTGAGTTATTATGTTTTTAAATTTTACATCCAAGATAAATTGTCACGATTCCATACGTGCGTCACTTACGCTGTGTAAGAATCTATGGTTGTTGAAGCGTTATTCTACTATATTAAATACAGAGAAATTAATTACGTTGTAGTAAATAATCTTCTTTAAATAATTTGGCACTGTTTTAACTCGAACAATTCAACAAATTTAAATTTTTTATTTATCCCCAGGTATATTAACGAAAACTCTACAGTCAGTTAGCTATAAGTTGACGTTCACTGTAGTTTAGCGAATTTTTAAACCTTTAAAGACAAAAATTGTAGTAGAAAGCTCAAGGGAAACTGTTATGCTACTGTTACACTACTGCGTGAGTTATTTTTTGCATGTTTATGTTGGTTGGAAGCTATAGAAACAAAAATGACTGTACCATTCTATAATGTAAACTGAACGCTTCTACTTCAAATTGGTATTGGTAACATGTTGAGCACTTATTGTATAAATAATTTAAATCTGTATCTTACATGACCACGTTTAAAAATACTTAGACCCTCTTGCATGTGATCATCGCAAATAAACGTAACATTTTCGACTCGATCTACGTGAGTCAGTCTGTCTCTTCGGTCGCATCGGACATCACTTTGACGGGCTGACATGATTTTAGATTTGTTTCCGACAGTCAGTGAAGGTATCTTATTTGATAATTCCACTACCATTATTCTAAGTAATAAAAATCAAAATGTGCTTCAGTCAACACCTTCATTCTCGACGGTTCAAATAACTAGACAAGCTGCGTTCGATAACTATGACTCAGTAGTATTTTCAGAATAGTGAAAGAGAATCAAAGACTTTTTTCAAAATGCACGGTGGTCTTGACAACCGAATTACACTTCACAATTCTGGAAGAATTCGGAAACCACTAAGTTCTTCAGCAAAGTGTAATTAGGAGGACGGCTTTGTAGAATAACATTAAAGTATTTGAAAGAGCTTGTGGGATTTTTGGCTGTTTGAAAGTGGATCAGATTTCTAAATTGTCTTGGCGTATTTGCATTTTCTCTCACAACACGGCTCATCGGCTGTGAAATACTTGGACATTGCTGGAAAGTTATTTTTTTTTATCGCAACATCTTTTCTGGTGACGTTCTTTTCGTTAGAGGACTTTAGTTTACTTTTTTCTATGAATGGAACGATTCTAAAAACCGTTAAAATCTGCGAAGGAAATAGAAATATTTTAAATGACATAATCACATGCCTAATTTATTTTTTTATATTTTTAACAGGTGGTACTAAAATGAAATGCCTAGAATTAATTGAAGTTTTATAACTGTTGGTAACACTCAATTCAACAATGGATTTTTCCGTATTTATTTTCTATTTCATTATATTGCTTGGAAAAAAGAGCAGTTCTTTGAAAGCTGAACATACAGATTCAGTACCCAATGATGGAGGCAAAGGAAATCTAGAATTATTACAAAGTTTCACTCCCGAATTTGAAAGTAAGGCAAATTTATCTAATATCAAATCTTCACTTGAAGAAAATCACACTTTGAAAAGTACGACACATGAAGTCGACGGCCAAGACGACACCACTACTGTACCAAACTTTCCATCTGACCTCCAAGATGAAGCTGGACTGTCAACAACACACGAAGATATTTCAGCTTCGCTATCATTAAAGCAAAACACACGGATGTCGATTAGTTCACAAGGAGAGCAAAATAATCCTGCGATTGAAGAAGAGTCGCAAATTTCAAAATCTTTCTTATCATCTACCACTGAATCTGGAATTTTTCACTTAAACAAGGAGGTGCCAACGCCATCTCAGGTGCGTAATCACAGGGTTGATCAAGGAATAAATGAATCCTCTGAACCAACGACGGAATTGAACTCAGGAGATGCGATGGATTTAACTGGTGCTGGAGTGACGGTTTTTCCGACGATGGAGGGTCAACGCAATGACTCTGCAAGTCTCGTAACACAGGAAGAAAAAGAAGAAAACAATCAAATCTTTGTGGCCAGCAGCACGAGCACGCCTGATGAAAGAACAGAAGGCTCGGTAGGAGCAGAGAGCCTGGAGGGCGAGGTGAGAGGGCTTGCAACCTCAACACCCTTCATTGAATGGGTGACAACAGATGAAAGCCTCATCGAAGAGGAAATTGGCGCTATGGTAACAACGAACAGTCAAGCTGCGGAGGGAGGCGAAACATTATTAAATTGTGCTAGCACCCCCTGGCCTCTCTTGGATGACGACCGCACTACCACAGATTACGAAGTTGAAGATGCAGGCATTCAAACAACAGAAACGGTTTTTGCAGTCGATAAACCTAAAAATACAATAGATGACACAATTTTTATTGAAAAAATGCCTCAATCTTCCAAGTTGAAGGATAATTCTACTACTGGGAAAATTATATCCTCAGAGTTTGGGAAGAACAATTTAAGGGTGGGAAGAGCTCATAGCAAAAACCTTGCTCAATTTTCGCCTGGAAGCGTCAACAATGGAAGCTCAGCTGCAGTTGACCTTCACGAATCAGCAAGTGGGGTTCAAAGTCTGAACAATATTGACTTAGGTGGATCGTCGAAAGAAGACTTTGAAGTCGCTCTTGAAACAAATGAAAAGAGTGGAAATGAATCTCTTATCTCCGCTGATGCTCAAGACGAAAGAAGTAATTCAGTGGCTCCTGAGAAAAAGATCAAGATTGAAGCTCAAAATTTCGAGGGCTTGAAAACGTCCACAAATGGAACACCTGCATCTAATTCCATAGAGACGACACTTGAAAATTTCAGCTCAAATTCAGATATTGAAGGAAATGAACCGGACAGTCTCTCCGAGAACGATAGCTCGTCTCATGGCCATCAAAATGCAACCAATTCTTCACATGCGAAAGCTGCAGAAATATATTTACGCTTATTGAGAGAGAATAAAATCCTTAAAACTTTATTGTATCACATTAAAAATAGAGCAAGTGTAAATAGCAGCCCTGAAACGAGTAAAAACTTTTCAGCCTCGATGCATGAGCCCGTTGTTGAAGGTGAAGGAGAGGAGCCTTTTAGGGAGACTTTGACGCTTGCAACACCAGTGGAAATTGAGACTTCTGAAGTTGATGCTAATAATACCGGGAGTAATGATCAAAGTAAACAGGTTATTTCAACAGAAGCTCCAAGCTATAAAATCGTTGAAACTGAGGAACGCAGTCAAAATTCAAGTGCAGATTCGTCAGAAAATAATTCCACTGCCAAAATCGGTTACTTTTCTCTCGATGTAGAGAACTCAAGTGCGGAAAGCACATCTTCTCCTTGTTCAGATTACAACTATTCTGATTCTTGTGATGATTCCATACCAGAAACAGATTCTACGGATTTGCGTCAAAACATCGCCAAAATAATTCCGACTAAAGTAGTATACAGCGACCCGCAGCCTCTCCCATCGGACGACACAGATGAACTTGTATTCGATGCACCAACGGAACCATCAATACGAAAATGTTGCTCATCAAACCAGTTTTTCAGCTTGGAAGTTCAAAGTTGTCACGATAGCCAAGGTCCCACACATTTTGACTTCTACGTTCGTGAGTTGCTTTTGGGTAACAAGTCATCAGAGCTTGAATTTGATTTCGGCCGGCTCAGTGCGTGTCCTTCCACTGGGGATCCTCCGAGTATCCAAGTTGGAATTTCTAATTATACTCATCTTTTAGACCTCGGTTATTTATACGATGTGGAAATGGCAACTCACTTCGATCATGATTCTTATTGCTTGGAAATGGTTGGCTCTGATGCCGAGACTGCAGAATTAACAGCAGCCTTCTGCGTTGAAACGAAAGTTCAACAAACTAGCACATCGAGCATTCGAAAGTGTTGTCCCTTACATAATTTCTTTGATGCGTCTCAAGCAGTCTGCATGCCTCAAGGGCCGGGGGTTGGAGAAATTGATGAGTTGGTTCGTGAATTTTCTGGTACCTATGCAGACTCCACTCTAATCGAGACCGGCATTTTAACTTGTAAATCTGGCATCTCTAACCCCCTCGGCATCAGTGAAGCTTATTTGAATGATGGTGACCAACTCTGCATAACTGACAGTGGTCACTGCTATCCCAGCAGCCTTTACTGCATAGAGTACGTCGTGGAAGAAAAAGGATTCCACGCGCAGCCAATGGCAGTCTACTGTCCTTTGAGTTCATTCAAAAAATGTTGCCCCACTCATCAAATTTTGGACAACAACGTTTGCACTGATTCAGAGGACCTTTTGTCTCCTTATGTGACGCAACTGATGGCCACTTTATACACACAAGTCGGATATCCAACGGACGCCGATCAAGTTTGTGTGCACTTGCTTTTGAATTCTCAAAATGTTCGATGGTGGGTTACCAATTCTGGCTACCTTTCCATCGACTCCGGCCAAAATCAGATACAAACCAAAAATTATTGCGTCGATGATTCCTTTGAAAATAATGAATTTGTGACAATTGCTCATGTTTGCACAGATGAACTAAAGCAATCTGTGGGTCTGCCCTTGTCTGTATTCGACAAGGGAACCGTAGGGAAATGTTGCCCTCCGGATTTCCACTTGTCACGAGTGCTCAGAGACTGCAATCACGGAAAAAGCGTCCATGTTCTCGACGAAGATTCTCTGCTCATGGACGCTAACATTACCAAGCTAGGCTATACAGGCTTCCCTCACTGCGAATCAGGCAAATACCACTTGTACACTTTTGATAAGCGTGCGGGGGATCACGTTGTGTTCGGCACCGATTCAAGGCTTTACGTTGTCAGCATGGACGGCGAGTGTATCGAGATGGAGACTCCCCTGGAAAACGCGGACTTTTGTTTGGACTACGGCTGGGATGCAGAGGAGCCTGAGCTCGCCTCGGCAATAGTCTGTGCTCCCTCTGAGTACGTCATTAAATACCACTCGGAGAAGTTCAATTTAATTTCTGCCTTGCTTGGCGTCTCGTGCTGCAGCCTCATCATAGCCTTGGTCAGCCTCATCTATATGCGTGTGAGGCGAGGCCTCGTCACCGTCAGGAAGGTAAAATCTCAATGACTTTATTTGTTCGTGTTTCAGGACTGTGTCTTAGACTTGAAACAATAAAAACTTCCCTATTTCAAAAGCCCTGCGCTTGTAAAAGTGGAATTTGTATATGCTGTCGCGTCCATGAAAATTATAAGTCAAACATGTTCAAATTCTGGACATACTTTTATCTCCAATTTACTGTATTCAAATTAATTTACTGCGATGAATGTTGCTTTATGACTAAAGGTAAAATGTGGCGCTTGTGATTTAGTTTCGCTCATTTTCGACTGCTGAACAGCTAATTAGTTCCAAGAGTCGTGAATCATTCCGAATTTAAGTTCAATATTGAAGTCCTTATCTTTAATTTCACAAATGCTCATGCGTCGACCGTCGGTCCGTCGATTTTGGCTTCCCAGTCAAGCTAGGAATCTCAACCTGGTACGAGATGAATGTCTTGATTGCTAATAACTCATTTTTCATTCAGAGAATATTCCCCAACATTTTCTTGCAACTAAATTTAAACTGAAATGCATCGTTTGTCTGTAAAGGCGCAACTTTATTCCAGATGAACACGCTGGCTGGCAGAATTCTGATTTCGTACGTGACGGCGAACTTCATTGGATTCCTTGCGCTGGCCATCTCCATGCACGTGGAGGCCAAGGAGGACACCTCCGTCTGCATGATCCTCTGTAAGTTGAGGCTCACTGCTAAGGAAACTGTACGCAGGTGTTCCGTAAGTTGAGGCTCACTGCTAAGGAAACTGTGCGCAGGTGTTCCGTAAGTTGAGCCTCACTGCTAAGGAAACTGTGCGCAGGTGTTCCGTAAGTTGAGGCTCACTGACTAGGAAACAGTATGCAGGTCTTCTGTAAGTTAAAGCTCATCGAGGTGGACACACACGTTGGCTATATTCCGTTTCCTCACGTGCCTTAGTGACAGCTCTGGTCAGGGCACTGCACTGTCTCCGATAATTAGAGTCCTTACTGATTACTGGCGTTTAAAATATACGTTCCTCTTTAAGCAATACCTGCACTGCTTTTATGCGTATACTTGCTAGGGCTTGAGTCCCTAAATGCATGCTACCATGCACAGACACGCATGCACGACACTCATCTCACTGAATCAAAGCCTGCAGAAACATCGAGGTGGGATTGAAATAACGACATCGTTCGTTGTAAAACTCTGACGGAATATTCTACCTTCGTCTAACTCATAGTCGTGCTTGAACTAGCTTTGGGATGGGCCACTTTGAGCAGTCGTTTAAATTTTCTCAAAAGTAACATTCTACGTAAAATTTATTGATAAGACATCAGGAGGTAAACAAGAAATTTCCAAACTTAAAATGATGTACAAAGTTTTGTCCATGACGTACATCCACTATAGACCTATAGACCACTATGCTTTAGACCACTTTAATTTTAATAAAAATGTTAAGTTCATAATTACACCGCGCTAGTTATACCAGACTTTTCAAATATTAAGCGTTCTATTGGAAACGACGGAAGCGTTCAATTTTACGTGATTTGCGTTTTAATAAATTTGACCAGAACACTCAGCGTTCATTGACTCAAAATAATTATTTGCTGGAAATACTAGGCTTGACGTAATATGTGTTTCATTAGAATGATGCTGTTGCTCCTAATTTAATGACAATAATGCATGTATCATTTCTTTACAGCTGGAATCGTTCAATTCTTCTTGCTGTCTGCCTTCTTTTGGAATACTTCAATCTGCTCGGAGTCTCTCTTCCTAACACTGTAAGTCTTAGGATTTCACAGGGTTTTACTTTTGTTGTTCTTTGCGTGCATAAATTTTAAAGAAGGAACTGAACTATATATATATATATATATGATCCTTACAATTACCGCGTCCAGCCACTGTAAACTGTTCTAGGACAATGAGTTCAGAATCGCAAATTTTTATGACAAAACATGAAGGAGAAGAAGTAGCGATCAAGTTCGTCGTAGGGGAAGGCAGAAGGAGATTTACCAAACAAATGTATTACGTGATTAATTAATGTGAAAAAAAGAAAAGTGTTGTCTGTTTGGTGTCAAATGGAAGACTTGGCTACTTCCTTTTCGATTACATGTAAAAAAAACACTTTTCTAAAACCCTTTCTCGAGTTTGCTCATGGAATGTTTTGGTTTAATTGGTCTCAGTGTGATGTTTTTCGTCGTATGCCAATTTGCCGGCAAGCATTAACTTGATGGTTGACAAATTTTGCAAATTCATAAAGGCAAATCCCGATGCTTGTAAAACTGCATTATGTAGTCGGGGGTACAATTTCTGACCAGGAAGTGTATCCAATATGAAGATGCCTCGTTGCTAGAAAAACCAATTAAATTGAACGAAAGAAAACTCATTCACAACAACAAACATGAATGAGTTCATTTTATGTAAAAAGCTCCAGCTGTCGGTCACCAACCTCGAACGGCGTGACTCTGACCTAAATCTTTGCCCGTGAGACGACTAAACGAATAAGCGCACAATAAAACAGGAAATAAACTCTTAAGTATCTTCCGTACAAAACATAATGTTATAGTTGAGCAGGGGAGAAACTCTTTTGAAGCAAAGCATACTCAGTAAAAATTGTTCTGTTCATGCCACCAAGATTAACTGATGTAAAAGAACCGAACTAGAAATACTGCTTTTTTTTCGAAAACCATCACTGAAAGTTTGTTATTTTCTGTGATGCAATCCGTACTTGCAGGTCAAATATGAACCAACTGGTTTATTTACGAAAGTTCAAATGCTGTTGAGAACAGGCATTAGAACAAATAAAACCCAAAACAACGAGGCAAAACTGCACAGAGTGCACATGTTCTCCTCAGGGTCTCCAAGATTCTAACAAGTACACAAGGTTTTTTATCACACAGAGAACCATATTCTACGTTGATGTTTTGCACTGCAGCCGGGTGAGCATGTCAGAAGGGCGACGTCTGGTGTACCACAGCCTGTGGGCGTGGGGACTGCCGGCGGTCATCACAACTACCGCTCTCACTCTCGACATCTTCAGAGACAGGCTGCCGTGTGGCACCATCACTCTCAGAGTCGGCCACCTCAAGTGCATCTTTTCAGGTGCGTGGGCCACAGGTGTTAATGTGAGGTACTGCCTGGATATCCCCGATACTGGTGTCTGAGGCACATGCTGTGTGGAGTTTTGTAAATTAGATTGTGAGACGTCTACGATGTGGCACCATGTGTGGTAAGCCGTGAGACTGTGTGTGAGATAACTACGGTGTGGCTCACATGGAAAAATACGTGGTAAGCCGTGAGACTGTGTGTGAGATAACTACGGGGTGGCTCACGTGAAAAAAATATGTGGGAAGCCGTAAGACTGTGTGTGAGATAACTACGGTGTGGCTCACATGGAAAAATATGTGGTAAGCCGTGAGACTGTGTGTGAGATAACTACGGGGTGGCTCACATGGATAAATATGTGGTAAGCCGTGAGACTGTGTGTGAGATAACTACGGGGTGGCACACATGAAAAAATATGTGGTAAGCCGTGAGACTGTGTGTGAGAGAAATACGGGTTGGCTCACATGAAAAAATATGTGGTAAACCGTGAGACTGTGTGTGAGATAACTACGGTGTGGCTCACATGGAAAAATATGTGGTAAACCGTGAGACTGTGTGTGAGATAACTACGGGGTGGATCACATGAAAAAATATGTGGTAAGCCGTGAGACAGTGTGTGAGATAACTACGGGGTGGCTCAAGTGAAAAAATATGTGGTAAGCCGTGAGACTGTGTGTGAGATAACTACGGTGTGGATCCCGTGGCGAGATGATACAGGAAAATGCTTCAGTCAAATGAGCCTGGAACCCAAATTACGATTTTGTCTGCGAGTCCTAGCAACACGTTGACTCAAATGGTGTATTTTGAAGTTTGATTGCTAAAATTGATTTTATTTTCGAATTTTAAGTGACTGAGAATTTTTTTTGCAGAGATTAATTGCATTCGATGCTAAATCTCAGTTCGATGAGAGTTAGTCAATAATGAATGCATTAACTCGTTCACTCCATGGATGATTAGCTTAAAAATAATTACTGTGCTTCACCGATTTATCCATAGGAAATAAAAGTTACTCTGCTTCCTCAAAAACAAATATTTTTTAATATGTTCATCTTATTTAACGCTAAATATCTTGCAGCTTGCATTGTTTTCATTTCTACGGCAACACACAAGCATTGAAAAGTATGATTCTCTTCAATTGTTGATGAAAAATATCTCGTTTATTTTCCCTTTCATGTAAATTATTAGATGGCTAATGGAATTTTCGATTCTCGCAATTTTCTTTTCTTTACGTTCCATATTTTCCAATTCTTACAGTTTGGTATCCAGATCAATAAAATGATTTCATTTCAAGTAATAGCAGAACGTTTCAACAATTATCTCACACGAACATCGACTCATTCTGTGGCATGAGCAGGAAGAAGTGCGCGTTTCGGCCGCTACAACCTACTTCCCTGACCATGAATCTCTTCCATGACTTTGCACGATTGGTTTAGATTTTGCTCTAGGTGTGTGTAATCAATGGAAATTTTGCAACTTGACTTCTTCTATTTACTTCGGAGATTTACTCCATCAATTTCCCTTCACAGAGCAATTCATGTGTTTTGCTTCAACCGTTTAATTTTGCTATTTACATCGCCTGAGAGCATTGTATTTCACACTGAGCTCATTCAATTTACTATTTTGTACTTCATTTGTATAATTCATTCAAGTGACTTTACCTGCTCAGTCTATATATTCCTGCCTCGTTCTGTTCAATATCAGGGGAATTGTTTTGTGTCGGAAATGGGTACCGGCTTGCGTCCTAGTATTAATTACAGATAAGCCATTTGAAAAACCCATTTAACTAAAAACCAATGTACAAGATCGCCGGAAAAACCCATAAAGAAGATAATATGTATCAGGCTTGATTGGAACAAAACATCCTTTAACGTCCCCCCTCAATTCACAGAGCTGGCCGCGCTCCGCTTTGTGTTCGCACGGCCTCCGCTAATTACATTAATTTATCACAGACTCAGACGCGACTCTCATCTACTTCTACGGCCCCATCGCCGTGACGCTGGTGGCCAACTTGGTGCTGCTCCTGTCGTCCAAGCAGGCGCGTTTCTCCAAGCTGCAGCGGCTCGAGAAGGGCCCCAACAAACCTCCCAGTGCCAGTAATTATTTTTATTTCGAATTGAAATAGCATTATTTCGATCAGGAAATTCTGGTGAATCGGATGCTGTAAAACGGTGAAAATGTCTGTTTTTTTTAGGTGAAGCTGACGGCTTAAAAGAACTTCTAGTAAATAATTTGAAAAACATCATTAGATTTTTCCTGCACGCTACAGAAAGTTCTTAGTTGATTTTACACTTAGAAATGTGGAACCTCTTTTCATAATGAAATACTTAATGCTCAATTATCAAAGTATATAATTCAGAGCTATGTAAGTTACTGCATCGTTGACGACGCACCTGTTTTAAATTGTAATAAATAATTTCAAAATGCAGAAGTTTTACTTTCTTAACGGCAAACGTGAGAATGATTACCCCTTTAACAACCATAAGGACACTGATATTTTCTCTCAAAAACAACCTTAACATATTTCACATCCAGTCGAATTTGCAACCTAGTTAATTTTTTCAAGTTTACAGCCGAGTGACAGTTCTGTTCGAATTCTAATGTTGGAGACAACCTGATGCCAGTACCACTTTACTGGCAGTGATTGTAATAACGACTAACACAAGTAGGAAAATTCAGTTGTTAAAGGGTTGTCCAAGCTTTGATTTCCGCATGCACCATGAATTTTACCATTTTTCTGAATTCAAGCATTTATTCATTTCATTTTATTGTAGCAAAATAACATAATAAGTTCACTCTATGCTGGGATCCGTTTTAAACTAAGCAAAATAATAACGTAAACAACACATGCTTCGATTCAACAAATACACAAAAAGATTTCAACAGATTGGAGAACGTATTTTCTTGCGGTTTACAGGTAGCTCTGTCGTCACGAACAACCAGAACAGGATCAGGAAGACAACAGTGACCTCGGCTCCAAGCCCCAGCCACAGCGGCCTCCGCACTCATCAGAACAGGAACTTGTGAGTCGTGTTTAAGCGTCTTCAAAGAGGGGCAGTTTTCGGGTGGTCTGTTTGTTCTTGTAGTAGCTTGACATACCCAGGCGCACTACATGTCTTGGTATGACAAATGTACTGTTTGGCCAATGAACAAAAATACAGAACTTACTGTTAGCGCACTACTTGCAGTGGTTTGACATACTCAGGTACACTACGTGCAGAGGCATGGCATCCCCAGGCATACCACGAGCAATGGTATGACATACCTGGGCATGAAGAATATAGACCTCGCTATATCTGATTAAAAACTTACCAAGATTAAACTCTTGAGAAGTAACATATAGTGCGATCTTCCGTGTCTGCTTCTACCATTACGCACCAACAACGCATGAAAGTTAATACTAATCAGTTGTATGCTTTAGAGGCAACTACATCAAGTCTTTAACTGTTTGTGTCAGTTGAGAGATCATACTGAGGTTAATAAATTTTAGGGGATGGGCTGCAGTTGAAAAATTAAGAAAATTCAAAATTTAATTCACTTCTTTGCGTTTCTTATTCAAAAGAATACTCTCAAATTATGGGCTTCAATACGTTTTCGATCACTTGAAAAGTTACAGAATTGTTGTGTTTTGTACCATGTTGCGGTGTTCTGAGTTTGTTGTACCAGGACGTTGCTGCCACGCTACCACTTCCATTGAATCAACCTGATGTTCTCCAAGCGTGGCGATAGAGTGGCCATCAAGACGAAAAAAAAAAACGCTTGCTTCTAAAAAGATTGTCTAAAAAGTCGACGTACTGATTTTGTTTTACCGCTTCATTTTAAACTAGAATTAATACAACAATAGGTATTCCAATATTATGGCAGGATTAAATCAACTGTATCATCTGAGAGGAAATCAGCAAAAGTGTTAAAAAACACTTGAAAACACTCCGCAGAACAGACGAAATAGACTATATAGAGACGTTGATGCAGAAACGCCTTGAACCGCATAGCCTTCACATTGATATCTGAGCCTGAACGATTGTACAAACATTGAGAGCCTTGTGTTGGTACGTCATTTCTTATCAAAACCTACTGATGCATTCGGAACTCAAAACTTTCATGTGCATTCTAGACCCAGTGATTCAAAATGAATGGTCACTCAAGTAAGGAACCTTTCTGTCTTAACGTGAACGAGCTTCACGTAATCACTGCAGTCTCGACACTTGACGCACCAACTGTGATGGCAGCGACTCAACTTCCCAGTCTAACTTTTCGTCGCCCAAGTAATTAAATCGATTGGGCGGCGAAAAACATGCTTGCTCCGGAGAAAAAGTTAGACTCGGTCATCTTCCCTATTGTCTGACCCAGTGCTCTCTGCTGTTCAAGGACGCTCGGTCGTCTCATTCTTGTTCATTTAACCCAACTTTACAGATTCAAGTAGACCTTAAGTGCAGCACAAAATGCGCTTTACGAGACCTTTGTATCAAATGAGAAATATATTAGTTTACGATAGTCCACGACAGCGTTTGTGAAGTTGACAAGCACAGCCAGTGCAATTAGCCAGCTCAGTTAGTCAGTGCAATTGCTTCTAAATGCGTTTTATTATCATTTGAAAAGAGAAGCTTTGAATAAACAATAATCAAATAGGCGACTTAACTCTTTCTGTTTTGACACGCATAATAACATGAATTTCAATTCGATATCGCTTTGATATCAATTATGGAAGATTGATTGTTGTACGAATTATGTCATAGTTCAAAGATCATAGTTGATTTGCTTCAGCAAAGTATCAGTTTATTTTTGGAAAGAATGATGCTATTAAATTTTAAGTGGTAGCAATGAACTTAAAATAGCATTCTGTTCAAGAATTCACAAATTCCTCAAACCAGCGAAGCAATTTTCCATGTGACATGCATATTACTGATTTCTTAAGATTCGAAGCACCGGAAAGTTCAACTGTGCCGCTATAAGCCCTGAGCACCGATACCTTCCCGTTGTGCAGGTGGTCGGAGTCGGTCCGGCTGGTGGTGTGGTCTGGGCTGACGTGGGTGCTGGAGGTGATCGGCTTCATCGTCCCTCGCTACGTCTCCTTCCAGCAGGAGCGCTGGCACGACTACCTTTGGTACCTGCCGGCTTCTGTTAATTCGCTCAGAGGGTTCGGTATCTTTTTCATTTTAGTAATGACCCCTGAAACTCGGAGCAAAATTCTCAGGGCCATTGGCACCTTCAAAGGCAAATCCTCCGCTATGTGGAAATCAGGACGATCTCAGGCTCCAAGCAAGAATAGCTCTTACCAGCCAAGCTCCAACAATGTATCCATGAACATTTCGTCCTCTAAATACTCCAACCACAATGCTAACAAGACGCGAAATATGTCAGTTGCAACGACGCTGACCAATTTAACAAACTTGAACTCTTCGCTTCATGGCCAAGACAATGGTGTTCACCCACGGCTAATTCATTCTATAAGTCAAATGGAAAGACGCGAGTCTACGACGTCATCACTTTCGTCGATTGCAGACGAGGATATCGAGCACCTGGAGCTGGGAGGCAGACGACGGTCGTCTGTTGCCCCCATTGCTCTTCCAAGCGTGGATGAAGAAGACGATGAATTTGTGGAAACCTCTCTCGAGTTTGTTCCCGTACCAAAGGGATCTCCCACGGATTCCGTATTTGCCAGAGATTCTGAAGCATAGAAGACTGAAAGGTTGATTGTGCAAACATTACTGTACTTCAGGTTAAGTTGTTAATATTTATTCCCCTCAATTCTCTTCGGGCCACGAACTCCAGCGGTCACTACAGTACAATTATAAATAATGGATGTGGAGACTAGTTTTTTTTTTGGTATTTATGCAATTTGTGAATGTTCCGTATGTTCTTTTATGTTCTTATATGAATTATTAATTTAGATGTGTTATTAACCCAGTCATTAAGCAAAAGTTTAATGAGTTTTAATGACCCAGGCACTGACGATTTTTGCAAGGATTTGAAACAAAAACCAGAGCAGGAAGGACAGCGGTTCCTGGGACGCGTCAGTAGTGCATCCCACCAATTTGGGTCGTCGGACCAGAATTTATCACTTCACTGTTTTGGTGCTTTGTATCCTACTATTACCTTTCACTGATAGTTAGTTTTTCGTAACGTATACCTCATTGGGACTATCATTTCTATAATATGTTATAAAGATTAATTGTGAAGGAGAAGATGAAGGAGCAAGTTTTGTTCTGCATCAAACGCATGGAACCTATCAAATAACGCAGAGGATTTTGGCATGGGACACTTTTCGTTACCTCGTAGGGCGAGTTCAGCTTCAAGTGAAAAATGTTATCGTTTAGTTAGAAATTTTGAGATCAGGAATAATTATAAACTGTAAATGTTTTCTGTGTAAATAATAATTTTATTTCTATTCGGTGATTTAATTTCCTTATTACTCTTGAATTCTAAGGTCCCTAAAACAAACAAATGTTAACTTTCGGCTTATTAAAAGGGCGTCAAAAATTACGGGCCTCACGAGAAATACGTCGGAGACGGTAGTACAGCATGAGCATATGGGCTCATTAATTACATATATATTACATTAAGCTTTCTTATGTTAAGGGCTGAAAATAGGAGAACTTCAATCAAGCTGAAAAAATTGTAAGATGGACGGATGCGTACACAGATACTCAAGCTTTGATATAAAATTAATTTCACACTCTATTTTGCAATCTTTATATCTCTGAGACGAATAGAAGCGAAGCCTTAACATAACACCAGATATATATATAAAATTCAGAAAATACTTTACGTCGTCTTATTTCGGAATTTCAATTCACACTGAATGATTTATGAAGTGCATGCGTTAAATGAAGTATATTGTTAGCCTGCGACGTCAGCTGCAAGGTGTCTTATAGGCTTGCTTTTGTGTCGTCTCACAATGTAGTCTCAGGGGTGATTTGGACCGTGGTCCCTTGTGTCATGATCGCATCTTCTGCTGACGTGGGGGTTGTGGACTGACTCATCTTCCAAAGAATCTCCAGTGTCAACTGATTTTTTTCGTTAGAACTTCCTTTGCTGGCTATCATGGCTATCTGAGATAGTAAAGCGAATTTTATTGACGTGATGGTCATTATCTTGATGACATCATCAAAAATTTTAGTGGCAACAGAATAGAAAGGTATCACGAGAGCTACATTTCGTGATTTGAACTTGGCAGAATCCACTGGATGCTGGAACTGCTCCTAAACATAACAGTAGCATTCTCTCGCAACACTGGACCTTTGTTTGATTGGGCATTAGACCTATTGACAGACTACTTCTTGTTTTGTTGCCAAGTTTGACGTTAACGGAAATGAAGATATCAGTCTTAATGTAATGTCAATGTACGAACATTGACGTTACAGTTAGACTGAGTAAAAGTAAAGTGGAAAATTAGATTTTTACTATTTAGTTTGTCGATGTCTGGGGTTTCATTTTTTTGTGAAGTTTCAGCTTGGCGTGCATTGCAGATTACCTTTAGAAATAAAACCGCCAAGAACGTATGAGTCAAGAATGTGTTCAAATGTCAGCAAATATTCTGATTTTTTAAGCCATTCTTCGTTAAATTTTAAGAAGTCCATAGTAATCTTATAACTCCTCGTGGCAGACAAGTACGATAATTAGGACTAAATGCATATAGAAATAATACTAAAATTGGAAGTGTGTTCTAAAATTTGAACTTAAAGTACATAGGCAATTAGATAGGAAGTACACTTCATCTCCGTTGGTTTCGGTCGACCTGAAAGCGTCTTTCAAAAGAGCCATTTTTGAATTAATGGAAATTACATAGGAAAAAATTCATGTTAAACGTTCACTTCTTTGCATTAAAATAAATGTACTGCTGATTAGGCGGGAAAATTTATGCAAGTAAATGTTTTTTATCTTTGCTCCTATTTTAGTGCTTGTGCATGATTGGTATCTGAGAGAATTGAACATGGGCAACATCCTGAGAATATACCACTCCTTATGCCACATTCAATTTTATTTAAATTACTAATGTGGCACTGATTGCCTTGAAAAAGTACGACGTCTTTTTTTAAACAATTTTAAACAATTTAAACAATTTATTTACCACAGGTGTTACAGATGTAGAATGTTACTCAAGTCTAGTACAATGATCAAATTTACGTATAGCTACCTGTGAGCCCGAACAAGTTCAGCGACTTCTAGGGCATCCTACCATCACATTATTCTAAGGTGTACAATAAAGTTTAACCTAATTCACTTAACCTAGATTCGCATTTGACTGATCAATGAGATAATTAATCGAAATTTGATGTTTCATTTTACGATATAGGTCATATGGACTATATTCAACAGTATATTTGATAAACGATTTAAGAGCAGACTGAAGATCGGCGATATTACCCGTGGCAAAAACATCATCAGGATCAGACATGAGGGAGGCAAGATTTGACTTGGTGATCTTACACGACTAGTATTCTGATAGGATGTGAGACTCAAGATTTCTTTTGAATACCTTGTAAGAATTACTTTCAAGGTATTCAAAAGAAATCTTGAGTCTCACATCCTATCAGAACACTAGTCGTGTAAGATCACCATGTCAAATCTTGCCTCCCTCATGTCTGATCCTGATGATGTAATTTGCCACGGGTGATACAATTGATCTTTCAGTAATTGCACGCAATTGATCACAGACTGGAATGTGAACAATTGAACAAGCCCTGAGGCAAAACTTCTGAGGCGAAACTGCTTGGGCTTAAAAAAAATACACTTACGATTCCATCTATTCTGTGTGTTTGTTACGGCATTTGTACTCGAGCGATGACCACATCAGTCCAGGAGCAACGGGCGCAGTTTTACAGCAGTCCTGGCCGACAGGAGAATTGATGTCCAATGACGGAGTCCGCAGTGTTCTTGAGCACATGGACTCAACATCTAATTTATATTGTGCATTTTCAATGAACAAACATTGCGGGTTTGCCACACTGCCAGCGGAGAAAGGATTACGCACGTGCATAACCAAAAGAGTGAAAATTTCGTATGTATAGGAAGTGTAGCGAGCAACGCATAATAAATTCCGTATATATTATAAATGAGATGCAATAAAGAATTTACTTGATTTTAGATTCAGCAGGATCGTAAATTATTCATTTAACCAGCAATGTTGCCATTCCTATAACATGAGTAAATTGTTGAAAGCCACTGCACCTGCTGCGTCCACGTAAAGGATGCCAATCATCACGCCGTGATTGGAAGTTGTGTCGGCGACTGTACATCCATACATAGATGCACACATCAACGTTTCAGTTTACATTCAACAAGAGACGACAATATAATATAAATGCATATTGTAAAATGTCTAGGACGTACTGTACATCCATATAATTATAAACGTAAAAGAATGTGAACTTACATTCATTCAAAATAATAATCTGTTTATAACATGGAAATATAACGAATATTTTTATACTTCATTGATGTGATACAATAACTTTATTGCCATGGGGCCTTACGACTCAAATTCGAGAAAACCTCAGAAGAGGAGCCAACAACCTTTTGTAGACGCAAGCGAAATGATAAGAACTGCAGCAAAAGTTGATGTTTGTTGATGAGTGCTAAATTGCACAGATTTAGTGCTATCTTTGTGCGCACTACACTAATGATTTCTTTTGACGTCACAAGCATTACGCTGGCTTTACAGAGTTTGTAGTTCTGATAACTGACAACATTCGTTAAACGTCCCCTCTACTGAAGATTGCATTGCAAGAAGTGACATCTCGCTGCACTTTCGATGTTAAAAGCCCGTATAAGAGGGTACACCCGCACAAAATTTTTCATGATTTTATCACCTAACTCTGATATAGAAACTGTTTTTTTTTTGTGCTCTTCAACCCACACTGCTCAACGGACACGTGATGCACTGTAAACTCGCATGGGTTTCTTCAATGCTGGCATTTCAGTTAAACTGTCAAATTTCTACGAAAAAGAGCATCTGTCGTTCTATATTCGCAAGTCCTTCATGACCTGACGATGTCTCCATATTTACGAGTAATTTTAAATGAGCCGAGAGTCAGTGGCAGGAATTTTGAATTGAATTAGACGATTAGAATGGACTTCAAAGATAAGACTCAAATGAAAATTAATTTTTATCTCATACATTCTGTCAAATGAGCTCCAACGCCATCTTTTAAATGTACCCTGTAATTTTTATTATCAAAAACTGGGATGCTTTGTAGAGGATCAAGTTTTATTGATGAAAATAAAATGAAATGTTATTTGTCTTGGCTTTGAAAAGCAGCACTCATTCTTATTAGTTTTGAAGCCCTTAAAATTTAGTGTTAGGAAACAGAAAACAACACAAATTTTCGGCAACCTTTATTTTCGACTTTATTACAGTAGTACACAGACACCTGATGAAAAAGCATTACCGATGGCATGAATTACTTTAAATTAAAAAATTTTAGGCAAATTTCTTAATACCGTATACTCTACATAACAACACAGATGAAGATATAAATGTCACGCGGGGCCGTAAGACATTTGACGTTAGTTCCTCGTTCAAGCAAATAGTAAGTGTCGTGACAAACTGGGGCTCGATTTTAATCCTATAATAAACATGAAAATTGAAAGATTCTGCTAAGGAGAATGAAAAGTATTTTATAACGGACCGGTACTCGACTGAATGGTTCGAGTGAATGGAGCCTGACGAAATCGTGTACATCTGTAAGTTCGTCACCAGACACTAACGGATTGAAATGAGAATTGGAATGCCCGAAAACCATTGCATTATTTGGTACCCAATGATCTCTCAGGGAC
Organism: Platorchestia sp. MABIK; assembly: GCA_014220935.1. Taxonomy (NCBI): domain Eukaryota; kingdom Metazoa; phylum Arthropoda; class Malacostraca; order Amphipoda; family Talitridae; genus Platorchestia; species Platorchestia sp. MABIK. The sequence goes on from JACJUY010000268.1 coordinate 163,774, forward strand.
CTCTTCAAACGATGCAAACTTCTAAGATGACTTCAGTCAAGAGTCAGAAATTTGCCTTTTTTACGAATGCTTATTGACATTTTGTTTACACAGCGTCAATTTCTTCTAGTTTCATTCCATGAAAATCGAAAACCAATTGCTCTCGAAATACAGAGCCAATGTTATTTAAAAAAATTCGAATTACTCTCAGAATATTTCAAAATTAAGGTTCAAACGATCATTGTCGACAGAATTGATAATTTAGCAGAATTTTTGTAACCAAGTTGCATAAGCTTGCGTGCCCACATAACGAAAAATGTTAAGGGCGACAAAATACCTTGTAGTGATTTATGTGAACAAACGCTGAAACGATCAAGATAGTTACCTCAAATCAATCTTCTATTGAAAAAACGCTGGTGTGCATATTTTCTTGGAAACGAAGTTACGTTGTGATCCAAAACTCATTCAGTTTCGGATGATAATTCACATTTCTATTTTCTGACGGAGCAGAGCCTTCAGTTCAGCGGCGTGTTTCACGTGAAGGGTCTTCATGGGCACCAGGACGATGGACTTGGGGACTTGCGTGACGTACTCCTCTTCGGAGACGGGGCGAGGAGATGTGGGAACTTCGGTAACTTCGTCTTCAGAGTCAACAGAGCGACGAGATTTCGAGGCTTCGGTAACTTCGTCTTCAGAGTCAACAGAGCGACGAGATTTGGAGGCTTCAGTAACTTCGTCTTCAGAGTCAACAGAGCGACGAGATTTTGAGGCTTTCGTAACTTCATCTTCAAAATCAACAGAACGGCGAGATTTGGAGGCTTCAGTGACGTCTTCAGAGTCAACAGAGCGACGAGATTTGGAGGCTTCGGTAACTTCGTCTTCAGAGTCAACAGAGCGACGAGATTTGGAGGCTTCAGTAACTTCGTCT
>JACJUY010000268.1:165919-181753 GCA_014220935.1 Platorchestia sp. MABIK
TGGAGGCTTCAGTGACGTCTTCAGAGTCAACAGAGCGACGAGATTTGGAGGCTTCAGTGACGTCGTCTTCAGAGTCAACAGAGCGACGAGATTTGGAGGCTTCAGTGACGTCTTCGTTCAGCTCCGCAGCGATGACAGAGGGGGTCAAAGTTTCCACGCATCCATTTCCCGCCTGTCGTTTGAGTCGTTCCAAGTCGACGGGGTAGGCGCACACCACGATCACGCAGGCCACGAACGTGAAGATGAAGACAAGTTTACACATCTGTAAAAACATCAGCTGTGTTCAAGCAGCGTGGAGACTAAAACCTGTTCTCTTTATTTATCGTGTGCATATTTGACTTTACAGATGCTGTAACAGGGTGTGATGATGCCTATTTCAATTAATTATGGTGTTGTAGGTGGGAATTTTTAGAGACGTGGTAAAACATTTCCCAGCTGTGCAGTTCATTTGTTTTCTACAGTTCATCACCGTTCGATTTGCTGTTTATCAATTTTTAAATATTTTTTTGTGAGGATCATTTCAAGGCTTGACACGACTTTCTCGAGATCTTCGTTTTTCATAAGTATATCAAAATATGAATAGGAATTAAGAAGAATCTCTCTACTTTGTAATTCAGGTATTGTGTGGATTAAATTAACGGTAATATGCTCGTGGAAGCTTTCGGAAAATTGTAGAAAGTTTTAAACTACACGAACTTCTGTTTCCTAGTGATTTGTTTCCAAATCAAAGCATTTTAAGTGCAGTTGTTCTGAGGACTATTATTATGGTATAATAATAATACTTTCGTTATGATATAATTTTGAATGCTGTGCATGTTGGCACTTCATCAAACAGTTGAGAAGGAAGACGGATGAAGGTTACTCAACAGAAAGTCATACAACATAAGTTCTGTTCTGACATAGTTCGTGCAGGCAATTCGAAGATTACCTACTATATTCTATCTCTGTCATGGTACTTATTAAAAAACTATCGTTATGTGGTGGCATTGATAAGATTGTGCAACGAATGCCAGGCCGTACAACTGTGCGAAAATACGATTAAGCGTTCACACCTGTGCTGAACTGCCACGTCCTGATACCATGACATACATCATTGATGCTCTAAATGAGCTCTTACTGTAGCATAGAATGCGGCCTCAGGGACAAGCCATACACGGCGATTTAAATCTCACGTCGACAGGTACTAATCACGCACAGGCATCAGAGTAGAAGTTGACGCCATTGTTATCATCTGCTGTTCAAACAGTGCAGTCTACTGCTACCCATTTTCAATCTCGCATGACTGGCTCCGAGGAGGAATTTTAAAAGGAGTTTCCCGAATGTCCGAACAAATCGTTGGGGCTGAAAGAGTGCATTGAAGCTAGGAAAGTGGTAGTAGCTTGTTTTTGGTTGCGTTGAGAGTCACATAAATGTGAGTAAGTACTGAAGTGAAAATAAATAGTTTCTAATTCGTAATAATTCGCTTGGAAATATAAGCTTAAATTAAGTGGTTTGCACATTGAATGGAATGACAACTCCGATATGATAAAAACGATTACACTAAAAAAGTAAACAGGTTTGGAAAATACCAACATTGGAAGCGGGACATTTTACATTTTTATAATGGGATCTCTGAATCTGTAGGTGAGAATAAACTTTCATTTAAAAAGTACAAACAGATCTTGCAACGACCTTTATTCATCAGATAAAAAGACTCACTTTGACGGAGGTAGAGCGCACAATGTCGCAGCTGACAACACACGTCGACGAGTGAGGGTTGCCCGCTCGCTGCTGCTTATATACTTGATCAGGCGGCCGGAGAACGTGAGCCCCATAGCGTATCAGTGAATGACAAATATTTATAAATATGATGCTGTATGTGGTCATTCAAATTCCCATTTGTTAAATGTTGTATTATTCATGCTTAGACTTATCTTATTAATCGGTGTAAACAGTAAAATTCCAAGGCGATTATGAATACATTCAATCGTCCTTTGAAGCAATATCAATGATTGACAGATTTTTCCAGCGTTACAAACTTTTCTTCAATTGAAATGTAAAGGAACTGGTATATAAAAATAGAGTACAAATAGGACATTACCCGTATGTCTAGAGATAATGAGTGCGTTCTACATCATTTCGAGAGCTGTTCTCAAGAGAGATGATGCAGGGTGCAATCGATGCATCATCAACACAACAGGTGGCCGGCATTTTGTCATTTGGAAACTTGATCCTAATGTGCTTGAGATTTAGAATGGTTGACAATAGAGGCGAGTTAAATTATACTTTAATTGGACTTAGGAAAAGGACATAATTCTGAAACTATGTGCACGCGGGGTTGGCCGTGGCGTAGTTATGGTAGTCTCGAGACGTATTTATGGTAGCCTCATTGGTCACATGACGAAGTGGGTGCGATCGCTTGCTTTTCGTGTGAAGAGCAGTGGGTTCAAAGCTCCGCATGACGAGCGCTGTGTTTCTTCCCCTGGCGAAGAAGTTAGCCACAATGCCCCACTCACCTCAGCGGCATGAAATGGATATCGCTCGAGCAAAAGTATCCGCTACAGAGCAGAGGTATTATAGTTGTGAGTCACTTGAAAACCCAAAGTTTCAATGCACTCTTTACTTGATTGAGATGACTTTTCCTTGAACATCAATCGCCTAATATTAAAGACAGTCAAACGATCTAGAGCCGTTGCCTAAGTGCGGCACCATTCACCATCCGATTACGGTGTGCTCATTGATAAAGTTTGTCTTTGGTGCTCTGCCTGAGTTAATCAGCATAGAGGCGCGGATTAATTGCAACTAGGATATCATAGCTTGAGAGCATTTACGAATAAAATTCTGAGACGCATGTTGCTTGCAAGTATTACATGTAAGAAAAATTCAGAAATGAAAATATTTTATATTTTTCCTAAATTTTATGTTATCCAGATATAGAAAATTAGGTTTTAAAAATATTTCAAACTGGCATGTTGATGAACAGTTCACATCTGCGAAAGAAATCTAAAAACTGAGAAAATTAACCCGACTTTTCTCGGCTTATTTTAGATCATTTGCCAATTCGCCACGGTGCGGGGGAAGATGTGAGCTCCTAGAGCTCCTACTGCACGTCAGGACAGGCGCTCTTGTGTGCGGGATTGCCATCGTAGCATCAAATAGGTGATCAACTTCAACAGATCTGATGAACGAATCTGGAGGATCACTGGCTTCGTCAGCAAAGCAGGCACTGTTTAGTATCACCAGACAGCTGATTGACGGTGGTCCAAAACTCGTTCTGAGCAATGCTTCTAAATTTCCTGCATCGACTTTCCCTTTACTCAAAATCACAACTCATGAACGAACGCTATCTTGAGTCGAAAACAGCCAGTTTTACATCACTGGGCTAAGAGAGCACAGAATCTTGCCTCAGTTGTTCAGCTTGAATTTGAGAATGGTTGGAATTTTTACAATAATCTTTTTGTAGAGAGCAGTATCCCTAATTTGATAGTTAAACATAAATGTAGACTGCAAAGCAAGGATCTTAGTATTTTGAATCTTAGCATCTAATGTTTCTGTGCGCGTATCCAGTCATCGACATGCACAGCGTCGGATCACTTAGCCCGTTCCACTACATATAGCTTTCAAGCATCGTTCGTTATGACAAAGCACCTCTAATGTATCAATTTAGAAGACACAATCATCACAATGCTTTCAAATGAGATTTCGATAGGACTTCCTCCGCCACTGATTTTTAATGCTCGTGTCATGATGGAAAGCCTCCACAGCTTCGTCTTCAGAGCGAAGAAAAAATATGTTCTCTCACTCGAATAAATCATCGTGGAGCTAGGGCGAGCGGTGATCTGATCTGCATACACTAATTAGAAAATGGACGTGATTCAGAAAAATGATCAATGAAAACGTCTTATCTACTCGAGCAGCACGCAGAGAGGGCTGGTCATCGTACACAGCTTCATGCGTTTTTGAATGCAAGAGCAGACTGAGCGTGGAGTAATTTCTCTTCCATTAGAGCACTGTTTTGGTAGAGCAAGGGAAATTTGTTTGATTGTTGGTTCAAAAGACATTTTTTAACGCTCTATAGGAACCAAATGGTGCCGTACAGGGATTAGGCACTTATCGATTATGTAAATGGGCGAAGAAATATTCAGAAAAGACCTTTCCAATTTTTTTCATTTCACCAAATTACAGTTCAATAAGTTTCGTCCTATTTCCATAATAACTACCTTACTCGACATTTTCTCTGTTGATAGTCGTGATTTGGGAATGGCACTCACGCGATTTCATGTAGCCGCAAAGAATGAAGTCTCTTCGGAATGAAAAGTAAACTTGGAGATGAGTTTCATTACTCTGGCTTCAATTTTGTCCTCATTGTGGTAAGACTTCTGATTTGGAATTCAAAGGGAAGAATACTAATCTCAATTGCATAATTAGATGCACTGAGCTGATGTAAGACAGATTAGTTATTCATGTTCAATTTTGTGATGATGTAGCTAACATTGACTAATTTTAAATTGTAATTTAGAAGATCACTCGAGCACGGTTTCAGCTCACTACATTCAGCACGATGAGAATTATTTCAATGGAGCGTGGGAAAGAATGCCATGAGTATATCATCGACCAATAACGTTATTTTAGCGCCGTACATTATCTCAAAGACTTGTGAACTCCTTTTGAAGATTAAAGAACCAAAGAGAACGTGAGAGACTAAGTATGCAGCAGTTCTTGCTCGTGCCTGGAGGGCAAAACGATTAGGCTGAAAAAGCCAAAAATTAAACAGTGCCACGCTAAGAGGAAGATTTAGAATGAAATACGTGTATTCATTTGAAACAGAATCTATGCCCTAATTACGAGCAGAAAGTTTTTTAAGCAGCAATGAAAAAATTCAATTTAATTTGCAATGATTCTTTGTTTCATGGGAATCAAAATTAGGAAATTGAATCAATGGTAAATTCAGTGAACCTGCTATTTTCCCTAGTTATTATGACAGTCAGTTCTTGAAATGGTAAAAAATATATCCTGAAGAATCACCTTACACAGACTGCTAGGGAACGTTACTTCAAGAAAATCCCTTAATGACAAAAAAAATTATTCTACACCATCCTATGAGTAAGTGTTTTCAGGAATAATTGTTTTTGACCTTTTTTTACTTTTTCAACAAAATCAAGGCTGAGGTTGTTTGCAGCGGTACATATCAGGGTCACCGAGGGTCGGCGTTTCAGTCACACACAGTACACATGAAGCAGGGCTCAACAACTTCCTGTTATTTATAAATCATATAATACAAATTTATTTATACATCACCTCCTGTTATTTATATTTACATAATTCTCTTATTCTTGAAACACCTGTAATTTAGAAATCACATTATTGTTCTTCCAAGTAGCTTTCCTAGTGTGAAATTCGCTTTTGTTGACAATTTTTTTACATTAGATTGATGACCGAAAGAAAGTGTGCCGGTGCGAATGGTTAAGTTAGAAAATGTAGAATGAAATAAGTACGGATAAGAATTGTTTTGATGGGAATTTTCACAAGCTACTCACGTCAAATGTTCTTCAACAACTACCAGCCTCTAACTATAGGATATCAGTGTTGAACGAATACATTTAATCATCAAAATGTTGAGCATTCCTCTGGGTACGATTTTCACGTAATTTATTTTTTCCTAAAATAAGACAGGAATTTCATATCAATCTGTCCTCTTGAAGCGAACCTAAATCCAGAAAAAATGACTGAAAGTTCCTAAAAACTAAAAATATTTTCCCAAACAAATTACTCTACGAGCCTTTTGTGATCCCTACTGCCATGTGGTCATGAGTATGGTGCTGCATGATCTATTAATTTCAACTTACCAACAAAGGTTGTTTATTTGAAAACTCTTCTTAGTTCCTAGCAACGATTGCAATTATTCAGATTCAATTGTTTGAGGGCCACTTAACAGCTCACGATTGAGTTCACGGGAATACAATCAAACAGTGCAGGTCACACATGCGATTATTTTATGAGATATCGAATGAAATTCATGTTACAAGTCCTGGAGACTTAACAAGCTTTTCATTTTCATCAGATGTTGCTATATCTTTCATCAAAGTCCTTGCCTAGTTTGACAATTGTGATGATTGGGTGATATTTTGCCATCATTTTCAAATTTAACTTTTTGAATTCCCCCCTTATGCTTTATCCTTTAAACGAAATAGTTTTTTTTTACCCTCAAGTACTTTCTTTTGCACCTGCTTTTGTTTAGCATATCTTTTTATGAATATGAGTATTTTCGAGTTATCTCAATATTGATTTTGATGCATTCCTTCGCTTAAACTCATAGAGCAAAATTTGCTAGAAATGTTCTTCAGTTGGAGCATCTAAACAACAGGGCTACAGTGATTATAAATTAGCTTGGCATTTTTTTATTTAGACAGCGACACTTGTCTATTACGAGTGAATTTAATGTAAGCATTTCATGTAAATATTCTTCATAAATCAGTACAAAAGCGAATAGATGTTTTGCCACTACCCCAATAGATGGTGACCTGCTAAATCAAGATATTCATGTTTGTAAATTTCTATTGTCATCAACAACGTTTTGACAATATTCTATATCAAATGAACGTCATTTGTAACTCATTCTATAAGTACATTTACCGATTAATCTGATATACTCAAGAAAGTACTTCAAGGGTGCACGTTAAGTTATGTTAGAAACTCAAGTTATTTATGATTGAACGGCTTTTTTTGTTCTATTGTGAGCTGCAATTGTATCCTGAATCTACTTTTTCCAAACAATTAATCCATCTATCCTTACCAGTTAGATAGCTTGCATGAACTTTTATTCAAAAAATCTGATTCAAATCTTATTAAATTCAAACATCTGCAGCATCCTGTGATCTGAGCGAAAGATTTGCTATTCCACTTCGTTGGACTTGACACGGCGCACAATCAAGAAATTAAGAGTTCTGTGACTACTTGGGCAAGTGTCCCGTATGCGGGTGTGAGCACGCAGAGATATGGATGCCTCATACTTACTTCACAGCCGACAAAGGAAAAAGAAACGATGTTGGAGGTAATAACGTTGAGGATTCTAAAAATGAGCTCATAGAATTTAATCTATATTTTCCTTCGTCAGAGACTGAAGTTTTACACGGTATGGGAAAGAATTCAGTAACGTTTCCGAGCACGTTTTCAAATTCTTTCATTTTACTGCGGTCTTTCACTTGCAAACATTTAAATTAAATCTCATGTTCCAGTTTTGCACAATTAAAAGAAGTCTTACTCTCTTAGCGAAGTGTTATTAGCGCAGGAGCTCGAGTGTGGTGCATTGGTGCATCTCTTGCGGCAGACAACACACTTTTTCATCTGCGCGGCGGAGCTTTGCGAAAGAACCATTTCCGGACGCGAGAGCTTAGCTTTGAGCAAGAAAGCCGTAATAGCGCTCGCCTCTAATTGCCTGCATTTATAAGGAGTTAATCGTATTTTGTTCGGAAAAGTTTATCTCCATGCGGGACGAAAACTTAGTATAGGAGAAATTTACTGGACAGTGCACTCCTAATGAGGCTTCAAGTGTGCCTACGAGCAGCACGAGAATATTTAGATGTCTGCACAATTACACCCGAAATTATTCATTCTCTTTTAATTTTGAAGTAAAATTTTAAAATTTCTCTCGATAACTGACTTATTTTATTCATTTATTTTAACTATGATTGAAGGTTTTAAGAAAAGAACAATATAAAAACGTCACATAACGGAATTAGCTTTCTGAAGCACCGTAACATCCAGTACAAATGAGGATTCGTATCAGTGAGCTCAGGTTTAATTTTCAAAATATTCAACGACTCTCAGCGCTCCTGCCAGAAAAACTGCATTCCTCATTAATTATTGCAACCTGCAATGTGTGCTTAATTGAAAAATGACACAACGCAGCTAATTCTTCCTTCAGAAACAACAGAACAGCTCGTCAAGCATCAGTCCCTCAGACTCTGTAACTGCCTACTTCGCTTTCAGCGATCCATGCCCTGGCTCAGTGTTTTTTAGCATAGTGATTACATGTGTTTAATCCTAGTTTCTAACAAATTTCGTGGGATATTTTTGGCGGCTATCAATATTTCCAAGGGAAAATCACCCGTACATGTGAGGATGATTCACACCGTGAATCAATTCTACAACTGTCTCAACCCGAACAGCAGTTGAGATGACGCTTAACTACATTTTTTCCTTTCTGAGACGGTTTAATTTGAAGTGATTATTATTCAAATGAGAAAGAGGGTAATGGACGTTCAGCGGAGGTTTTCCCCAGACGAAGGTAATTCCTGCTACAGCTCGGTTGTATTTAAGAGACGGTCGACTGACAGCCACCCATCATTTGAAGTCAACACGGCAACCCAACACTTGAAGTCAAGTCCCAGTGTCCGCTTCTCAGCTTCCGTCATCGTGAGTCTCTTGAGTTTTAGTTCAAAATGTGACGGAAGGATGAAATACTTTAAAATGGGAACAGTTATAGAGTTCTTAAAAGTTTTTTATAAGAGCAATCCTGTTTTCAACACTTTGAGAAAATGTACTGCAGGTTTCTTGCATGAACAAAAGACGTGGCACATATATCTTCATGCATATTGCAACGCTGTGCACTTACTTTTTGTTTTTTCTCTATGATCGTGCAAGCATTTGATCACATCATTGACACGCGCTGGATTTGCACCACCAACAAACTCAAAAGACGACAGAGCAGGCGCTATTTTACATAGTGTTTAAGCGCTCTCGCATATCACTGATAAAATCCTTGCTTTTTGTTGACAATTCTTACACTGAATAAAAACTAATCAAATTTGAACAGCAATGCAAGTTTATTTTCATCCTCAAATACAACCTTGGAGCGACATTTTCGTTCCCCACAACCACATCATTATAACATCACTCGTCTTTTTTCAGATACTATACAAACATCCACACACAACCACGTCTTATCATAAAACAAGACCCCGGATTGTACCGTAAGCAATTCTTGTACCCCAGATGTGCACGCCACGCCTCACCGTGTTGCTGCTGCTGGTCTGCGCGGCGGTCGTCCTAACCTTTCCTGCCCACCGGCCGGGCGCTGGGTCCGCCGTGGCGGGATCTGTGGAGGAAGTTCCTGCATCGTTCACGCCTCTCAGATTTGTTGGAGGAGCTAGCGAAGCTCGCATGTCACTTGCCTGTCTTGGAGAAGCCAGCAACCTTCCTACGTCCGGCAGCTCTGGTAATGAAGCCAGCGAATCTTTAACGTCCACTACTTCTGTTGTTGAAGTCAGTGATCTCCCAACGTCCATTAGTCCTGTTGATGAAGTCAGTGATCTCCCGACGTCCATTAGTCCTGTTGATGAAGTCAGTGATCTCTCAACGACCATTAGTCCTGTTGATGAAGTCAGTGATCTCCCGACGTCCATTAGTCCTGTTGACGAAGTCAGTGATCTCCCGACGTCCATTAGTCCAGTTGATGAAGTCAGTGATATCCCAACGTCCATTAGTCCTGTTGATGAAGTCAGTGATCTCCCGACGTCCATTAGTCCTGTTGATGAAGTCAGTGATCTCCCGACGTCCATTGGTCCTGTTGATGAAGTCAGTGATCCTTCATCATTCATCAGTTCGGTTGAGGGGGGCCAGCAGCCACCTGCGTCCATCAGTTCTGTTCATGGATCGGCGGAGTCATCAACGTCCATCAGCTCAGTTAACGATTCCAAAGAACCCACAACCTCAATTAGGTCAACGGATGAGATCTCTCGAATAAAAAATTCTTTCAACGTGAATGATGCTACCAGTACTGAAGCTCCGCATGCTCATCACCACGTTGATTCGTTACGAGCGTTTAGTATTAACTTTTCTTCCCGACACTGATCAAATTTTCACTGATGTCTCACTCGTGGAACTTCTCGAAACTGCTTTAATATTATTTTTTTTTGACTACATGATCTGTTTCAGTGATCTTCACCCACAGGTAATAGGAGAATTTTTTCGTAGTGAAGAATTTTTTGCTATTTAAATTTTCGAACATTGTTTTAAAGAGACGGATCGGTCAAATTTACTTAAGATGAAGCGCAGGCGATGAATGATAAGTGCAGGCATCGCTGGTTCTCCCCACGTACTCGCTTATTTCAGAAAAAGAAAGAAAAAGAAAGAAAAACGGTTTATTTCCGATAGAGATAGTACAAATCATTGGTTTTTAAAATATCTTAAAGTTAATACACTTAGATGAGACACACACACGAGTATTGTAATACCCATGTCACTAGTCGAAAAATGATTGAGGGCAATGTACTCATAATCTTGCTTAAACCACATTAAATGATACATGTAATGATAATTAAAAGAGATAACACAACTTCATGGACAATGCATTTTCATTGGGGGGTGAAAACACTTTTGACAGTTTACATAAACATGACATAAAACTTCGCAATTCTTGACTTGGAGACTTGGAGACCTCCAGTGTTCCGGCGCTGGTAATCAAACCGTTTGCATTAGGCTAACATGAGGAAGATCAGGTGATAGTGCAGACATCGTCAGAAGTTAAAAATGTCTCCAAACAGCGTGGACTTAGCTGTGCTGAAAGGAGGAATATCATTTTTAGTTTCTATTACTTAGTCTTTATTTGAATTTGAAGTAGTTCCAAAATAACTCTTGGTCCGCTGAGCCAAGTTTGAGTTCTTTAACTGCGTGCATTCGTAGCTTTTTAAGGTCAAATGATGCAAGATATAATCAATGAAATAAACGCATTTGAGATTATACTTATTTGAGCCTTCCGATTTGAACTATCCCGTTTTTGACACTATCATCAATAATTTCTCATAGAAGTTAGAGAAAGAAAGTATGTGACAATAAGTCAGAGACAGATTATGGCTTAAATACGATTGCCTTGTATATGTACAATTTAGGCGTAGAGCCTCAAGATAACTCATACTCATGCGAGAAGTTCATTGTACACTTTGCATTTTTTCTCAATTCCGTACTACTCGATGGAGATGTGATCGTAAAATGCACAATCACAAACAGTAGTAAGCAATTAGTGTTGTAAATCGAACTTCTGTGATCGAAATGAGCAAACTTGTTGGCTAGGATCTTCTTCGAAGCCTTCTCGCATTTTATATAAATTGAGTGTTTTTAGATATCCACCATATCGTATTTTTAGTGAAATTGCTCAGAAGCAAGAAATTCATTTGTGTCTTATGAGATAAATATTGGAAACTAGTTTTAGTAGTTCGGAATGCTATCCTCATGAATCGTAAAAATGCGCTACATCTTTGAGAAGGAACTAGCCCTTTCAGTGTTCATTGTTGAACTACATTCATTGTATGAGTATTGTTAATTTAAACTTTAATAAGATGCTAAATATTTAATCCACTTTACACTCAGCGTAAGCCCTGCTCTGCAGGGCTGTGTAGAGGAATGGTTGCTAGGAATTAGGCAGAGCAGTCCAGAATAGAGTGGGACTTCCAAGGAAGAGGACAGTGCAATTACGTAAAAAAGTAAGGCTAGACGTACTAGAAATTGGAGAGTGCGATGATCACTAGAGTTAGGCGTATACCAAAATTGAGGAGTACTACGATCACATATAGGGCCAGGCGTCTCCCAAAAATGGAGAGTACAGCGAGGACTAGAGCAAAGCGTACTAAAAATTGGGGAGTGCGTTGAGGACTAATGCGAGGCGTACAAAAAAATTGGTGAGTAGGGCGAGTACTCGAGCGAGTCATACGTGAAATTGGGAAGTGCGGTGATCACTAGAGCGAGACGTATACCAAAATTGGGGAGTATGGTAAGCACTAGAGCGAATCGTGGCGGAAATCAAGGAATACAGTGAGGACTAGGGTTTGGTGCTAAGGAAACTGAGTTGAGCCGGGACTACAAGAAGATGTCCAGCAAGTTATGCAGAAGAGTTAGAACTGAACTCGCATGCCCATGAAACGCTTTCTAATTGATCATTGAGTTACTAGTCCCATGCAGAGCTGCAGGGAATAGACTTACAAGTTGAGTTAACATTAATGATTCAGGTACACTCGTAGATTTTTATGTGCGAGTGAATGGCATGAAACTTTTGTTGCCACCATACAACAATACGGAATAATTCAATGCTCTTATGGTTAAAAACTTATTAATCCAAAGCCTGTTAAAATGAGAAAGTGTTCCGCTTGTATGGTACGTGTCAAAAATAAGATGAGGTTTTGAAGATATTCTGTAATTTACGTAATTTGCCTCAAATTTGAAAATTAATTGCACACAGGAACCAAATAAAGAGGGTAGCTTCTGTATTTTTTCTGTTTGGTGAGCGATATAAATATTATTCATTTTCCAATTTCACGATGTAAATTAAAACCTTCAAAATGATCCTATGATTTCTTAAATAAGTGATGATCTGAAGGAATGTGACCGGGAGAACTTGAAGGATATGTAGTGAAAAATTTCTAAATCTGGTTCTTCAGGAGATCTTTGTGCAATCGATTTGTTCAGGTCGGCCACGTGACTTCAGAGGATGACTCGCTTTATATTCACGTAGAGTCGCTCTCGGACTTGAGCAGCACCCGTACGGTGAAGTTCATAGCAGTGAAGGCTAGAAGCATGTACTTATAGTTAGTTTAAGACACTCGACTGCCAAAAAGTATGACAAATTTGGCCAAAACCGGCGGACTCCATAGAAAGAGTTATTTTTATTATTTTATAGGGCGTTTCACCACCGAAGACGCTACTAAGACGTTTCATCGGTGTATTCGATACTCCTCAGTTCATTTCTATATACAGGGCGAATATCATTTCTGCTATCGCCGCGTGGCGGCATAGTTGCAATTTAGAGGTCACGTTCTATTTAGTGCTGGCATAGTTTGCCGTTCAGTTCACTCGGGTTAGGAAAAAGACCATCATGCCTCTTACCTGCCAGCTTGCGTTATGTGTTGCGCGAGTCTGCCACCACGTGCCGGCTCGTAAGTCAACTCCGTACACAAGCTATAGATGTTGGGATATTATCGGTTAAGTTAGTAATTACTGATATGGCCAGAAGGGCTGAGTTTTATTAGTGGTAGTTGGGGCCCCCATGCGGGGGTTCCAGCTACCCACCTACATTTGGCCGAGCGATCCAAAAGAAGAAGCGCTAGGGGCTTCTAACGGCATATTATGTTCACAAAAATTAGATCAGCTTCAATTTCGGATTTTGAAAAAAATTTGTAGTTCGTGAGATACACGTTTTTGTTGAAAACTGCTTATAAAATGTCAGTTTGTGATCTTTATGTTCGTTACAATCACTACCTTATTTTCATCATTACTTTTATTCGAGTAACGAAATGCGCATTCTGATTTCACATTTGGTGTCAGAATTTTATATGTATTGTAGAGCACACGTTCGTAAGAACTTTTATTAACCTACACTACTTATGGATCTGCCACATTTTACCATACATTGTCGCTGTAGAGGGTCTTATTATTACTTGATCAATACCTAACGATTCACAATGAACTATGGCTTTGATATTCCATCACATATTCTGCACCATATTCTATACGCAAAATCCTCCATTTAAAGCCTGTCAGTTGGCTTGACTAAAGGATTCACGACCAGTGGTCTTTTTGACCATGAGATCTTTGCTTCCCAAAAATTATGCCTCTGAAAATTAATTGAAACTTAACCCATTCTCAACGACGACCCAAGGTTAATCCGTTGAAACCACCCAAGGTTGAATTCGTAAGAAAATCTCTTCCAAATTTTATGACCCTCGTAAAAAATATCTTTTTGAGTGCTGTGAGTCGTAACCACTTGATTTTTTTTACCGTAATGAATAAAACCTACACCATGAAAAATAAACAAATCAGATTAAACTTTTATTTATCACTTCCTCAAGGTGACTTCAGCACAACTTTCATCCCCCGCAAAAGGAGCATGGCTTCTAATTCTATGGAATGAACTAGATCTGCAAAAAATAACTATCTTATTTAATCCTTATAAGACCTTCAAAGATTCTGAATTTCATCACCGTACATATAATGTGAAATGATTTTGTCTTTAAATTTTGTCCGGTCAATGTAAATCATCCAGAGAAAAAGGCAACGTAAATATCCAGCTATTAATTTTCAGTGTTGTTCAGTCACAAAATGATTGTTGGAAACAGACAGTGTTGATTGACCAAGTGCCCTTTAACGACCGTACAGCAGCGAGCGAAGCCTTAGTGGACCAGAGACTCCAACTGATGCAACAATGCTACTAACCGATGTTTCTTTTCTGTCGTTTATACAACGTATTGACAGTACTGTATTGACAATATTACTGGAATACTGTATTGACATTCTAATACAGGTGTTATTTATACGACTTTCCTACAACGGTAATACTGCATCGTCATTATTGTACAGTTTTTCTGTGAATTTCCTACAACGACAATATAGTATCGCTATTAATATGCCCGTGTTTCTTTCACGACTTTTCAACTACGGTAATACTGCGTCAGCATTAATTTGCCGGTGTTATTTTGACGGCACTTTTTAATGGTGCATTGGCATTACTATACTGGTGTTATTTTTACAGCCTATCTAAAACAGTAATTCTATTAGATAATAGAAAAATTTAATTGTCGCCGGTGCATAACTACAACAAGGTTATAATTATACTTTCTATGGAATGTTATCGTTTTTCAGTCTTCGTGAATGGTGAGGAATTGAAAAATCAAATTTCTTTGTCAGTTTATTATCCCACAAGATTAGAAGGCAAGAACAGCAGTTGATAAAATGACCTGAAACACTCAATGACATCCTCATCTACCAGGAGCTATTGAATTAAACTGTGCACGAGAAGAACATATCTTGGAAACAGCTTAAAATTTTCAAAACTTGGATGGCTATATTCAAAAATATTAATCAATTATTTGTTTCCATTTTTGGGTATTGAAAAAGTATTTACGACTGAAGTCTGATCGTGCATAAGCAAAAATACAAAATAATCAAAATGGAAAAATCGTTTGCAAAATAAGATTTACAAATAGGTGAAGTGATGCAAAAGCTGAAGTTACTGGAAGTAAGGGGGCTTGATTTCTGCAGGTCATTAATTGAAAGTTTAGAAATCACACGATTTTCTAGAAATTGATACTTGCCAGGAACCACAGTCAGAAAACCAAAAGTATTGGGAACAAAAAACTTATGAGCCCAAACTAAAAAATAATGTCATTAAAATAAAAGAAATGGTATGGGGAAGCAAAAACTATGCAAAAAACGATAAGAGAGCTTCACAACTTTTTTGTATTCTACAGAGACAATTTTTAATATTTCAATCTTTAAAACTCGGTATATTCTGCGTCCTTTTATTTTCAACTCACAAGAGTGAAAGTGTGTGGTTCATCGTTTCGAATTTTAATGAAGCTGCCACAATGTGAAATGAATAATTTTTACTAGTCACAGCTCACAAGAGGCCATCGAACATAATACACTGCAGACGTAAATTGGGGCAAGTGACGTAGCAATAGAGCTTTCTTAACGTCTGAGAAGGATATTTTCTCAATCCCAAACGAAAAAGATATGAACACACACAAATGAAATTTGAAAGAAAAAATCAGAAATTTAAAATTTGACAATGGTTAGACAAAGACAATAAACGTGAGTGAAATTTGAATGTGTATTTGTAAAATAAAGTCCTGGAGCAGCAGAACTACAGCATCACTGAGCCTGAGTGGAGTTCTCATCAGAATCCACCGAGCGACGAGATTTCTTGCCTTCAGTGTCATCATCATCCTTTTCATCAGAATCCAAAGAGCGACGAGATTTCTTGCCTTCAGTGTCGTCATCCTCATCTTCAGAATCCACAGCGCGACGAGATTTCTTGCCTTCAGTGTCATCATCCTCCTCCTCTTCAGAATCCACAGAGCGACGAGA
>JACJUY010000268.1:186309-196532 GCA_014220935.1 Platorchestia sp. MABIK
CCTGTGTCTTGTGCTTCCTGTGTCTTGTGCTTCCTGTGTCTTGTGCTTCCTGTGTCTTGTGCTTCCTGTGTCTTGTGCTTCCTGTGTCTTGTGCTTCCTGTGTCTTGTGCTTCCTGTGTCTTGTGCTTCCTGTTTCCCTTCCTTCAACATTAACTACTTTGGGGAACAGGTTACTTCAATTATGTCCGAAAATAAAGCAGTAGAGGATTCAAAATCTTCAAGAATTAATGCTAGGTAGAGTGAAAGCTAAATTCGAGCGAAAGGCGGTCCAATAGTTTACCATTAAATTTCTGTACCTCACGTCTATTTTTGGGTAACTCAGGGTAATTGTTTTAGTTATTTTAGACTTGTGATAAATGAATTATTTTTGAAAACCTTAGAACATCTGCATCATTTCACAAAGTCATAACCCCTCGAAATGATCAAAGAGAAGAGACAGTATGGCTTTTTCCTCACAGCAAAATTGCGACGAGGGACTCTTGGCGTCTGAATGAAGATGGGAGTTTGCGACGCATCGCATGTCATTCTCTCATCAATTGCTGCGGGGTAAACTGAAGTTCCGTAGTAAATTTTAATTAAAAAAAAATTTGAGCATTCAATGTTTTATAATAACAAGATTTATCGTTATTTTTTTGGCTTCGAAAGATAAGATTGAGATCACAATCACTTGTGTCGCGCTGGAAAATTCCTTCGGTGACTGAACGTGCACCACGCGCCAGTCAACGTAATAACTCTCACTCTTTTTTCTTCGTGTGTGTTCTCTTGATTTCCATTCGATCCAGATGGAAGCAACGGATTCACATGAAAACTGACTTCTATCACCGACATACTTTACGTTTTGCGACAAACATCTGTGGGAGCGGAAGTTGGAAATGATATGTACTGTCAAGTCTGTGGTAGCTCAGCGTTATTTCTGGACTGCGGGTTAGAAAATAATGCCATAACAATTTTCCCATTTGATATTTGCTGATTTAGGAGCAAAACTTGCCTAGTAAGATATTTTTCTGGTGCATATCCTGCAGTAGGTTTTTCATATCGAGAATGTATTTATGGATCTATGTGATCTTAAAAACATATAGTAAAGAGGAAAGAGGATACATTGCATGGACTGAAAAACGAGTTCACTCTCATTTGACTGCGTCAAATTCACCATCGAGGTACAATTCCTACCGAACAAAACTTGCTCTCACGCAAGGAAAAACCTCAATGGAACACAAACCAACATTGTTTCTGAATTTCGTTTGAAGAACAATCTGCACCCCATACATCACATGAAGTAAAGCAATGAAGATGTGCTACAATTGCATGGTCATCGAATCTCCTATAGAGTTAGATGCTGTAAAACAGGTAGGCCGAAATGCAAGTTTCAAGTTTGGCAATACCGACATAATTCATGGCACTTAACATGTTTAAACTCCCTGTTTAAAGCATGTTTAAATCATGGGACGTGTTTAAACCCATTTAAATTACCGCGCGTAAATTGACTCGTGATAAAAGTCTCAAATGATTTTATGGTCAAACGTTAATTAAAACATTGGGCAGAAATCAAACCTTGATCAAACTTACGTCACAAAAAAAATTGCCAAACCTTAACAAAACCTCATAAATTATTACACCGTGGCCTCCAATTTACAGGAGCACGTGACCACTCGAAGCAGGGATGCTCGAGTCAGCCGTCGCCTCCGTGTGACACAGCGGCAGATTTCCACACTGGATGTAATTTTCCACTGCGTTCAAATTAACTGTGTCTCGATTTTTACCTTGACAGCTCTGCGTGTATGTATACCGTAAAAAGTATGTTCTTAAGTTTGTTTCTTATATATTTAATTATGTTTTTCTCTTGTATGTTTGCTTATGCTTGATCTTAACCTCGTTTACGCTTGAGCTTTTAAGTTTTTGATTGAGGCATTAATGTAACGCGATATGTGAAATGTAAAGTAACCCTTCACAGTATAACAAACACAGTATAACAAGCTGCACGTGATTGTTGGCATGTAATGCAAGGATTGTCGACTTTGCACATATTTGTATACCTTTTTAGCCGTGCATTGTCTGGGAACGTTTCAAGTGCGCACACTCACGTCTTGCTGAGAATTTATGTGTTGAATTCCCATTTTACATCCGAATTGGAAAATTAAAGTGACATCCAGCTGCTGATGCCCAATTTTAATAAGGCCCCGAATTGTTTTCGATCTCTCAGAAAATTGAATGTCTATTCGGAATTTAGTTGATTTTTATTTACTCAGCATTCGTTCTCTGAGAAATTTGTACTATGGTACAAATGGCTCAGTTCTACTCTCTTCTACAATGGCTCCGTTCTACTATGGCTCCGTTCGGGAGTCACACTGCAGGGCACTACGGAAGAAACTAAAGCGGACCAAAAAATTACATCTGTCTATAGGTGTTTAAAATGTAGTATGACATGTTTTTCCGCTCGTATGTGTGTTCGGTTGTATGCTGGTCAACGCCCAAACTTTCCGCAAAAACGTGAGGTAAAATTCACGGTCGTTCTTTCAAAAATGAAACCCGAGAAAATTTATATCCTTTTAAAATCGGAGAAATTCACGATCTTCTCGGACCAGCGTATCATATTCACTGTTTAGTGCAAGCAGTCACTAACAAAGGTTCAGTTTACGAACTCATTTTCATTTTTAGTTGGTACTAAAAAATACATTTCTAATTAGTGCAGAAATTGCATTTGATTTTCTAAAAAATGTGATGAACAACCAACTTCACGATGAAAAATGAGTTATAAGAACAACATATATGCCACAGAACAGTGTGTGGTCTAGCTTGCTTACAAAACTCTGGAAGTTTTATTCATTTGCGTGCCGTCCACGCTCTGCTCTTGGTAATGACAAGCAAAGGAAAAAATCCAACGCGCTGCTTTCAGATATTTGATAAAGGAAAATTTAACACTTTTTCTATGTTGCTGGTGATTCAAGTATTTCACTTTTACACACGCAAAAGTCGCGGTCTTCTAGTTTAATTAATCACGTTGAATGTTCAGTTAACGAACGATGTTTCTTATTGTTTGCTCAGAAAGTCATTAACATGAATGTTTTCTACTAATATGCAACTATTTGTTCATCCCCAAACAGCAGTAATAGCAGCATTCTGCCATAACTGGTAACCAGGGTCTGATTCCAAATAAGTTCACACGCAAAATTAGGATTAACAATTTATTTTTTGAAGAAAGCCGGATAATATTAGAGTCGTGCAATAGATGAGCTAACTAATTTAACTTTCGAAAAAGCTGACCATTGCTTAACTCAGCATGACTGCGCATTGATGAATGAGCAAGATGAGCAAGTAAGTCGTAGGTTTGAAAACTTCCGCTGTGCTCCACCACTCTTGTGTAAATATTGCTTGATGTCGTTCCAACGTACGCCAATCCAATGCCATAAGAGCAGTGTATCTTGGATACAAATTTTAGAGTGGTTGCCAGTTCGTTCATTGATTATGACCTTAGGATTTTGGAGCCGTTACAGGGGACAATTTACAGGGGAAAATCAACTTTGAGCAACACGCTAAGTTCTTATCCCTTTCAGGTAGAAAATAAATTATTGTGTCTGTTTATGGTCTTTTTGTTTTTATTTCGATGTATAGAAAGTATGGAATTCTTCATCGTTTGTAACCTCATTCTTTCGCAGTAATGATCGCCCTTTGTATTTTACAGGACTTGTGATGGAGATGGTCTCGGAAACGTTTCCAATTTGTTGCTTATTTGAGTAGAATATCTATTTTATTCGCATTATCTTTACTTTTTAATTTTTAGTGAATCTATAAACTATAATAAGAGCGGCGTCTGTTTGTCTGTCCGAAGCCAGACAAAAGTGAGTGATGAACGTATCTGTGATACAAGCTTCATCAACTCCACAATTTCCAGTGTATTAATCCATCAGATTCGAGTAGGAATGAATATCATGTGAATTCTTAGGAAATAGGAACGTGTGTCATGGGATTAGTCGAACATTTTTATACATTTTTGACGGGCCGTGTGCACTCGGCCTTATCAACTCTCGAGAGAATGATTTTTTTAAGTTTCTAACGGATTTCTTTCATTTTGCCTTTTTTATTACATCAAATTATGGAGGTATTATCAAGGTTGGACCAGTCTAATATAGAAAACAAAGTGACCATCTGTTTTCCAAAAATAGGTATTACTCAAAAATTGCAGTAGATTGCACTTTCGTAAAACTATTTTGTGAAACAATATTTTGAGTAGCTCTTTTTAAAAACAATTTCCCCCTTTCCTACGTTATTGATATGGAAACGTTTTCAGTGGAGGTTATGAAAAATTTGTTTGTGTTAGGGCGTTAAACGATTTACACTCGTACTTTAAATGAGAAAAATGACATATTAATTATAATGAAGATCTTCAAATTCCAGAACATAATTGTTCATCAAAGATGTTCTGAATATCATATCCTTTCACGTAAGCATCATTTCTTTTCGATTCTGTCAGAATATAATTGACTTTCAGAGCTTACATGATTTTCTTGAACATCTTTGGAGAAATTATTCATGAACGATCATTTTCAAAATTTACTTGTGTTATCTGGTGAATTATTGTACACTTTATTCTTTTGAGATTTGCACAAATAATTATTTCGAGGGCTCAAATCGGAGACTTAGGCGGCACTCAACATCGTGATTCAAGGCCACAATGTGATTGACTAAAACTCTCTCAGCTCTTTTGTGACGACACGCAGACGATGTGTAGAAACTATCATTGAAACTCCCAGAGTCTATTGCAAGGATTGGGAGATGCAAAGGAGTTTTGTAAGTATATTGTGAATCATTCTGCACCTTTTGTAAACACGTTTTTGGAAGCCTTCACTGCAGACGTTACTATACTTAAGAACTCATGAAAAAATGAAACGAAAGTGTCAAAATAAATAGTAAAGTTACTTTAGTTAACAACCAACTGCTGCTTGTGAAAATAGCTATCACACATCTGAATAATCAATAATAATGTTATATAGTATAATGTTTAGAACTGGCTAACTTTTTGCGGCACACCCTGTTTTTTCATTTGTGATGTACGAGACTCCCTCTCTTGATCATCCTTGGGTTGGGTGACGCTCTTTGGTTCTAAAATACTACAAGTGCTACGCAGTGAAAAATTCCACCCTAAGGTATACTTTTAGTTTCCGTTCAATTTGAAATAGTTTCCGGGGGTAATTTACAGGCAATGGTTTCAACACAGCTCGCTTCAATGCATGAATTTGAGTCGAAAAACGATTTTTTAGTGCCTGCCGTCAATGGCAGCCGAAGAATGAACTTTGTGAATATTTATTCTTTGAGGAATAATTGTAAAAATTTTCACCGGCACATGACAAATGCTCTTGAATTAACGAACAAATCCCTCGAGTGGGCCTGTGTTTTAGAGTTGAGTCAGGCTTCAACAAAAGAGAAAACGGCCCAGAAACAGAAAATTGTAGAGGCCGCATAGAAAATTTAAAAATAAACAATAAATTGAGCGTTGCCAAAAAAGCCTGCGAGGGGGTTGGGGTCAGAAGAAAAATAGAGATAACGTATAATATTTCTAAAGTAGAANAAAGCTCACCTAATTTGTAGTTGTTATGAAGATTTGCATTATATGTTATCTATCCTACTTTTTAATGTTATCTTTTAATGTTATCTATCTATTTAATTTACCATTATATGTTATCTATTTTATTTTTAATCGTTGATGGCATTATTTGCTGTACAATTTTAGGCAATAAATTAAAAAATTCTTAAATTTTTGTGGAACGAAAAGTAGACTGTGTAAAATATTTTACAACCTTTGCCCCTATCACCTTCTTTTTTTTAAATAAGTGCGAAGTGTAATAATAAATTGCTCATTGGATTTCATTCACTGTTTACTAGACATAATGAGGCCTAGTGAGTGCAAACACGTATGGTCAAGTACAACATTGTGAAAATCTATGGGCATGAGAAATATTGAGGTTACATGAGAAAGGTTATAGGGAGGGAAATCCCAGCTACGAATTATCATCATGCGCTTGATTTTCATAAGTCACAGTAAACATTATTGTCTCCCTCCAGCCTGTTATGAAAGTCGATTCTGAATGCTTTCGACGTATCCGTTAGCGCGTGAAGCATCTCGTGTATTTGTCTCACACTTCTGATGTGAACTGAACAGCTGAAGGTTGTATGCAAAGCTAGAGGAATTGCTTAAAGTCTTCATTTGATTGTTTGAAATTTACCAAAACTTCGCTCGTTATTGCTCGCAAAATTGCGCCTAAGTTCGCTGAGCAGAAAAGCACTCAGCACGAATAACGAATGTTCTTGGAGTGTCATTAATCCCCTCCGACATTCAGGAGTATGCTGAAAGTAGCTCGTTAATTATTTTCCGAAAGTATTAATTTTTACATACGTCGAAGACAAAATTTCTAGAAATTTAAACGGCTTTTTAACAATTCTAGTTCTATTGCACTTATAAGAGCAAGTGAAATAATTATAATGAGAGGAGTTGATACAATCAACATTAAAGAGAGCAAGTGTAGGCTTGCAACATGAACGCGTCATAAGTTTATAAATTTTTACCTGAATTTCTTATTCAGGTAAATTTTTATTTGTATATTTTAGTACAGATGTTACTGTCATTGTAACTTTGGCCTAAAACGAAATACTCCTTATAATATTAGAAGCTTGTTAGCTAATAGATCAGAAGCTTGTTAGGGTAGATGTTTTTGTATTCGCATGTAAAACAGGCAGAACTGAACGTTCAATGTGCATAGGTTCATAGTGAAATTATCTCGCTATCTTTCTCTAAAAAACAATCCAATCAGAGATACCGTATGAAAAATTTAAAAACGGTAGTCACTAGAATGAGAGGACTCTTTGTTTATTGCATCGCAAAATCAATTGAAATTATTTTCAAACTCATTATAGTGGCTTGATTGCGTGTGAAATTTCAAGTTAGTGCTTAAAAGTATTTGCTTGCTCTGACGAACATGCGAGTTGACTTACTGCAGTTTTGAGCATACCACGGGAGAACTGTTGTGGCAACGGACCGCTGGGTATTTAATAGCTTTTGGGGGAAACAATGCGAACAAAAGTTAGCGCAGAATACAGTAAGTTGTAGATTTAAGAAAATAAGTGAGCCGTTTCACTAAAAAAAATGTCATCGGGTTGTAGAGTGTCTTTGAGAGCTTCCAGTGGTCTGGAATAACATGGGCATATCGACTCAGCCTTCATTGGGTTCTGTGGTAGTGGTTGAACTTATTGCAGTTAAGTGTATGTCCGATAATCCGACATCGCTAAATTTGTGCAATTATCTTATCCAAAAGGGCGAATGCAAATAAATTCATCAATGAGATACTAAAGCGAGCTCTTCACCCGTTCTGTGGCACGAAAGGACAAAATGAGCGTATAGCTGACACTTCCCAGGCAACGGCTGACTGGGACTACTAAACTCTTCCATGAATTGCTGGAATGATTTTTTTTACGAGTGTGGAACTCTGGAATCACAAAAGTGTGTCTCAATCTCAGCATCCATATCATGTGCATTAATTAGTGATCTTATCATTTATGTAGAACAATGCTTATTTGAAATTTTAAAATCAGTTTTGAAAAAAATTAGTTTTCCGTATAGATTGTTCTTCATATGTTCATCTTCAACGTTCTTTGATTAAATTGCATCAATGAGATGAAATTATATTTACGTCGCAAAATAATATTTATGTGGCTAAGTAACGTTTTTGAGTGACTGTGATTTATGTCATGTAATATCGAAGGTTTTGCTATCTCCTTCTGAAGTAAGGAGTGTGTCACCAAGAAAATAAGTTTGTAAAACTTTGAAATAAGTTTTCGCTCGCAACTCCAGGTAAACTTTCGGAACACGGCAAGAAGCTGCATCTTATGAGAAACGGATAACCACCGATGTCTCACAAAATTCAACATACATACAAGTTCATTTTCAAATTTGTTGCATGTTTCTTTTCGTGGGCTGTTTTCTCAAAAAACGAATGATTTCACATAATTCTACAGGCGAATTTTAAAAGCCTATGTTTGAAGCTTTTAATTTAAAAAACCTGTTTTATACATTGATTATAGTCCTCTTAGTCGATACGTACTGAGTGTTATAGTTGTTAAAAGTCAGAACGGAGCTGCAGTAGGTTGCTCTGTAAAATGGCTCTATTTCACTCACAATTATTTTTTGCATTTTCCCTGTTGTGGCTTTGATTTTTAAGTCCTAAGTTTAATCTACTTGTTTCTCACAGAGTCAAGCACACGTCGAGTTTCCACTGTTACTCAGCGTAGTTTCATCAGGATTCAGCTGTCTTTTAGCGTAATTTTAAACCCTGAGTTAAAGAATTGTTAAAATAACTGAGCAATTGTTGGTAAATCAACTCAATGATTCATGTAATGAGAAATGTTAGGAGACTCATTCTGAAAGCTACGTCGTCTGGACGTCATAATATTGAGACAGTTATTCGAGGCTAAATGAAGATCGTATCTCAGAAACGCAGTTAGGTTCAGTGTCCAGCAAACTCAAGAAGGCCTTTTAATTCCAAGCCCACACTTGCCTGTACGACGCACGTCGTAACTGATCCTTCCCTTATCTGCACCACAGGAAAGCTTTCGTCTTAAGTAACTCTACTTTTTATCGTCATCAAAATCGCGAGGCTTAGCGACCGCTGGAAGCTCTACTGAAACTTATAAAAGGTTCCCTGTTAAAACTCGTCCATTTCAATGGAGTTCAGCTCGAAGGAGACAGTCCGAGGATTTTAAGCAAGGTAACAAAATTGGGGCAGTGTTATCACTAAGCGATGTTGTGTTTGTGTGCCAATAGCGCTTATACCTCAGGAAACTTGGGTAAAAACCATGATCTGACGCAAAGTGTCCGCAAAATGCATCAGATTAACGTTTTAAATATTTACAGACTACCCGGTGAGTAAGGTTGTTTATGAAAATTTTTTAACCCAGAAATTGATTGAAGTTTTTCGCCAGCGCTGGGGGAATTTAAAGACAACAAGACTTGTTACAACAAATACTTGATGACAAGGCAATCATAAATATTATTATTTGTCAATAAAAGCGAATAATAGAATAGAATATAATAGAATATTTGTCAGTAATAGCGTATCCACAACACACCGTGTGGGATTAACATGAATGGATCAAAAAGAACGATAGTTTCTCCTTACGTATTGGTGAAAGATGCAGTATCTACAATGTGAGAAAAGATGAGTTTCTTTGTGTTATTCGTACAACTATATTTTCAAATAGTCTCGTATTTTATAATTGAAAGAAAGATAATTAATTTTGTTCTACATCGAAACTACACCTTTTTCACTTCAAATTAACCCAAGTCGAGTTCAAATTAATCCAAGTCAAGTTCAAATGAATCCAACCCTAAGTTGAGTTTAAAATTGGCATAATCCCTTGGTAATTTGAGCTTTTTTGTGTTAAATATGTATCTATTGGATGTGATGAGCAAGAAAAAAGTTTTTCCTTTCAGCAAGGAATACATAAAATTTCTGCAGTATAAAAACAAGCTGTCGTAAAATGTGGTAAGTATCCAGCATCAGGAGGCAGAGTGTGATTCAGATCATCGAGCGGAGTAACAGATAGAAGTCAATAATAGAAATTTTGTATTATACTGCACGTTGAAGTTGTTTTACAATTCTACATTAATGGCAGTATGCATCCATTCAAATATTTATATTCAAAGGCAATTTTATGTTACACAAATACATACACATGGTAATATCGAGGATTTATTTACACTCATATAAAGATTTATTTGCGTGAAAGTCCAGTTTATTACATATAAAAAATCATATATGCATGCAACTACAAAAGATTACCATTGGACGATATATAGATTTAAACTTTAAAAGAAATATAGCAACGAAGTCTGTTTTTGCTTGTTCAAACGATTTTTGTAAAAAAAGTTACAATTTGTTTCATCGACAGAGATGATATATTTGCCTTGGTCTATTCATTTGAAAGGATGGCACAATTTTTATTGCTAATGCAGGATTGTATCAGTGTAGTAATGTACCCATATAAGTTGTAATCAAATGGTATCACACATAAGTACTCAGTGAATCGCATTTGCCCATTTCTTTTGAAGGTTAAAAAAAGGTTCTTTTAAAGGTTAATATGCATATCGTCCAGTGGTAATCTTTTGTAGTTTAAACAATTTAAACAATTTAAACAATTTATTTACCACAGGTGATACAGAGGTAGAATGATTCTTA
>JACJUY010000268.1:198306-220609 GCA_014220935.1 Platorchestia sp. MABIK
TCAGTCAACTTTACCACTGCTTCATCAATGCCCGCTGCATTATTTAGTTGAGAGATGTGCAGTGTTGCTATTGATTCTTCTAGAACTGTGATACTCATGCATATATGATTTTATATATGTGATAAAGTGGAATTTCACGCATATAAATCTCTATATGAGTGTAAATAAATCCTCGATACTACTATGTGTGTGTGTAACATAAAATTACCTTTGAACATAAATATTTGAATGGATGCATACTGCCATTAATTTGTAAAACAACTTTAATATGTAGTATGATACGAAGTTTTTATAATTGACCTATATCTGTTACCCCGCTCAAAGATCGGAATCACACTCTGCCTCCTGATGCTGGATACTTACCACATTTTACGACAGCTTGTTTTATGTTGCGAAAATTTTATGTATTCCTTGCTGAAAGGAAAAACATTTTTCATGCTCATCACATCCAATAGATACATATTCAACACAAAAAACGCTCAAATTGACGAATGATCATGTCAATTCTTAACTCAACTTAGGGTTGAATTAATTTAAACTTGACTTTGGATTAATTTGAACTTGACTTGGATTAATTTGAATTTGACTTGGATTAATTTAAACTCGACTTCGAACACATTGAAATTTACTTCGATGATTTTGATCTTGACTTGGATTAATTTGAAGTGAAAATAATGGTGTGGTGTACACAGCCCATAAAAAATGATGGGATTCAATATTTTCCTTGGATAAATCTTGCAGATATGGATGGCAAACATATACATCCATCTTAATAGTACCTGCGATTAAAATATTCTTGTACTTGTGCACTGGTGAAACTCGTATCACAGATTCGGTCATTGAGCATCTTTGTGAGTATCACAGAGAGACGGAAGAAGCGGGCACCAAAAAAAAAATAAATAAATAAACAAAAAAAACCACACCAAGGGTATTATTGGGTAAAATAGATTTGGAAAGTAGGCGGAATATTTTCCCATCTTATTACTGAAAACAGCGCGTTGAATTTTTCCCTCTGCTGTTACTTCAAGCAGAGTGAAGACTACGACAACTAAGGAAACATGCGTAAATCCCAGCGAAATAAATCGAACTCTAATAGAATATTGGGAGATGGGTTTTCACTGCAGTAATATTTCCGTCACGCAACTGCAATTAAAATGAACATTAAAATGGATAAAGCGATCAATTCATGAGAGCCATTACCACTTAGAAAACATTAAACTGTGCTTCAAAATAAAAGAAATGCTCGAACGAACTGTTCTATATTACAGTGAAAACACAAATTAACTTCATCGAATAATCATTGTCATGCAACAGCGGTGAAAATGAGCATCCAACACTCATTACTAATGTAACGCGTCCTTAGCGGACAGTCATTGCTATGCTCTGGTCTCCCACGTGATGACCTCCTGATAAACACTCAATATTGGACACGGAATATTCCTAAATTCACCTAAGGCCTAAATGATCATCCCGACGGAAGCTAAAGTTCATCTTGCCATTGATATTCGGGGCGTGCACGAGCGCGGCGGTGATTGGCTGACAGGAGCGTGTCAGCATTTGCATAGGCCTCATCTGCTGGCGAGGCCTGCTGACGTGCTCAGGTCCTGATGTCAGCTGGGAGGCGGGACAGCATGACGCACTGGGCTGCTGGCGACGTAGCTGACATGTCACACGTGTGGCGGACATGACAGACATGTCGTACACACATCGTAGCATATGTCCGTATATAAGTTCACTTTTCTTCATTTGTTTATATGAGGCGGAGCGTAGCGGTATTTTCGGGGGTTGGGAGGGAGATAGAGGGAAAGAATTGGGAATTTAAACTAGATATCTTATTTAATGTTATACGTGCAATATTTTGCCCTGTTATTTGGGGAACCCAGAATGTGAGTCCTTTAGCAGAAAGATGTCAATCCGTCATATGTTACATATGTTACCAATATGCTGTTTGTTAATATTGGAGTTTAAATATTTTCTGAGCAAATGGAGGTTATTAATAAATAATTCAATTACAAAACTTGATAAGAGACTTGAAATGACAAGTCTATGAGCACAGGTATATGCTATTAAAAATTTAATGTTCAGTTTAGGCTTACGGGGAGCTTCATTTTCGTAAAAGTTGATGTTCACGCTCGTGAATTTTTTGTGCTTCATATTGCAGGTGATTGCGTTAATTTGCTTCTTATTCGAGCGCAGCAGTTGGCGCTCAGTTATAACAAGCGAGTGTGAGCACAACGTGCAGTAGATGTGGCTGGGTGGGTCAGGGTGAACACTCACAGATTCGTTCTATCTTGATGATACTTTTTCTTACGAGTAACTACGCAATGAAAGTAAGGAAATAGTTAAATTGAAATAATTCATATGACTCGTAAATACTTGTTGTCGACTGACTCTCCTCTGCGTGTAAATATTGAGCTTGAAATGTAAATCGGAATCCTCTTAACTTGACGAATAATATCTCTCTCACATCAGAAAACTTAGAGCGGAGTTTTGGGCCAGAAGTGGAACAGAAAATGAATGCTACTGAAATACTAAATTTTCAGTGCCTTCTTCACTAAGCATACGAGAATAAAACATTCAATTAATTTCTTAATTAGACTAAACAACAAAGATACAAATTGGTTTAATATTGAAGTTCCACACACTTCGACTAAAATTGTCCGACGGGCTGGGAACACAAGCACACAATTGAAACAAATGACACGCTCACTTAACACAGGACGAAATGTCGAGATAAACCACTGCGTGAGTTGATTTATTTCATATAAACCATAATATCTAAAAATTATCAATAGGTATGTGAGATAATTCAGTTATTCTACCACTGATCAGCCTGTTCCCATTAAGAGTTCTCCAGGCGGTGAGCAGCATGCGCATAGTTGCGTGCATTACTCAAATGAATGCAGCGGACGCTGATTACTTCTATTTCTCCCCTCAGATGATTTTCCCTTCGATGACGCTGCTGCTGGTGGCGGCTGCGGCGGGCCAGCCCGTGCCCCACTACCTGCCCAGAGACCATGTGCACGTTGACAATAGCGTCTACTTCTCTGAACAGCTCCCGCTATCCAAACGATCCAGTTTTATAGACTCTTATCGTGACTTCATCAGAAATACTGCACCTGACCGTCTCCGACGAGTCGTCGCACATGCAATTTCTAAACGTAGAGAGTCAGATGGTGTGAAAAACTATTATGATATGGATGAGAGTCAAAACGATAATTACAGCGAACACAGGTGGCCTTCTACGAAGGGTCGTTCTTCAGAGGAAAATTTCGACCACCCTCGCATAGGAAGGGAACGTGACACGTTTGATAGTGAGGAAAATGTTGAGGATAGTTATTATAGCATTCGAAACGGAGATGTGGTTCATCCATTCATCAAATACTCAGCTGATAAAAAACCAGTCTTGTCCCAAGAGTATCCTTTCAAGGGCTCCTCGAATTCTCACTTCTGGACAGTTAAAGGAGACAAGACTATTTTGGAACCTGTACCGAAAGATCAGCAGCACAATAACGACACAAGCTCATCTTCATCTCCCGCATCTACAGCTTTGATCGGAAAAGAATCCGACGCGAAATTAGAGTCCCAAGAGCTTGCAAGTCTGGACCCAGCCTCTGGCTCTTCGGAGAATAATGGTGCGCTTTTGAAAAAGTCATCACATTTTCCAGCAAACAGTGAGAATCTTTCCAGCAAGCCTGACTCTCGTAAAGATTTATCAGCGTCAAGTGGTTCTCTTTCGGCTGACTCTGACCTCGCTGTTAGAATATATGAGCCTCATTCATCACGAGAGAAAAAGCAAAGGATAAGCGAATCGAACTCGGAAGAAGACAGAGTTTCGGGGATGGAATTAGCAGATCATGGGGAGGATGGAGTGTCTTTCAATGAAGTGCGAGATCATGAAGGAAAAAAACACATATACCTTTCGAAAAACGATCAGTTACTACTTCTAAACGCATTTCCTCGAGCACATAAGGATGAAAATTCTGAACCGCAAGAAAAAGTATTAGATAGTGAAAGTGAAGAGCTTGATGATGAAAAGCGTTCAGCATTAGTGAATAAAAGTAGTGAACACTTCGAGGGAAATCAAGGACAACCGTTGAAAGAGGATGATTTGGATGGCGAGGAAGCGATTGATCTACTTCCAGATTTTGGGCTTACATCAAGCAAAGCAGACAGCGAGAACTCCGACAGTAAAATAAATGATTTCAAGGAGGCTCAAGACGTTCTTGAAACTTCTAACTTAGAAACTGAGCTTGACGAGCGCATATCCTCTGACAGCTACGAGGTAACTGACATCCCTGAGGTAGGCAATGAAATGCTGGGAGTGACTCTTCTTCCCAACGAAGTAGATTCTCTCGCTACCGCAACAGAGATCCCTCACGACTTTGATGTAACTGAAATGCCGGATGATGAATTGAAGTTATCGAAAAAAATTGACGAGATTTTGGATGAAAAGATTACCGAGAATTTCTCAATGGGTGAAGTGACTGAGACACCATTTGAGCGCGTAACTGAAGGCGAGAAATTGTCGGACGATGTGTTCGGTGAATTGGAACAGCTTTTTGAAGAAATTCGTTCGCCTTCCGGATCAGACTCTGAAGTTGAATCAGACTCACACGATTCAATAAAATCCGACAACCCATCGAATATTTCACAAGGCGATGAGCAACACCAAAAAGATGGTGTAACAGAAAATCCAATTAAAGAAATTGAAATGAATGACCCTATGAATGTTCACCCAATTGAAATTGAACATAATCCCCAAGGTAATAATGAATCTGAAAGTGAGCTATCAGTCGAAAATAGTTCAACCGAATCCATAAGTATAGAAGACTCAGATGAACTGCATCCGAGTAGTGGAGTCACGAACGTGATTGGACGTCCAGAGAGTGCAAAAGATTCAAGTTCGTTGGAGAACAAATTTAACGATAATAGCAGTATCACAATGGGAGACGATCAAATTGAAGACAAGTATGAAATAGACCAGGCGACCGATTATAGCGTGGATGACGTAACCGATGCTCCAGAAATAATTGAGAACCAATCCACCGAGACACCAATGGAGTATGAGATCGAAACTGAATACTTCGATTTGATCGAAAGTTCAACTATTACCCCAACCGATGTTGAATATGTTGACTCCCGCGAAATGTTTGAGAGTTTCACTACGGTACCGGAAGAGCTCAGTGAGAACAATGCGACGAGCGCAGAGCAGATGAGCTCAGATTTGCAACCAATAAAAACCATAGACATCAATCACATTTCAGGAATATTTGAAAATTCTATCAGCTCACCTGATGAGCATGATGATTTCGAAGCAGGACCGCATTCAGGTTTCATTGATGCTAATAGTTTAGAAAAACTGGAAAATGAAACTCAAACTGTCGATGATGAAGCATTAGATCAGCAACACATGAGCAACGCAGATCAGTTTGGGCTCACAACAGACGCAGCTGATGCATCTGACTCAACCGAGCAGCCAAATCTACTTGACGAAGCGGAAGGTGGAGCAGAGTCTACAACTCAGTCGTACGCAGAAATTGATTCCACAACTAGAATTGAGGACGTCTTTGTCTCGGACCCAAATGGAGAAGCAAGCACCACAGAAATTCCTCTTGAAGTTGATCGCCATGAACCAGAGCAGCAGCAGGAGGAGGATGATCTTCAGAGCCTTGATGTAAACTCGTCATCTGACCTGCCCGTAGTTATTGATGATGTAGCTGAAATTCCAGATCTATCAATCGATGACGGGTTGAGCTCAACGCTGCCTCCCTCCCTGCAAGACGATGAACTTCAAGAAATTGAGGAGTCCACGGGCGCTACGACCTCTGGGTACGAAGATGACTACCAAACCGGGCAACCGGAGGATGAGTAAAGGAATTTAAAGTGAAGCTTAATTTTCTCGAAAATTCTGTTCATGCAATAATATTTCGTTGATTTTTGCTCGGTAGAAAATACATTTATAATAATGTGTACTCGCTGGAACTACAATTCTAAGAATATTTGGTCCTCCAAGTGTAATTCTGAGATGTGTACAATGTAGACGCTTGAGATGTGTTGAGAAATGCAGCTATTTCGTTCTAAGTTGTGTTTCTTTTCTGTAACAAAAAATTTTTCTTTTTGTAAACCTTTATATCTAACCACATTTTCAGAGAGTGAACACGGATTTTATGGTATAGCAACATTTGCTTTTTGAAACTGGGCATTTTTATTGATATACATTCCATGAAAATTTTGCCCCTTAAATATTTTCATGTAAAGTCAGTCTCAAGAAATATGAATATGTGTACGAGATTTCATGAGTTGAATTTTAAATTAATTACAAATTAATTAATTCAGCGTAGAATTTTGTGACTGTGCTGTGAAGCAAGAACGCGTGCTTACAGAGATTGGCTGAGACGCCTGCTCAAATTTCCTTTTGCTACGTTAGCAGTTCCAATTTTATCTTGCTAACGATTACTTCTGAGAACAGAAACCTTTCCGTCGCAAACATAAAATAAAAATATTGTGATGGTAATTTTGACCCTGTTTTCATTTATTCCTTACTAGGAGAGATGACATACATAGATTTACTATTCAGTTTATAATGTTATAATAAACAATTATTTGTAGCACTCCTTATGGTCCCGGCAACATCGGCTTGAAAACCAATATAATCTATCACTTCAAACGCGACGTCGACGGTTCGACAATTTGAAACCAACTTTTCATGCGTAGATAACGAAGAACCCTGGATTATGTGAAATTGCTATATAAAGTAGATTCGTAGAGTGATTCGGAATAGCATTCTCGCATCATTTAAACGACCAACCAGTATACTTTATCTTGCAAAAGATTTATTCACGTCCGCTTGCCACAATTCCTCCAGAGAATTCCTTCGGCAATTCACAATTCCTTCGCAGTGTTCGTAATGAAGCTGTTCCCGCACAAGTTTTTGGAGAATTTCCAACTAACATGAAGACAGCGCTGGGAAATAATCATAATGGAAATCCGGATTTGTGCTTATCTAATTACTTTTAACTTTGATTCATTACCTACGACGAACTACTGACGTTAGGATGAGAAGAGGCTTTTTATATAGCGCAGTTATTGCTGGTTTGCTCGCCTCGGTAGCGCCCTGCTCTGTGCTCTACTGAAATGTAAACTTCATTCTAGCTCGTCTATTTTTATTCTAGTGAATAAACCTTACAGAAAGATTGCGTTCTTCAGTTCAGATGAGATAACATTAAAAAAAAATCTCGTCTCTGGAGGCAATCTCGTATAAAAAAGTTTAAGATTAAGTTAAGCAAATAATTCATTTACCGAATAGAAAATTACGTGCCTTTTTTAGTTCTAAATTACTTGCAATTGAAACTGCACTACGCTATGCTACATGATGTTCTACCCAAGGCATTAAATTCAACTTTGCGTCCAAGAAACATAGGAACTGCCGAAAAATAGTTCAGGAATATTGAACAATAACATGAAATATGTTTTATTCCAATCAATCCTGATACATATCATCTTGTACATTGGATTTTAAAATGCCTTATAACTAACATCAGAACGCAATAGCAGTTACCCACGGACAGGCCGGTTCCTATTTCAGACACTTGGGTGGAGTGGGGAATTGTGGCTGAGTTCTCCCTTTTCCCAACGGGGAGAAACACCAAACGGCACTGCCGGGATTCGAACTGCTGACACCTACTCGTGAAGGGAGCGTTCTTAACCACACAACCACGGTAAAAGTGAATGTTAGTTATTTCTCGCTCAATTCCAAAGTTCAAAAAACGACGAATGTTATGAGGATTCAGAATATGCTGTTGCTCTCCCAAGGGATGGAGCTGAGGTCTCTGGCTTCCACGAAGGAGTGAAGGTTGTGCCCGCAGTGTCCTCGGAAAGATCATCTACAGAAAACCAAAGTTTAGCAGAGCATGCACCTGAAAATATTTCAATTTATGCAAGAAATTTTCCGAAAATATCTGCAAGTTAATTGGCTATGTTCAAAATGAATAAAGACATTTTTAGTAAAGATCTTCAAAGGTTGTTGACAATAGCAGACTATGCGCAATTAAAGCGACGCAGCAATTGAAGCGATTCAAGGCGACGCAGCAATTGAAGCTATTCAAGGCGACGCAGCAATTGAAGCTATTCAAGGCGATGCAGCAATTGAAGCGATTCAAGGCGATGCAGCAATCGAGGCGATTCAAGGGGATGCAGCAATAGAAGCAATTTAAGGCGATGCAGCAATTGAAGCGATTAAAGGCGATGCAGCAATTGAAGCGATTCAAGGCGATGCAGTAATTGAAGCAATTCAAGGCGATGCAGCAAATTAACTGACGCGTTCACTTTCCTAATACAAGTGCATTACTTGAGTGAAGCGTCTTCACTGATGCCCGAGACGGTTTTAACGTTGCGGCCGGCTGAGCTGATGACCTACACGAGAGAGAACTTCTAAACCCATTCAAGGTTTTGTGCTTCACTCATCAAACTGATCCATTCACGACCAAGGAAAAACATGGCATATTCTTACCATTACCATCATCATTATTATTATGGTGTTAGCTTGTCTTAGTTTTCACTGTTCACGCAAGAGTGTCCAGGCATTCGTGAAGAGTTCTTCCATAAATTATTTGCGCTGAAACATTCATGAACAGAGCGACAAAAAATTCTAAGGCAAGAATTGCAGGGACGTTTAGATTTGGCCTCGTGAGTCTATGAACTTTTCTCGTAACGGGCACAGGTTTGACTAAGCCCGCGCCCAGGTCCTGAATATTTAAACAGATCTCAAGGACTGACTCCTGCCACTTCTCCAGCTCAAGCTTAACTTCTTCACGAGCAAATTTTTTGAATTCTATTCTTTTCGTGAGGATAGTAGTTTTTACTTCATGCAAAAAGGAAGAAGGTGTGCTTCTTTGCCAGCCTTTTGGTTGTTGGTAAAATTCTGCTCTTAAAACCGAACTTTGGCGTCTGAAATACAATGTTGCTCTATTGAATGTTTTTTTTCTTCAAGTTTTGAGGGTTGTTTGAGGAATGTGTTAAAGCGTTATAACGAGCAACCACGGTAGCTGTATTTATGTGTCGGTTAATTGGTTTGACTGCTAATTAATTGATGCACCATAAATTTATGATAAATGTGGTAGATGATAAATATGGTACTTGCTTATCCAGCGGCTCAATCCAAGTACTACAACTTCGAAGATTGTGAGCGCATCGTTTTTCTTTGAAATATATATTTTTAACCACTCAGTTAACTGACCTACATGGTATTGTGCTTTCAGGTCTTTTTTTTCAGTCAAGTACTACAGTTTGAAATTAATTCTGTCTGGGAAAATTAGATGCCCAGAAAAATAACGAACGAAGAACAAAGTGTTAAATGATTCAATTTTCCTCACCCATTGGAAATACCCAACAAGTTATCCGACGTAGGATGACATTTTCGTTAGCCATTTTTGTTCAAAAACTGTCATCGATATGTTTAATAGCATTTAAATTAATTACTAGCATTTGGATTCATGTGCACAATTACTTGTGGCTGCATCTCTAGTCAATACTAACATACATCAGCTCCTGTCACCCTTCATTTCCGTCAAGAATAATGTTAAATAAAATACGAGAGAGATAGCGGCCATGGATGCTCCTAATTTCACTATTTGAGCTATCGTTACCGAATTGCTCTGTGCGGTCATGCTTGGATATATCGCTTCATAAAACGTTAATGTGAACGTTTGTCGTTACTTTCCCAAGCGCACGTCAAAGCGTTAAAATGTCCTCATCTTTTTCTGCACTTCATCGGCTTCATAGAATCGCCAGGAATCACTCACTGATTTCATTACTTGAGTGCTAAAGTAGACCAGTAATTGACTGCTCCGGCACGGCCAGATTAATCAGCAGTTCTCAATTGTGGCCTAAGTTCCCATCAAACTTGGCGGCGATTAACTCGAGCGGGCAACAAAAGCGGTCGCTTCACTACTAATTACTTCGTTAAACTTATGACAAATTCGCGAGTGAAAAGTTGCTTGCAGGTGCAATGAAAGAAGACCTAAGCGCGAGACTTGTCAAAAGATCTCTTCGAGGTACGGGATCTTGATCAGATGTTAAGATGCTTGCGAGCATTGAATGTCAAGTTTGAGGAAAAGTTCTTAACGTAGGCGCTGTAAAACGAAAAGCTGCGTGCCGAACGTTGCTCCTGTGAGACGTTAAGCGTTATAACCGATGCAAGTTACTTACGTATCGTGCTACATTCCCTGAGAAAAACTGTGGGGATCGACATAGTGTAATTCCATTTGTGAAGCAAGTGACTACAAGCAACAGAGAGGTGAATGATATTGATGAAAGAATTAATTTTGAAATGAGGTCACATGGATTGAAGTAAAATTAGATTCTTTAATAGTTTAAAGATGAACGAAAGGTGCATTATTTTCAATACCATTCACTACTAAATCCTTCTGCTTATAAACATAAATTTATACAAATGGTCCGGGTTCAAAGTGACTTAAATGACGACGCAAATCACATCGCGACTCTATTTACTACCTTCAGGAAAAACTCTTATGAATGAGCTGAAAGTTTTTTACTCTTAAAAGTACGTTCCATCCCGCACGAGAACATGCACTATTTTGAGCCAGAAGTTGTGGCACTCGATTATAATCTTTATTTCAAATTCGAATAACGGCTGTTTTTGGTTTTCCTCAAGCGCTGAACTCAAAATTTCATTTCATCCATGATAAATTCTTTCTCGTTTTTGTTCACCCATCAAAGGGAAAGAAGATGAGCACACGAATTAATATTTTCCCTAACATATCATCCAAGTGGAGTCCTTGTAGAGAACCGCTTCAAGGATTCTGATGAATAAAGATTCTGAAATATATGCAACAGCCGCTTCAATCGCGTGATGATCAACGCAAGCTATGAAAGCGAAAAGACCGAATGCTAGAAGTTACATTTCCCAAGTAGTACAGTAGAACAGATAGTGATTCCGTTTCCATCGCAGAAATGGTCTTACTCAGGAAAGAGATGGAAACATTAAGAATTTACCAAGGAAAACGTGGAATGTTCCCGCTCAAAATACCGTGCGCATAAAAGCAGCAAATTAGAAAGGAAGAGGAAGAAAAGACAAAGAAAAACTCGTGAAGAAGGCATGAAAATTGAAAGAAGCAAAGTGGTAACAAAAAATAGATACCCCGAAGGTCTCTCAATAGCTGAGTTACCCCCTTCCCTTAGGGCGCCAGATCCTGAGGGCGCCAGTATCCATAGCATCGGGTGCAGGCACGTAACTAACCTAAACCTAGTGCCTAGTCTGTCCCACATGGGGAACACCCAAAGAAGCTTACGTACGAAATGGTGAATGTTTCTAGCTGAATCAATCGAATGCCCGTCTCCCTCCTCACTAATTTGTTTCGAGCTTCATATTCGTCGTTTATTTCTCTCTTCAGTGATTTTACATGGGTGAAGAATCTTCAACGTAGGGAAATACGAGAAGGAAACTGATCGAATTTCATTGTGAGCTCATAAGCGCCTTATAGCTTTTGATAAACGTTAAATTTATTTGCAGACACTGAAAACGAGGAGGTGAAGAGAAAGACAGGCGATACTAGTGTGAAGCTAATTACAAAATGTCAAAGTTTCTCACATCATGTACCTCACAACTTCGACGATTTGCCAAGTCAATCGTCCATCATGCTAAAACCTTGTGTTCAATTTTATTAATATTCAGTACGTGGCTACTAATCGTTGAATCTATTTAAAACCATTAAATCCCATAAAATTCCAGAGCTTTTCTTGACACTTAATTCAATAACAACAACGATGTTCAAGTTTGCATGCAGCGCATGACCCTTCACAAGAGATATATTTGAGTAGCTTCGCGCGACGCGGGCCGGCACCCGATGGCTGCTGGTAGGCGATCCCTTAACCTTATGCTAATCCCCCGTAGATTTCAAAGAGTGAGAGAGTTTTGTTTGCGTCCGGAACGCACCCGGAACTTGGACGGTCGGCCCGGATTAAATTCCGTGCCTTGAATAAAGTGAACCTCTTCCGGCGAACAGGAGCCTAATTTGCCTATTGAAGAATACGAGGCTGCAGAGTGCCGTAAGTAGTCTACGAGAGAGATTTATGGCATATTAAGCTCTCTTTATAGCAAGAAGAAATTTTTGCAAAATGCAAAGGACTTCCGATTTTTGCGTCGGTAGCGGTAAACTCCAGCAGCCTGCTTGCTCGTGGTCGGTCTAATGGATGTTTATTCAGCGCGGGGGAGATTTACACAGTGCACGTCATGCACGCCCATGCGAAATGCCAGCCTTGCTTCATTCTCGCCAGCTGCTCGTGTCCTCATTCAAACTAATCCTTATTTACGAGTATCCTACTAGGGAAATTCCTCTACATAAAAGCACTTTAATAATGGTATATGAGTTAAAGCTATACCAAACATACTTGACTGTAAACATTTTTAGCTACTGTACGTTTTTTACGGCAGAATTTATATTTGCAGCAAACTATGCATCAACAGCAGCACTTCTCTCACTAGGGCGGGTTGCAGCGGTCACCACATTTTGCCGTCACGAAGAGTGTATGATACGTATATTGGCGTGAAAAATTTCTGGTTTTCAATTAAACTTTTAGTAAGTACATGGATTTCAACGCGAGGTTTTCGGTTTACTTTTTAAAAACCTAGATCCAACTTACGACAGGTATTAATACGCATCCGTCATTTTTAAAGCTGACAAAATGTACGTTCAAACCCAAGAGAAAAATTGATAAGGATCTCGCTGAGCACAAACGGTAATATCAATTGCTGATCTTTCCTTTTTTCTTTTATTAAAGTATTTACATTCATTAGAATAAAACGAAACACTTCAAAGCTCCACTTACGTTGGGAAATCCCGCCAATAACTTAAGCACATCAAGTACTCAGTTTATAGGATGGCGAAGTCTCTTATTTTATTCAACCGAGTTATTAGGCCGATCATTCTGGCTGTCACTGCCGCTAGACCTGGCTGTTTGAGCTCCAAATTATCCTCCTGGGGCCCTCAGTAAAAATTGGTGGTTTAATTAGCGACGAAAGGGAGAAAAAAAGCGACTTAGGGAACGAAGTTTGACATTTGCGACGCTGAGTGCCGGCGACTTGCACCGCCACTGCTCTTCATTGCGACTCAAGTGCCATGAAAATTCTGCCCAAGTCCGCGTGACTCGCAATCAAAAGCAGATGAACGTCAAGTGTTGGAGTCAAGTTTCGTTCTGCAATCGCGCGCAGGTCTGGTCTGGTCGGAGGCAGGACAAGTCGGTCGGAGGCAAAACAGCCGCGACTGTGCAGACATATAGACACCATGTCTGGTCGGAGGCAGGACAACCGCGACTGTGCAGGCATATAGACACCATGTCTGGTCGGAGGCAGGACAACCGCGACTGTGCAGACATACAGACACCATGTCTGCTCGGAGGCAGGCTGCGACTGTGCAGGCATATAGATACCATGTCTGGTCGGAGGCAGGCTGCGACTGTGCAGACACATAGACACCATGTCTGGTTGAAGGCAGGACAGCCGCGACCGTGCAGGCATACAGACACCATGTCTGCTCGGAGGCAGGCTGCGACTGTGCAGGCATATAGATACCATGTCTGGTCGGAGGCAGGCTGCGACTGTGCAGACACACAGACACCATGTCTGGTTGAAGGCAGGCTGCGACTGTGCAGGCATACAGACACCATGTCTGCTCGGAGGCAGGCTGCGATTGTGCAGGCATATAGACACCATGTCTGGTCGGAGGCAGGCTGCGACTGTGCAGACACACAGACATCGCTCTCAACGTTCGATTCATTTCACAAATATATTGAGCCGACAATCTTAAAATACCCTTAAATTTCAATAATTCTAGTGGCCCCATATGAGGCAATGTAGACTGCATCAGAAGCTCGTGAAATTACAATTGCTTTACAGTAAAACTGGATTTTTCGTAAGTCTACAATCAAAGCAATGAGGCATGTAGGTACAACAAAAGTCTTCAGATTACTCTAGTAACTTATTAACAACTTAATCATAACAATACCAATTTTTTATTTAAATAATGCAGGCCACCGCATTCATTTAAACATAGGGGTCCGTTAATGGATAAACATCTACTCTGAACTATTCTTGAAATTAACGTGAGCTTTATCTGTTTGCGAATAAGCTTTTTGACAATCGCATAAAATATCATACATCATGCATTGTATTTTTTTGATAGAGTATGTTCTAATAATTTCGCATCAACTTTTTAATTAGGGAGATTTGATACCTTCCTGACATGTGCCGCTTGCAGCAATAGCCAAGTGCCTCGATAGCGAGCTACTTCATCGTGAGGGGAAATTCCTGAGCGTGTCCCCAGGTCTCAAAGGAGAATTCTTTTGTTATTCGTGTGTTTCTCAAAATTTCTGGAGCTGGAGAGTCATTCAACATAGCAATTATTAAAGGCTCTTAGTCCATTGCGCTCTCTCCTTCGAGGAGCCTGCCTCGTTTGCCAGCAATTCTATGTGTATCTTTCTCTAGCAACGTTTGCGCGAAAAATATCTAAACAGCACGGTTATGTCGTTATTGTCCCCATGTTGCGGAAAATAAAAAATAACACGGTTATGCCGTTATTGTTCCCATGTTGCGGAAAATAAAAAATAACACGGTTATGCCGTTATTGTTCCCATGTTGCGGAAAATAAAAAATAACACGGTTATGCCGTTATTGTTCCCATGTTGCGGAAAAAA
The DNA here is from genome assembly GCA_014220935.1 of Platorchestia sp. MABIK. Classification (NCBI taxonomy): domain Eukaryota; kingdom Metazoa; phylum Arthropoda; class Malacostraca; order Amphipoda; family Talitridae; genus Platorchestia; species Platorchestia sp. MABIK. The sequence goes on from JACJUY010000268.1 coordinate 213,019, forward strand.
TTAAAATGGCAAGGTTATTCCGACATGGTTCCCATACTGCAAAATACATGAAAACATTACGGTAATGCGTACATTGTTCCCATTTTGCAAAAGATATGAAAACAGTACGGTTATTCCGACATTGCCCTCATATTACAGAAAAAATATGAAAACAGCACGGTTATGCGTACATTGTTCCCGTAAAACTGCTACGTGTGGGAGATCAAGTAACGTTGCACGAGGCATTTTATTACACATTACGCCTCTCATGAGCCTTCGGTCATGAATTCACGCTCATGAAACTTGACTTCAACTCACTCATTTGAGAAAGACCGTCATCGGTGCACGAGTAAAATATTATCAACAGTGAAATGAAGGAATTTCAAGAATCTTTAATGCCCATTCCCTTGAAAATAATATGAGTAATTTTCCCTCCATTGCAAACCGTACAAATTATCATGACGCATAAAATTTTGTTTGAATGACGTTGTCAGCGTTACAAGCGTCTGAGACTCCCTGAAAATAAATTCATCAGTTTTTTGCTGACAATTGGGAATGAATTGAAGTATAGATAATTTAATGTTATGAGATTATTAAGAATAAAACTGAATCTTTAAAGCTGAGGAATGCACAAAAACCGCGCTGTGAATTATTCAAAGCTTTGCAGTGTACACGGCCCTTTAAAAATGACGGGATTCAAGAATGTTTGATAAAGCACAAACAATCGTGTAATCAGATCGGATCGTAGATACTATCATTAAGTACTATCCCTACGTAAATCCTCAAGAGCCTAGAGAGACGAGCCAACCAACCAAGTAAACCACAACTTTGTATTATTTTACAAATAGTGGATTATAATGTTACAGTAATCAGAACAGTACAGTAATATTACAGAAGTCCGTGCGAGGGAAGTACCTCCTACCTGTTTTTCCATCATGCCCAAGGCGCACTTTTAAATATCGATGAGAACTACGGTGTCACTATTGCTCTCTGACTCAAACAGTCACAGTTCAATTCAACAAAAGTTGCTAGCTCTGTTCTAGCACGACAGGGTTTGTTACCCCATGAGAAATATGTCGTAGCTACGATACGAAAATTTGGTTAGACGAACTTGAAAATTAATAAATCTATCGTAGATGCTCTGTTAACTGACACTTCCCCAGAATACTGAGATGGGAAACAGTTGTGGTAAAGTTCCTTCAGACAGGAGAATTTCTACCGTATTGGATTGCATCAAATTTAACACAGGTATCGTAAGGGGTTACGTTGTCTCTAAAAACTTCCTTCTGAGCAGGACCCGTTTGCAATGAAGGATACAGTCGTTTTCTCTCAAGGCAAGAGTTACATTGATAAGTGAACTAGTACCACACTATTACCTCTCAGGTTTCAGTTCTTTCTTAAAAACTTGTATAATTCACGGTGTAATTCCAGGTTTAAACCTCGCTCCTTTAAGCTGACTCAGAGTGTGCAGCAAAATTAGACGCTCGCCAAGCGCAGGTCACCGCAGGTCATCGCAGGCTAGCGCAAGTCACCGCAGGTCACCGTAGGTCAGCGCAGGCCCCGTAGACCACCGCAGGCCACCGCAGGTCACCGCAGGTCACCGCAGGCCAGCGCAGGTCACCGCAGGTCAGCGCAGGCCCCGCAGACCACCGCAGGCCAGCGCAGGTCACCGCAGGTCACCGTAGGTCAGCGCAGGCCCCGTAGACCACCGCAGGCCACCGCAGGTCACCGCAGGTCAGCGCAGGTCAGCGCAGGCCACCGTCTCTGTCGCTGACGCGCCTCAATTTCCGCCATCGGAGAGCAGACTTCCGCCAGCGTCTCACGTTGCTCGGGTCACTTTACCAAAAGTGAACCGCTTCAGCTTTGCATTGAGACATCACTGGCGACCGTCACTCATTCTCTGAGAAGTGCATATTCGCACTGCGAAGAGGAATCACTGATAACCGTCATATTGCGACTCTCAGCATTCTTATCATCCATACTATGTCAGTGACGATTCGAAATACTGCTTTAATAATTAAATTTTTGCACCCTGTGTTTTTCTGTTCTTAAAAACTATTTCCGTAGTAAACTTACAGTGTAAATCACTGCACTATCATTTCTATTTATGTACAATTGTACATACTAGTGTACACGGCCCGTCAAAAATGACGGGACTCAGTATTTTCCTCGAATAAATTTTCCAACTCTAGATGACGAACAAATATCCTAATAGTACCCGCGATTAAAATACTTTCGTACTTGTACACTGGTGAAACTCGTATCACAGATACGGTCATTAAGCATACGAGCGTCACGGAGAGACGGAAGAAGCGGACACCAAACAAATAAATAAACACACCAAGGGCACTATCAGGTAAAAAGATTCTTTTCTATCAGTAGATCAACTAGCAAAATTGACCTACAGAAGTGGTCCCTAACCAGCTCACCACAGTTGCGTCCTTCATAAGAGCTATCATTTCCTCCACGCCTCACCTCAAGCAGCAGAATGGTCATCAAAAATATTCAAACAATATGAGATTTTTCATTTTGCTCGTTGGATGAATATTTTCGTAGTAGAAGAATGTCGATTGACTTTAATTTAGAGAGAAGAATTTCAGTGGCAGTGTGGCAGCGTTGGAATCTTTCGCCACTGAGATTTTTACTCCTCCTCTAAGTGAGAAAATTGTCCGGCTGTGCGGAACGTTTTGACTTGTCTAAATCATTCAAACGAATGATGGCGGAATATGAACATAAAATAATTTGAACACCCAAAAAGATCTGGAATTGAACTTTGAGTCTTGCAGAGCAGGCCGAGTCATACATCATCGTATTTGAACCACAACTTGGACGGATTAAAATAGCCCATGTTGTTCAACTAATACTATGCTCTATGCAAATCATGAACATCTTAGAGTAAAGGTGACTAATTTTATACTTCTAAAATAAGGTTCGCACAAGATGATGTCGAAGAACTCAAGGATTGACTGCGTGTCTCAGCGTTAAGCATTTACAGAAGCTCAAAAAGCTCTTCATCTTAGATTCTCATCGTGCGCAAAAATATTTGTGGCTAAGTGGAGGAGCGAGGTGGCCTCAGCGCGCCTGCGCCGCGGCGTCAGGGCCATCAATCGTGCGCCGGCGCGCGTTCATTAGGCCAAACGGCTCTAGAATCTGATCTGTGCCTTTCGAGCCTAGATCATCCTGGCCTGCAGTTCGAATTAATACTGAAGCCGGCTGGCTTTCAGTCCTTTCGTACAGCCTCTACAAAGCTATGATTAAATAAAACATTTTTAGTCCACGTTTAAGGCTCATTGAAGAGATGTGTTCTTACGTATTTTGAAAGTATAAGCTTTTCATTGAACCAAGTACTCATCGTTCAGATTAGCGATTTACAAAATCAAGAATTTTGAAAATCTACTAGACGCCGTTCGAATGAAAAAAACCGACATTATCTAAGTTTGAAAGAGGTGAATCTGGTACGTTTGTCGGTTGACGTTAACAAGATTTGCAGAACATTGTAGAAAACTAAATTTTCTTCAACGCCTCAATCTGTCGCACGTTTTCGTGATGCATCTTCGCTTGGAATATTCTGCATCTCAGAAATCCCTTGAAATTTTATAGAGTAAAATATCAAATTGTTTGCACAAAAATTATCGCATTCAAATCGTAGATTCGATCTTTTTGCACCTCGCAAGCGCAGACAGAGAGGAGCCTCATTTAGGACGACAGGAGAGCGGCTGATAACCCACGCAGCCCTTCTTATGCTTTATCGTGGATCATTATGGCAGCAATGAACCTTGATTCATGCGAGCGGCGAAGGCTCTAGCGTCACTCTAAAAGTCGTCCTAAAACTTGCAGCAGCTCCACGGACGCGTCGCGCCAAATTAGCCAACTTTAGGGATGCATAAACGAAAAGCTGGAGGGAGCTGCTCGACTCTATTTACTTGGGGCATGGAGGGTCTCAGCAAGAATACGCCCACCTGGCTCATACCTAGAGTACGCACACCTTGCTCTTACATTGAACATGCTTGCCCAGCTCTCAAAGACTACGTGAAGGAGGTCGTTACGGAGAGTACGCAAACCTTGTTGTAACCTAGAGCACGCATGCCTCATTGTTACCTTGAATTTAAAAAAACGACTGAACACAAATGAAACAGCAAACAATCCAACTGAAAACTCAAGCATGAACATCCAGAATTCCGCCGCATTTCTCGTCCACAAATAGACATCAAAAGCACAAAGCGTGGGTAAAACCACTCAAGACTATTCGGCCTGATATTAATGCGAGATTAACGCCATTCATCGTGTATTTTTGTTCGATAAAATACGTATACTTAAATACTTTAATAGAATAAGTACATTTCAATTCGTATGCTTAAACAGGCAAATATTAACTTCAATCCGACCATTTAATTTAATTTCGTCAATAGGTCTTTCAAAACACTGAATTCCTACATCGTAACCTATATATGTAAGATTTTTAACTATAATAGATCTAAGTAACATTAAAGCCATAGATAAAATATTTTGATGATCGCAGTCCCTGAACGGAAATAGTTCAAGCCTCTCACTAGCTACTCTAGAGAGGTCACATGTCTCTAACACCTCAACTAAACTTTCCCGGCCTGTTGGGTGCCATGGTCTTGTGTTTGCTACTGGCGTATCCTTCAGCGAAATTGCAACGAAGATGCTGGAGTGTGGAGCTAACTGCAAGTGCCGTTTTCAACAATGTGATGTTATCGTCAGTGTGCAGTACTAAAATTATGGCAGTTGTCCATGCAGGCGCGTATTCAAGAGGAAGAAAATTTCAATGGAGGAGAAAGCTGCGTAAAACGTGTAGCGGTCACGGCACTCAACCGATCGCGCAACACTAGGCAAACTTCGGAGACTGGAAAGGAATGCTGTATCGCCTAATTCTGTTGAGGGTTATCAATTAATGTTGTTTATAAAAATTATGGTTGTTCCACACTAGAATTGTATAACTTGTTCATAGATTTTGAATTCGCATTTATAGTAAAACAAAGTGGTTAATACATTTTCTAGAGCAGTACTGCCACTTAGTCCCTGTTGAATTTTGCAGTCCCATAAGTAAAGTTTTGACTGACAGAAATGATAGGGTCCACTGTGCATACAATAAATATATTTAAGCGCGCTAACATCATCCAAGCTTGTATTAAAGTACAGGGTTCTTCAAAAAATCCGTATTAATTTAACAGCGTTGGCAATTCTGATCCCTCTGAAAGTTGGAGTCAGTTATGCTAAGTTTTCTATGAAGAACCCGATTAACAGTACGCGTTTGTTGCATAAGCTTTACGCAATAGAGCAGTCGAAACTTTCAGCTATCTGTAAACTTCGCCGGGTTAGCCGAAGCCCTGCCTTTAGTGCGAAATCCCTCTAGTATCCTCAGCAGAGCAGACAGTTTAAGACGCTTGTGAGCGTTTTGATGAATCTGACCAAGTTCGCTACATGCTTAAACAGCTAGAAATGGGCACGTCAAAAAAGATTAAATTTGTTAACCTCGCATCCTGGCAAACCCAAAAATATGCGTCAAGCCCAATCCAACCGCGTCATTGTCGACATTGGCTAAGAAGAGGCGCGTCAGCATCACGATAATAATTATTTTCCATCGAAGAAGATGAAAGAAGTTCATTTGTAGAGATACGACAAAGGCTTAAGCTGGTTGAAAACCAACGGATACAGTAGACAATCAAGTTCTTTTCTGATGAGAAGAAATTTACAGTTGATAGAGCATCTAATGAATGTAACGATTGCGGGATTGCCTCTTTGAGTACTGACATTTAACCCACGATGTACACGAAAAAAACAGCTACCATCATGATCCTCAGCGCAGGTTCGAATGAGGGTGACGTCTTTGCCAACAACAGAAAAGCGAAAGCTGAATCCTACTTTTGTAAACAGATGTAAATGTAGGCCTGGACTTCAAATAGGATTTCATATTCCTACAGGACTCGGCTGCCCCACACAAAGCGAGCAAAATTGTTGACTTGCTCAAGAGGTCCGGTGTACGATTCTGTTCTGGGAGAAAGACTTTTGGCATTCCAACTCGCTTGGCCTGAACCCGTTGGGTTACCATTTTTGGCTTCAAATTGAAGCCAATGTTTGTATGAAGCCCCATAACAGTATTACATCCTTTAAGGACAATAAATAGGCTGTGGAGCCGTTGGAAACAGCAGAAATTGTCCCCGCCGTGGCCAATTTTCGAAAGGGTGTGGAATCCGTCTCGTGGCTGACGGCAGTCAAATCGAACTCAACTTTTGTCATGCTGGTCTGTTAAATAAACTGTCATAATTTTAAAGTATTAAATCCTTTTTCTTTATGTCATAGAGATATTATGATGCAATATGTCATGAGGGAAATTGTACAGACTTATCTGTAAGACTATACATATGAATGTTAATCAATTTCATCCATAAAACTATTAAAAATCGAAAACGTACAGTATTTCTCCGATATTACCAATAACACGTTATTTAAATTTTCGTGCCACGAAAAGAATATTTTTACTTTACTATTTTCATTTGCTTCAAATCAATTACTGAGTGAGACATACTGAAGCACATAACGACATGATCACAGCCGAAACAAGTTCTTGGCGGTGTCATGAGAATATACCTCGTCTTGCAATAGTATTATTATCAACCTGCAATGCGGGACTAGGAGACATAGAGCAAGTTCGCTTGAACAATTTAGGTCATCGACTTGAGTGACAGAGCCAAGAGCTAAGTACGGGGAAAGTCTATAGATGGCATAAATCTTATCAACAGGTTTTTAGGTCATCTTGCTCGAACTGTGGCTAATTATCTTACTCAGATGACGAGAAGATGCGTGTACAGGCTCATTGGAAGAGAGGATAGAAGAATGAGAGTAAAAGCGAAGGGCAAAATTGTCTTTTAAATTAATTTACCCCAAGTAATACATCAAGTAGATTGCTTCTTAAGGCTATCACAAGAAACACATTTCAATATAGCCACTTGTGGGATCGAATATGTTCAGCGACTTCTAGGCAGTCCTAATGCGTCAACTCTAAAATAAGGCACACAATTATGTTGAACTATGTGCACGTAACCTAGTCGCACACAACCGAATGTTAATACATTATTGAAAATCCCTTGTGTTCATCGAATGAGAATAAATTCGAACAACGATTGGTCGAGAACTTCTTGGTTGTGCATGTGTTGAGAAAAGCTGACAGTTTTTGATGCTTGCGTTCAATGGCCAAAGGAGTTACGAGTATTTCCGAACGGTAATATTTACCTTGAGTCCGCACTACTTCGAGTTTATGTCACGCTTGACAAACTCCCTGATTGGTAGCCTCACACCGAATGTAAATACTGCGTTTATTTGAACCTATCGAACCGCTCGCACCCTGAGAAGTATTGCAAGAACCCTTGATCCCGAGGATCTTTTGCTTTATGAGTTTTGGAGAGAATATCTGCGTCTGATCTTCTCTGATCCGCAGCGCCGCTGTGCCTTGCTCCAGATTTCCGTTTCCTGCTCCTTGCTCCATACCTCCGTCTCCTGCTCCTTGCGCCATACCTCCGTCTCCTGCTTCTTGCTCCATGCCTCCGTCTCCTGCTCCTTGCTCCATACCTCCGTTTCCTGCTCCTAGTTC
>JACJUY010000268.1:228245-277049 GCA_014220935.1 Platorchestia sp. MABIK
TTGTGCACCCTTCACTTCTAGTCACAGTGCACCAAGGCCATTTTGTGCACCCTTCACTTCTAGTCACAGCGCACCAAGGCCATTTTGTGCACCCTTCACTTCTAGTCACAGCGCACCAAGGTCATTTTGTGCACCCTTCACTTCTAGTCACAGCGCACCAAGGTCATTTTGTGCACCCTTCACTTCTAGTCACAGCGGACCAAGGCCGTTTTGTGCACTCTTCACTTCTAGTCACAGCGCACCAAGGCCATTTTGTGCACCCTTCACTTCTAGTCACAGCTCACTAAGGCCATTTTGTGCACCCTTCACTTCTAGTCACAGCGCACCAAGGTCATTTTGTGAACCCTTCACTTCTAGTCACAGCGCACCAAGGCCATCTAACGCACTTACCGGATTTCTCATCACGCATCAGGTGTGCAGTAAAAACTTCTGTAGGGTAAAAGCACCAGTGAGAACGAGCACAAGTTATTGTTTAGAGGAAACGAGATGGTCTAAATAATTTTGGAACTTAGTGCAACGTTTTATTCGAAAAGCCTCACTAATCGGCACTCCAAATTGCCCGCTTTCATACGGCAAAAAATTTATATCATTTCTTTTATTCGGGACAGGAGTGTGATGGATGAAAAAGAAAATGTAGTCAACTCTCGGTTTAGTTCATCATTCAGTAACGAAAGATATTATGAGATTAGCTCGCGTAAAAAACTACATACAAATAACTTTACATTGAATGTTCGTCGAAGCTTTCAAGAATCAGCAGCTGAAAGTAAGTGTGAATTTAAACACATAAACGCGCAAGTGGTTGACTTTCATACTGGAATGAGCGCACACGAACTTTTCTTGCCCATGCTGGTCGCTCGTTCAAAACAATCAACGTTTGTTGTAAGTAAATGCTCGTTTCTAATTTGACAATTCAATTGCACAAAAATAATCGACACAAACTACCCGTTCCGCGACTGTTCTAATTTCGTACGAAAATCTCAAACGCAATAGGATCTTTCAATAAAAGTTGAATGTGCACCCGCTCCAAAGTGAGGAATTAGTCAGCGGTTACTGAGGGTCAGGAAAAAAGTAATTAATTGCAAGTTCAGAGTCAGGAGTGGGAAAAAATGGACAGAAACAGGAAATGGTTGAACATTTTACCCTGTCGAACTTTAACTAATTACCTGGAAATTTTCATTCGGTTGAACCTGAGAATGCACTCACACAGAAGGAGGCATAGTCGCATCTGATACAGGACCTGCTTTCAGACAGTCAGACACAGGCCTTTTCCTGGTCAATCGAGTGAGGCTGTGAAAAACAATAAAGTAAAATCTCGTTCGTGAAGACAGAAAACGTTAATGGTGGTTGGTATAAGAAAGAGAAGGCCTGTACAGTGAGATGAAACAGGTCGACAAAACGGGCCAGTCTAGTCTAGAGTCTACAAAACGGGATGGTCTAATTGGAGAAAATCAGTAATTCGCATGAGTTTGATTTTACTTAGGCATGTACGAGTCGTTTATTTGCCTTGAGCGCAACCATGATTTATGTTCTAAAAATGTCGGTATTCACGTGTGTTGAAGCAAGATATCAGATTTTATGGGAGTCGCATGATATTTTCATTTAGGTAACCACAGTCTCTTGAACTATAAAAGCCGCAAAAAATCTAATACACGTTAGATCTCCAATGAAGTTCAAAAATTTTGGTGCAACTGTGTTAAGAATTGAGCAAAATTTTGTTCAAAGAAAAATTTTGCATTTCTGGAGAAATGGAACGAAAGCGAAGAGTACAGCGCAGTAGGTAAAGATTTATCCCACGCATGAATTAATGTTCAGTATGGAGGGTATTGGACACATCACTTCACCGTTCTAGATGGCAAAGAATATCTTATCACAATTAAGTGGATGAATGCCATGTCTTGCACTGGTTTTTAAAATGTCTTCCAATTAATGTCAGTGTACCGAACACTCAGTCACGGTTGACCTCTGGCCGAGCCGGCACTCATTTCACACTCCAGAGTCATGCTATAAATTGTGGCTAACATTTTTCTTCTCCAAAAGGAAAGCAACACCACGCTCATAGTATGGGGTCTCGAACCCTCAATATTCCTCGAGAAAGGTGTGTGCTTTGAGCCTGTAGGCCTCGGTAACACTTTGTCACTAGGGCACAGTGACATTTACCACTTAGATCCTTGGTCGCGGTGATAATTACCACTTAATTAACCACTACGTCGTGGTCACCGTAACCACCTAACCACCACGTCACGGTTTCAACAACCACTTAACCACCACGTCACGGTGACTAAAACCACTTAACCACCAGGTCACGGCGAAAACTACCACTTAACCACCACGTCACGGCGACAACAACCACTTAACCACCACGTCACGGTTACAACAACCACTTAACCACCACGTCACGGTTACAACAACCACTTAACCACCACGTCACGGTGACAACAACCACTTGACCGTCACGGCGACAACAACCACTTCACTACTGGGTCACAATATCCCAACAAATGATCGGCGTCTGGTGTCACTGCTATTTTTCCAAAATTTCAATTGAGAGAACAAAATCAGCCATCAGGTCAGCATTCAAATCAGAACAGAACCTGATCGCGAGAGGTCGAAGTGCTGCGCCAAGTCTTGGGCTTATTAAGGAGGTCTTGCCTGTCTCGGAGGCTGGTGGAGTGTGTGCGCCTTAGGCTTAATGATCGAGCTACACGGCCTACCTGCACTCCCGGGACAGGCTTCTGGACAGGCTGGAGTGGTTGCCCGAGTCTGCGTACCAGAAATTGGATGAATTCAGTGCATGATTACCGTTTCCTGGTTTGAGCAGTTCAAGAGGATCTTCTATTTTTGTCGAAAGCTTTTACCTGATTTATGCACGACTTGCTTGGAAATGGACTTAAACATGAGGTCAAGGAAAATATTGATTTGAACGTTTTAATCTCGCTGTAATCATTTATGATCAATCGTTCCACGTATCTTTCCATGGAGCAGCCTCTCTCGACACCATCTGACCTAGTTGATGTACTAGTCCTATTTCAGTGTTCTGGTCAAAGTTCCTAATCTAGTTGAGAGCCCTATTTGAAAGCCCTAGTCCCTGCTGAGAGCCTTAGTTCTTGTTGAGAAAAGAGAGAAAAGAAAAATAAAAAACGCTCATTCACAGTAAGATCAATACGCAAAATTTATTGGAGCAATGTTTTTTCTATTTTTTTTAATATTGAGGTCCCTAAGTGGGGAGTAAGCGATTCAATTGAGAGTCCTACTCCTAGATGAAAGTTCCTGTCAGAGTTAAGGATCCTAGTCGTTGTTGAAGTCCCAGTCTGAGTTGTGAGCACCTGGGGCTAGTTGAGAGCCATGACTGCATGTCCATACATTAGATCATTAGAGAAACTAGAAACTAGGAACATACATACTGGTAGAAATCAGTTCAAGGTCAAAATATAAATTTTTAGACTTGAACAATGATGTTTTTAAAACTGTGTTTGCACATAGTACATGTAATCCCATTTATACTATTCAATGTCAAATTGTCTTTTGCTTCTATTTTTAAATGGTAGTGTAGCGTAACTTTCAATAGCTTATCCTTTTGCGTTCTGATGTTGAAGAGAGTAGTTCTCCCAATCTAACACCAATCAATTAGAATACTTATGCCTATTTTTTTCCGAATTTCACGTTAATCAAGCATTGTCAAACTTTCTTTCTCTTTCAATTAGAAACAATTGCCATGAGTATATTGGCAACATTATGTCTGTTAAATTGTACGCATATTCTGCAAGGTAAATGAAATGGCGCAGTTAAAGTAGCAGGAAAAGAAAAATGCAACTTAACGTTTTTCAATGGAACGCACCTCAAAAAAAATTGAAGTGGAATTTAGGTTCTGAAGATGTTCCAGCTCAAGAGAAAGTTACAGGTATTTGAGGACGACCAGTTACATGAAGTCTCAGACAGAGCATGTTCTGGTTTCAGGAGTGATTATGTGTAGAACAGAAGCCCTAGTTGAGTGTCTAGTCCTGGTTCAGAGTCCAAGTTATGGTAAGTAGTGCCTTGTCGAGTCTCTGGTACTAGTTTAAAGTCTTTTATATTATTGAGAGAGCCCACTCTAGCATTTATTTTTAGCTGAAAGTTCTAGTTTCAGAGCCTCACTTGAGGGCCAAAACCTATGAATCGATAACTTGAAGTCCGGAGCATTCAATTAAAACAGTTGTTGGATAAATCTTTAAAAAAACATCTCATGCAAAGAAAATTTCCCTTTGCATCAGGTATGAACTTACTGAAGCAAGAACACGTTTAAAAAAGACACATTCTCTATGGTCGAAATGAATACACTAGAAGGAGGAATGAAGGTAACCTAATTGTACCGACGCGGAAACTAGATATTGGTTATGAATGATTGGATGACTACATTTTTCCCAGCTGTTGTACAAACGAAGACTACGCCACCCAGTGATTCTTTCTGAGGCAATCACTTAAGCATCACATTTTATAGCTTTCTTTTATTCTTCTCACTGGCCTAAAGTGCCTGAATTAAACGACAGATTTGAATAATTTCATGCATGTTAAATTTTTCCAGTATTAAAGAAGTTCAACGTTAACTCTTGAACTAGCAAATTTTTTTTTGCCAAACGAGACATGAGAGTGAGATATTTCTGCTTCTCTGGACTATTATTCGCAGTTCTATGAGAGAATCTAATAAATCTTGAGTGAAACATCAAACGCAACCAAGAAATGGCGCACCAATATCATATGCCTTAATTTGTAAGCAAGACATTTCTTCTCTGTCATGAGGGAATATCGGATAGCTGGCCGCGACATCACATGGTCGCGGCACTGGAGCGCTTGGCTGACAAAGATTCTCACAATTGTTTATATACTTGATTTAAAATGACATTCAATACAAACGTACATTTATACATTTATTTGTATATAAACCTTAAATTTGTAATAAGTTATTAATTTAAAACACTCAGTCACACGTACCATCACTCTGTGTGTATATACATATAAACTTTTACTTTACGAGCAATCAGAATTTTCCCAGACAGGTTTCTCCAACTTGGCTCAACTCAAGTGCCGTCATACATTTCTGAACTACAAATTTCACACCCTCCCTGGTGTTTAAACAATAGAGGGTCCGTTGCAAAGCGACGTTTTTCAATCCTGAAGTGAACCAATATATTGCAAAATGTGCCAGCTCCTGCATTCAAAACTTGTTACTGAGGAACTGCTAACCGCTGACAGGAAAAAAACTGCAGCGGGAGACTATACAGAAATGCTCTCTACTCACCTAAATATTGTGTCTTCTAGTAGAATATATGTATATGCAGTACTACTGTTGCGCCCGTAAAGTTTTCACAGATCTGGAAATCTAGCGGCTGCAATCGTTCTTTGTTGCAACCAGATCTTTGGCTCAATAAATTGCTCTAAATCAACCTTCAAATTTCTTACTCTGCCGAACTGCAGAAAACCATTGAAGGCACTGCGATGATTTAATTTATTATATGGGACCACGCAGTGGTTCTTTATAATATTTTTCACACACTCTATGCAATACTTACCATTCATTGAGCAATAGGTGGTTAATATTAAAGCTTCTGATTCAATAAGGCAATATAAAGGTCATTTTACATTGTGAGGCAATATGATGTAATTTTGATTTCAGATACAATGTAAATATATCTACTACAGAGGCACAATGAAACACTTTTAATTTTATAGGCAACATGAAGAACTCCTACCACAGATACACGTATGAAGTTCTGTTGTGGTTTTATTATAATCCGCGTCTACTAATGAATAAATCTGCGCTATGGAATAAGCTTTACGACAGGCCTGCGTAATTAATTCGATTCTCCAAGAAAAACTGCATCGAGCAAAGGTTAAGACATGGTAGTCACATGGTTTGTACGACCTTATCAACGGTCGTAATTCTAGTCTGATTACTAAGTCTGATAAAGCATCTAAAATCAGAAGCGTTACCCTTAGAGCACAGCTATTCCAAGCAACTGCATCATCTCTGGAACGTAATCTAGAACGAGTACTAGCAGCGTTTGAATTCGTGTTCTTTTTCCAACTGCGGATCACACAACAATAAACTTTCATCGCATCCCACGATCGCCATTGACAATCTTCAAGGCTCACTTTTCTTCATCTATCACTCCAGAATTTGTGTTTTATTGAGAATTTCATAATGGAAATTTACTCATTGGTTAATGATTTATTTAGGCATATTTCAGAGGACGTTAGGATGATTTAAACATTTCATAACATCTCGATGAAATGTGTGAGCTTTGTTGCAGGTGGTTAACTGACGAGGGCCCTTGCTGTGTGACTGAGCCGAGGGTAGCACAAAGCAATAATTATCATCAGGGCTGGTCGTGCGTAAAATAATTCGAGGTGCTTCACCCTAGGGGTGTAAATAGGTTGCGCCACTAAATTCTTTTGTTAATTTTCTGCGTTCATAAAATACTAGCCACGAGCTTGGCCTTGCATCTTGAAGGAGCGCTCGCAGCTCCTGCTAAAGACTCCCTCGTGAAGTGTTCCAGTGATCGCTATCGAGTCTCTGTAATGAGTGCTGGGTATGGGAGCTATAAAGCCCATGGCTGCTAGCCTACCAGCCACAGTCAGCCGTAGGCTCATTCCTCCGCTTCTGCCAGATACTCATCTGCGGCCCATTTTCCAATCAAAGATGAGTGTTCTCATCTCTTTCACTTAGTTTCATTAGTTTGGTCTCGGTTTTATCTCCCTCAGGCCATAGCTTGAATTCACTATAATCACATACCGAAGACGTTGTGCAAGATTTAATAACTTTTTAGATGGAAAACCTTTATTATGTATCGATTCGCGTTTGCTCAAAAAAAGGACATAAATATTCTATATAATGAATAATGTGTAAAATAGATCATTGTTAAATAAAATTATAAATGTTGAAAGGAATTAATTAATCTGAAGATTAACAAAGTTTAGTATTATAATGAAAAAATAGACAAAATATTAATGAAAGAAAGACTTCATGATTAATTTGACGATAAAAACCAAAAATGAAAATCCCGTCCAGCCTCAGAACACAAAGAAGGGATGCCACAATGGTTGGATAAAAATCTACACTGTAAACAACACACGATCAAAACCCTCATACTTTTGAATGTCGAGGCAATATGAAGTGCTGTTAATTACAGAGGCAAACTCACGTACTTCTTATTACCGTGACAAAAAGTATCTCTAATTACAGAGGCAAAAAAAGAACTTCTAATTACAGAGGCGAACTGATGAATGATAAAGTGCCTCTCGTTCTATTAAGCCATATCGAGTGCTCCTGATTCCACGAGGCAGCAAGACGAACTTTTGAATTTGACTATTTGAGTCAGAACGGGCTTTTGCAAAAATCGCGCTCAGTAGAAGTCAAACATTAGAGGCGTGCGATTGGAGCTCGGGATCCAGCTAGGGCAAGCTAATGCGCCCAGCTGTGTTTTACGCGACGCCGGCCGGCCGTGCAATCAAGGAGGTCGCGAGCAGAATACGCCGAGCTGAACATCATTTTAAAAGTTTTCTCAATAATCTAGCTTTGTGATTAGAGGTAGTGAAGTCAGCAGCATATTTAGTGGGAGCGAAATCTTTCATATGCGCTTTGGCAAGCTGAGAAACACAAGAAGTAGAGGGTGATTTGCATACGCAAATGCATGCGGAGCGCTTTGAGTAACTTTGTCGGGAGGGAATCAGATTGTTTCATTGCACTGAAAGCTTTGTCGCAGAAACAACTGTGTAATTAAATGGTGCTGTAGCTGATGCTAATCCTTAGTTGTGAGGGGAAGAAACAAGAGTTCAGAGTGATGCTCTCAAGCAAGCTGCGCAAACCAGACTTTGTTCCTGCCGCACGTCCAACATTAGCGCACTGTTAATCCAATGATTCTGATTCTGTGAGTACAAGAGCTGACAAGACCCAGTAGTGTAATTTGCAATAGGAATTAATGTGTATTAAATTTCACTCGATTACCAGTTGAAAATAATCACGTCGAGGACATCGACTTCCTATTAAATAATATCAAACATTAGAACAGCTTCAAAAAGATTATTTGGGCAGAGGTGTAAATGTTTTTTAGAAAAGCTAAAGCGAGTTTCCTTCCATTCAACTTTGTATCATACATTTGAATCAGTTCTTCAGGGTAAAAAAGCCGTTCCTGGTTCCACAAAGTGAAGTTGCAAGCTCAGTGTAGGCCTTTTTGATGGTGTCTGGACCTACTGTCAAGAGAGCACATATTAACATACTGTCAACTACCTCTAAACCGTGTAAATTTTGATGTGTTGTCAGTCATACGATGCATGTGAAAGCAAACACACTGTGAACAGTAATGTGACTGCCGCGCGTGGCCACAGACAGAAGCGGACCAAGAGCGCAGCCAGTACAGGTCTGCTTTCATTGATGCGGAAACTTGAGCCGAAGAACGAGAGGTCTACAGTTACAGCTGCTTCTGAAGTAAATGACAGAGAACCATAGACCATACTTTTCCTCTAAGTTCACTCCAAATGAAATCTTGAAGGCATCGTGTAGTTTTTAATATGATTTCAGATGTCTCATTGTGAGCAGAGCTTATTTTTGTATGATGGTTTGCATGTAGTTTTTCTTTCGCAACCTGCTCAGAAGAGTTAAAAAAAATTTTTTGTGGAAACCCACCCACTGACAAAAAGTTTCGGATTGTGCCGGGGCTAATACCGAAGTTTATGAAGCCATTCTATGTCAAATAGAACAAAATGAAGAACAGGAAATGTGTACGGTGGATGTGACTCGTAGTTTATAATAACAATGTTTTAATACTTCAATTTATTGTATTTCAGAACACTGAAGATGGATTTTTTATAATCTGAAACGTTTGTTTTTCATCATGATATTCTTAGCCCGTTGGTTTTCCTTTTTATCCTAAATGTGTCTCGGAAAGATGGAAATCGTGTAGCACAAATCGATACAGATTTTGGACGATGTAGTGCTAGTCATGAAAGATGTTGATAATTTTACTCCTAGTGTGTAGCCAAGTGAGGTAGAAAAATGCATTCTAATCATTAAGGTGCAGGTAAAGCTTTAATTCGTGCACACAGGTAAAGCTCTGATTCGCATACCCAGGGCGAATGGCCCCTTGTTGGTCAAACTGTGATATAAGGTTGGGACCGTTTAAATAAAAACTTCAACTCAACAATCGTTTGGGCGAAAGTTCTTTATTCAAAAGTTACAATGACTTGAAATTTGAAATATATTGGAGAAAAATTCGCACTCTGAGAATGGCTGCGAAAGAAAGGATAGAAGTTAGGAAACCATTTTTATTCTGACCACAAGCAACAGAAAAAGGCTTTAGTTATTATGACCATATGAAATAGATTTTTAGACTAGTTTCGGTATCTACAAGAAATGTTCATCATGTCGACCATCTTTTGCCATGCATACGTTCAAACACCTGTGCAAAGACTGCCGGATGCGATCGAAGACACTAGGAGCTTAATGAATCTTAGCGTAGACTTCAACAATTGTACCAATGAGGTCTTCTTTGGAATGAATCAGCGTTTCGTTCTCTAAATTCTTCGAATATCCCGAGAAGTAGAAATTTAGGGTCTTAATATCAGGAGACCAAGTGGCCATGTTTAAAATTTCAAGTCCTTGTTATTTTTACGAAGCATTTTCGACCACATGGTTATTGGGGAAAAGTTGTTGTTAATTTTATCGGTCTCAATTTTTATTATTATAATGTTTAAAATTTTTTGTCACTGGCAGTCTTTTCTACCCAAAGTTGTGTAAAAATGTTGGAATGTTTCTGGTTCTTAACACAGAGTGCATTGTGACTTTAGACACAACAGTTGTGCTATAAAGAGACCATGGGGTTCAACAATCAAAACACAATTTAAAAAAGATGTTATAAATTTTTATCCATTTAATTTTCCTAAAAACCTAGTCGTTCATGGCTAATAAATAGACCAATCGTCAATGGTTTTAAGTAAACGGCCTGTCTTATAGTATTTCTTCTCAAATAAAATCAATCGTATTGTGCCAAACCAATAATAAAATATCACCTTTGCTCAAATGCTGCAAAAATAACTAATGGTGAAATAAGACTAAAAAATAGGGACGCGAGTCAAATTGACATAAACGTGAACAAGCACCAGGCCAATATATTTAAAGCCCTTAACTCTACACACACTCCGCTCTGCTAACAGCGCGATATCGAGTGTCCTGTGTTTGTGCAAGGCAATGTTTGCCTTTGTGACTCAACACACACGCGTATTGCAAAATCATGTTAAAAATGTCACGAATTTATATTATAAAAAGAGAATGAGCGAATACGCTGTTGCGTGGTTTTCATTGTCTTTGCACTAGAGGGCTTCGTTCCAAAAATGACACGTGTAAATTTCAGGAATGAGAACTAAAAACCCAGAGTTTTTCGGTTTGCCTTTACCTCTTGGGACAAACGTATGTTACGACAAAAGTTTACAGAGTCTTTCGTCTGGGCTCAAAGTGATTAATTTCATTCGAGTACAGTTGCAAATACTAAGAGTACACAACCTTTGTCAAGTGCATGAAGTTCTTCGAGTGGTAGCAACTCGTTAAGCTTACACTGGATAGTTTGAGCTCTGAGCAACTGCGTTAATGCCTCCCGAAAAAGAACATAATTCTAGAAGTTTAGCAGTGAAGAACAAATAAAATATTATTATCGCTTGCTACCATGCGAGAAGAAATTACAGGAACACCGGTATGCCCCCTCGGAGTTTCCTTTGTATTTATAGAAAAAAAATATAGCATTCAATATTTAAGAAAACCAGAGTTGAACAAAAATTTAATTTAAGTGACATAAACAAAACAAAAGAAACGCATGCTGTGCAGCAGTCGAATAAATTTTGAAAACATTTTTCATGAAATTTCATTAGGGAAAATTCTTGTCTCAAGGACATTTTGCTTTCAGATTGTGTGTTGCATGGAAAAGAAGAAACTAATTCTGATTGGTTCATATCTATAATTGAATATTCCAGCAGCGCAGAGCGGCCGACAATGTAGTGAATTTGCGTGAGATGAATAGGAGCAAAAAAAAAGCAAACTTTGCAGTCATTGTTTGTTATGTTATAGTCATTGTTACCGCTGATTTCAAATCTTCTAATGACAATTTCTGGTCATAAGGATCAATTATACACACACCTGTCTGGTTAAATTGTTCAAAATTTTTTTAAATTCTTCACCTCGGGATTCACAAAACACTTAATTTTGAATGAGCAAGTTGTTGCACTCAAATTTGAAGGCGTTGCAGGAGTGAATGAGAAGATCTTGCAGAAATGCCATCCTTATTTCTAGTTCAAAACGGTTCGTTTTATCAACTACAATTCCTTTGCAATAAAATTGATAAATCACGGAAATGTGCTAAAAATCTATAAAAATTATCTAGAACTCAAGACACTGTTTACAACTGCCCGGTTGCAGATAATTCAAAGCCCAGCCAGAGCCATGAGTTCAAATTAAACGTACCCCAAAATGAATGGCTGAGATACGTTACTCGAACGAGTCATTGGAACTGCACGCAGTACAAGCGCGAGATCTCTTCTAATTTAGGTTACAATTCTTGGATCCAGCGCAGTCGTTAGATGTTCGTCGCAATTAAGTGCCGCCGTCTCTTAGAGTGACGATCCCATTGTTGGATGAGCCTCTTCTCTATTTCTCTCTCCCTCTCTCGATTTGTTCTCTTTAAGTAAAAGCAAAAAGCAATTCAATATTGGAGCTTCAGAAGCTTGCTCTGCAATTAATGCGAGCGGCGACGCGACAGCTGCCCTGTTTTTGGCTGCAACTCCAGACCATCTGAGGGGAAAGAGTCTCGCCTGGAATGCTTTCCAAGGTTCCAGACTACCTAAAGTGCGGGCATTTTCTGTTTCCTCCAAATTCTTTTTTAGGTCCTGATCGATCCAATCAAGGTTCAGGCGGTACTAAATTTAGACTGCCAACGCCGCTTCACGCATACTTGGATAAACTTCCGGATTTGTTCTCGTAGATTTTATCACCGTACAAAATGATTGTAATTTGCAGTTGAAAAAAGTCTCCCCAAAAATAAACAATTACGTCTAACTCGCACTAAATGTCAGCTCTAAGACGTGACCGGTGTCGATTTTTCAGGAGCCTATTCGTTTTCTTGGATTGAATTATTCAACAGAAAATAAGTTAGAACCAGGATAATTAAGAAGAAACTGAGGTCTTCTTGATCCTGATCTGACAGGAAGTGATTGAGAGTCATTGTAAAAAATGATTGCATCTGAGCAGTAGATGTATTCTTCATTTAATGTTGACTTCGGTATCTAAGGTTGGGGCTCAGAAAATACTAGGCACTTTTACAATTACTGCAGTAAATTTATAAATTAACGATTTCCGCAAAATTTTGAATCTGATAGTAATAAGGGAATTTTTTTCAACTGTCTCAAAATAGTACAGCGAAATGCAGATACCATTCTCTCAAGATCCCTAAGTTCTATTCCTCATTGATTATTCGAAAACTTCCATTATATGAAGATCGAATCGTGCTTATCGTTTTCTGCAGTGTGCCTACTCATGAGCGCTACAGAGTGGACCACTCAGCGGATTTTTGTGAAAACAGCAGTTAAGCCTGTAGAGTTGAATTCTCAACTCTACAGTATATTTAATTAACTAAAATCGATACATGCAGTAGAGCGTAAATAGAACATTCTCTTCTTGAATTCCAGCAATCAGAAGCCGTTTGTGCGCCGTGTTTCTTTCTTCAGAGGCTATAGTGACATCGGTTTTTTCATTCAATCAGAGTGGACCACTTCGCTGACGCATCGATCACGAGAAGCATTTACGCTCTTAGATTATCCTTATTTTCAACAAAAAACTTCTTCGTCTGAGAGAAAACGAATTTAATTTAAGGCAAATAGCTCGAGTTGGATGACAAGTTTAAAATTCTAGCCTTTCTCGCCAACTGAGGAGTGTACCAATGGCTCCTTCATCTCCAGGCCTGCCCATAGAAAAATCATGACGTCAAGTCGTGGTGGGAGATTGCGCTTCATTTGTGATGAATCGAAGAGGCGAAATTAAGTTAGCTATAATCCATCGTTGATTTCCCATAGAACGGAGCAAGACAGGCTTGGAGATATGCAGCTATGCTTTTTCTTTTCAATGAGTGAATGAAAAAATTCAGTTTCCTATAATTGTTTCTGATGCGACAGAAAATAAAAATGTGGTCGAGCTTGTTACGACCCGACATCAGATCAGACATTAGATCAGATAATTCGAGCTAAAGAAGTGATTTACTCAAGTATTTGCCAGAAATTTCGTCAACTTAGGGTCCTCATGTTATCACTAGTGTGTGTGTGTGTGTGTGTGCAATTTGCATAAAATAAAGCGTCTTTACACTAATTTCCTTTCGCATTAACTTTTTATTGAAAAATTCGTCAAAATTGTCCGTTAGAGCAAAAGTTTAGCACAGTTCAACAAACCAAGAGAAAAACGCTCAAAATTGAACACTTTTACTGAAACCAGCCAGGGCAAAAATCCCGTTCTTTCAATCGCTTTATCGCTCTAACTGCAATTACCTTTCTTAATACGCATCTATATTAGAAGCTAACAGATAAATAGGCCAAGTTGGTATATATTAGGACTGTACATAACTTTACACACCACACATGTAATTTTTTATCATTTACACTCGATATCATAAAAGAGTCAATGACATTTATTCGGAGCTACTCATTTGGTTTCATTTGGATCCTTCGAAGGTGGCGCCTTTATTTTGATCAGAAGTGTGACGTGATGGTTATGATGGCTTATCTAGGAGCAAGCCTGGAGATATAGAAGCCGTCGATTGTATTATACATTGTTTCCCATTGCCATTGTGTTATATTGCTATTGTGTTACTGATGCCGAGGTTCAACAGTTGATATTTTGTTACTTTGCCGGTATGGCACCATAGCCATTGTGCCGCCGCTGCTGCAGTGCTAGTGTTATCAATGTGAGACCAATGTCACTCTCTCACCGTTGCTACTGTGTTACCGTTGTCACTCTGTCACCGTTGCTAGTGTGTTACCGTTGCCACTCTGTCACCGTTGCCAGTGTGTTACCGTTGCCACTGTGTCACCGTTGCCAGTGTGTTACCGTTGTCACTCTGTCACCGTTGCTAGTGTGTTACCGTTGTCACTCTGTCACCGTTGCTAGTGTGTTACCGTTGTTACTCTGTCACTGTTGCCAGTGTGTTACCGTTGTCACTCTGTCACCGTTGTCAGTGTGTTACCGTTGTCACGGTCACCGTTGCCAGTGTGTTACCGTTGTTACTCTGTCACCGTTGCCAGTGTGTTACCGTTGTCACTGTCACCGTTGCTAGTGTGTTACCGTTGTCACTCTGTCACCGTTGCCAGTGTGTTACCGTTGTCACTGTCATCGTTGCTAGTGTGTTACCGTTGTCACTCTGTCACCGTTGCTAGTGTGTTACCGTTTTCACTCTGTCACCGTTGCCAGTGTGTTACCGTTGTTACTCTGTCACCGTTGCCACTGCTCCCCACTTCCCCCTACCAATGTCACACGGTCGCATTTGCGTTGCCTTTGCCACAGTGCCATCCGTTGTCATCGAGCCACATCACCACGCTGCCACTGCTGCCACCACGTCATGTGCCACTTTGCGCACGATGCCACAGATTGTATTGCCATGAGGAGTTTATATAATCTCTGTGTAATTTAATTATACTATCCACAATTAGAAAAACGAGGAACGATAATATTTCTGAACTCTGGGACATCACCAGATGCCCTGCAATATTAAGAGTCTTCAATTCTTTCTCAGCGGACACATTTTTCATCGTTGCGTGCACACTTTTACTGCGGCGGAATAGCTCAAACTCAAATTCAGGTGTGGCGTTCCAAACTCAGTAGTGTAAATTTACGCAAGAGGTCTTTCGTTTTATTCGTTACAAGGAGATATGTACTAAAATTATGCTGACAAATGATAATGTTTCGTGAACATTAGCACGATCGACGGCTGCCCTCCATTCAAATATTTACTAGTAAAATAGTTTCAAATTTTTGAACATGTTGTTATTTCTGACAGTATTGTAGTATTTAATTCATTTCCCTGCCCTGTGGGATGCAATGGTTAATTGCTGATGAAACGCAGTGCGGCAAATCCCGGACGGTTTGAAAATTTCGCTTGTAATCGAACCACCCGTTTGATGCGCCAGCTTTTCAGACTGAAATGCACAAAACTGTCTCGATTATTCAATTTTACACTTCAAGCGCAACATTACTTTTTTCTGTGCATTTCCCGAAGAGTGGATGCCTTGCTGTGGACGCTCACATCGATGACTTCCCCTCCGAGGCCAAGTTATGGTCTGAGCAAAACTCCAAGTTGCCATTTTTCCTCGAACACAATGGCATTTCTTAAAAATCCTCTTAAATGCGTTCGGAGCTGAAGTTTACTGCAAGACATTTCGTGTTGTAGAATCAAGCTCCGGAACCATTGCGATAAAGATCGGGTAAAATGCAGGCGCATCTCTTTCCTATTATAATGTTAAACACCATCCAGTTTCCTTTTGCGGAGAGCCTTTGGAGAAAAAATCCTCTTACTCAAGTGCGGTAGGAAAAGCGGCAAGTTTTATGCGATGCTCTTGAGCGCACTGACCCTAAAGAGAGGATTTTTTCCCCATTCAATTTAACAGAAGAGTCACTTGGTTCTCGCATGAGTATATAATTGCTCCCAAATAAGAGAGGACACAAAAATAAAGCCAATGAAGAGGCGTCTCCGGCCGCCGGACTCGAGTTCGTGTAACTGAATCTCACTTAAGACCAATTACGAGCATGAGACCGAGTGAAATGAAAAAAAAAAAATGAGGAACCGTTGAAACATGAGAATGCGCTTTAGTTTTCTGATAAAAGGAATTTCAAGTGCAGGTATACTGAGATATTAGAGCTGTCGAATCGGTTACACACTGCACTGGATGAGTGCTTGGATGAGTCCGTCGTATCACTTGTGGTACAGAAACGAAACCGGGCAAAGTTGACTGACTTCAAACTTCTTACCGAGATCCAACGACGTGCACAATTATCTAATTTAGTTCGATCGATATCTTTGTTCTCAGTCGTGAAAATATTTTCAAGTCACCCGGTTCAGGTTTTTCTTCTCCTTTTTCTTCATTTTTTTTCTTCGATTCTCGGAAATTTGAAAATACAAAATTTCATTTCATCCTAGATTAAAGGACGTTGGAAAATTATATTTAAATATTACATCGTGCGTTCTGCTGGTCATAAAATTCAGATTCATTCAAATAACAATTTCCTTGATGAATTTCGAGCGCCAATTAGATGCTTCAAGCTACAGTTTAGACTTCATTGTTCTTAAAATTTCGGTGAAAAATTGTCAATGATAGATTTCTATTGTGTTCTATCTCGGGATGTTGATAAAAAATTCTCGACTATTGAAACGATTACCGTTCTTGACGTTGAAGACTCAGCACCTGATATACGAGTACAGTACATAAAAGCATGCAAATTGCAATTGGAAAATCAGAGACATTTACTCATGAAACTGTAGTTTACATTAGCTCTTTAGAATCAATTTGTAAAAAGTCATTTATGAACAACTTCAAAATTTGGAAGCTTTTATATACTCGTACATACCAACATCACACAAGGGAAAGAACTTTATCTGAAATTTACTCCTCTGAAATATTGGTGAGTTTATTTTTGAAGCCGATCTCCATACAACTTGTGGAATAATTTTAATGAGGGAAATATTCTCATGCTTCTCGCAAAATTCAGACGAGCACGAAAACTAATGATTTGGAAATTGAGATCGGGGATGATCTTTCAAGCGCTACCATGAACCCGGTGCGAACTTCCCAGTTTTAGACAGGAGTTATTTTTTATATTTCAATATAGACACAATTTTAATGCAATTTCATGTCGCGTTTGACTCGTACGTCGCCAAATTTTAATGAAAACCACTTCACAGCATCCGGTAATGGAAAAAATATCGTCATGTGCAATGTATGTTAATATGAACTCAAGCAGGACTCCGTGTGTATTTTTTGAAACTCTTTCCTCTCATATTAGAGACACGGCAGCTTATTTCTGCTAATATTTTCTCATAGACAAAATTTTAGGCTACCGTGAATTGCAAAATGCAGCAAATGCTCAATTCCTTACAACTTATTTGCACTTTCCCGGAGAGCTCCCTGAGCTTAGTGAGGCAGTCGAGCAAAGCAAGACAGCAATAATCCTGGGAAAGACTGCCTCCATTGCTCTCTATTTTATAGGCCCCAGGCGAAAGTTGACTGTAAATTAAGGATTTGTTGTTTATGGAAAAGAAAGCTTTCAGAATAAGGGTCTAAGTTCAGAATAGAATGACTGGAACAAGTCTGTAACTGACTCGAGAGTATCGGTAGAGTGGCACGAGAGAGCTCTCCTCATGAAACCATAGTTCACTGCATAGCTGCTCCACTCTCTTTGGAATGGGAGGTTATCATTTTTTTTCTGCTGCATCGTTGTTCGAGTGCTGCTATCTCTTAGCTGTGGCGGTACGGTCTCCTTCTAAAATTAATGGTTTTCATCAATAACTTTGGAAATTTTTCCATTCAAAACGCATTCGTGTAGAAAAATGCTTTCAAAGCCAGTTTCTATTCAAATGCTTGCGAGGCGAGCATTGACATTTATTGTTTTTTTTTTAAATGAGGCGGAGTTAATAAAGATTTCATGGAATGAGTTCATGTTTTGATACAAAAGCACTAACCGGGTCAGCCGACATAGATCTTCATAATGTTCGAAGCTCATCGTAAAATTTAAGCAAAATAATTTCACGCATAGAATTAATCCGGTACATTTTATCTTGCAAATTTCACAGCACATTGACGATATGTCAAAAAAATACATCGCTAATGCACTTGTTGTTAAAAAATGATGCACCCAATGCGGAAAAACCTGGATGTTCCTAGAAAAAAATCAGTGAGGAAAATATGTTTTCATATAATAATTAAATGAACACGTGGTGTTTTAATACGCAGTAGAGGGTCAGTACAACAGTAAAAAATAATAATTTGAGCGCTCCGGGAATATTTTATATCTGAGCACACATCTTGCGCTGAGTTGAGTGATTTTATTCGAAACAAAATAACTCTACGGGATGAATTCATCTGTCAGTAAATAAATGTTGGAAGCATTGTTGCACTCCCGCCGTAAAAATGACGCATTTTCAAAGTTGAAGGTATAATTAAGATGTAAAATGTTTTGTAGATCAAAAGTTTGAGAAATGCATATCCTTTCTTTTTAGATTTCAATTTCAATAATTTTATATTACGATACGATAAAAATGAATTCAATTGAATGCTACTAAGTTAAAGTTCAATTCAACAGAAATTTGCTGTCACTCAGAAGAGTTTAGTTAGCCATTGCAAAGAGTAGGAAAATGGACGGGTAAACAAAGCAAGCGACGAACTGTGTATTGCTAAACAAAGAGATTGTTCGAATAATACCACAGAATGGAGGGTGAACCGTATTGGACCGAGATTCTTGACTTCAATGTATACCTATTAATTCCGCAGACTCTTCCATGTGCGACGTAGATCTGAGCTTAGGATTGCCTCTTTCGGGATTGAAGAAACGTTAACTTACCATTTTCCGTGAAAGAGTTAGTTGGCAAATCAATTAACGGCAAAGTTATTAAATTCTTAAGGTTTATTTCTGTTCGCTTCACTTTTGTTTGAGTCAAAAACATTGAAAATCTGCCAAGAGGACTTCACACGAATGATTTTTGGAAACATCGAGGAATTTCTGAAGAAAAGACATCCACTCTCGAAATAAGGGAAACCGTCGACTGAGACGTCAGAGACCCACAGCGCCCCAGACTTGCATTTGGGGAAGCGACGCGCCATGAAGACTCCACAGACGGAGGTCGCCTGAGTGTCTGCACCACTAATCAAAACAAAGGAAGTTTGAGCATCACAACAGGGACTGTAACCATCTCCAACTTACCTCGCTCGTCTCTCTCTGGCATCCGGAATCGATCTTACGCCGCCGCTTCTATTCGAGTCCCGTTCCTGGGACTTGGCATCACTGGCATGGAATTTCTAGAGCCAACCGACTTTAAATTACTTCGGCGGCACCGCTTTGAGCTTTGCTGCGCTTGTGGACCTATGAATCGCGTCTTAATGGTAATGGTTTAGAAGTTTTGCCAGGCACTAACTGGGTTTTGGTCCAAACTGAAAACTGCCCAATCTCAAACTTCTGCAGATCGTTTTGCAGATTATCTTGTAAGTGAAATCTGTATCAGCGTAAGCGTTTCAAATAGGGGCTCTAAGAACTTTAATTTCTTAACTGCCGAGCCTTTCTTCCTTGTGAAGCGGCTTGTGGCAGAACTCTTACGAGGTTACCTTTCAGCTTACGCTTCTAATTGGCATGGTTGTACAAAGGTTATTCGTTATCGTTTTCCAAATTTTGATATTTATTACTTTATTGTGAGTTATTTTATTGGGAATCTTCATGAATAGCGCGCGGTTGTACGTCGTTGTAGTTTTCACCGTCGCTGCAATAACCATGAATCAAGTTCACCAAGTTAGATTCAATTTAACTTTCCCGTTACTGAATGGATTTTTAACACCATGAGCGCAATTTTTCACCGCGCCCGAGTGATCCGCTTGAGTATCCAGGTACGTTCCTCCCATTTAAAAAAAAATTGTCATCATGGAAGTTACCTCTTGTCTGTTTTATATTTTAATGATGTGAATGCTGATTTATTTTAGTTTCAAATTACAATGGAACTATCTTTTTTGTGAAGCTTAATTTGTAGTTTTAATCTTATTTTTCAAGTAATTATCAGATTCGTTCATGTTCAGCGAGCAAATGTATCTACACATTGACATTTCCACACATCTACTTGTATAAATTTATCGCTGGAATTTTGCACCTGAGAAGAATCAGTTGTATTGATCGTGAATATTGATGTAATATTCTCGAACTTGTTGGAGTGTCATAACCTGATGTGAAGAGATGCATCGAAATACGCTCGTAGTTCCATCAAGCAGTAGGCGGAACAAAATAAACATGTCCAAACGATTGCTGGAAGTATGCAGGCTCTCGATAAAATGAAATTGATCTTCACTGGATTTCGTTTTATTAAATTTGAAACTTTACGATTTGTTTTTGAATTGTCGTCATTTCATATTTCGTCGCATTTCTTCAGCCGGACGACAGCGACAGCGTCGTACAGAGCTCGGTGTGCATAGCATCTCACCTTCCCTAGTGTCCCTATTTTAAAAGTTTTTAGGGATGTTTATTTGAGTGCTTCCGATGTCATTTAAGCTGAAAAATAGACAGGGGTTGAACGTGACTGTAAATCTATAATTTTCCCCGTTGAAATAGAGACAGAAATTTCACTAGAACGTAAAATTTTGCAGCGCCTGAAATGCTCAATAAATATGGACATCAATGCTCCGCTGTTCGAGTTATTGACTTTCAACGTTGATTTATTGAATCTTTGCGCAACACTTCAATTTTGTTCTTCTTTGATCTTGTCGACCGATGGATTAGCTCTGAAATTCGACGTATAATCAATATCCCTCCTGCTCGAAGGCTCCTCCACGAGGCAAGTATTGCTTCCTACTTCTTTAGCAGCTCGAGAGGCAAGTATCTCCTCCTGCTAAAAGCTTCAATCTCTTCGGTTCCGAACTGCCAAACTTCTGCAACTTCGGTAGCAAGAATCGGCAAAACTTTGCCGTGGTTAGAGAAAAACGGTAAATTGAAACTTATTGATACCCTTCAAAAGGGTGCCAGGGTATCAGAAAAGTTCTGAGCAGATACATATTAATACAGTATAGGTCGAGTTGTTAGGAGATCGACCTCTTTGCTTTTGTTCGATATCCGGTGATTTGGAACCGGCTTAGGCCAAAATGAAATAGCTGGAAAGAAAGGGGCTTTGTCTTCTTGATAGTAAGGACGACCAACGATAATACTTCCATAGGATGAACCAAAGGTATTACTTCAGGAGATAAGTTATTGGGCAAAAAGTGTTGAGGCACAACACGAAATCTAGCCATTTCCTTCTCAGTACAGTTTAGCCAAAATTAGAGATTAAGTAAGTGATTTATAAAATGTCGGGTTTGTTTCTTTAAAACAAATTGTCACCCACAAGTATTTCCATGTTTAGATCTCAAGTGAGGTGGAAGGACAGCATTTCCACAAGGGTAAACTTGTGGAATGCTAATCGAGAGCAGAATACACTGAGCTTTTAAAAAAGCTCGCAGTTCGTAGAATTAGGTAACCGCACTTTCCTTCCCGAAGTTTAATAGATTAGAACCTCGTACTTAAAGTAAAGTATGAGCCTCTGCGGGCGGCTTTAGGAGCAGACTTTTGGCGAACAACGAGAGTGTATTTACATTTTTGAACGCGTTGGAAGCAAAGTTAATTTGAAAGTTTTGACAAAGTGTAATTTGCTACTTGAAGCAAAATCAGGCGGTGAGACTCTTTTCACTTTTTCCCTAATTTACGTAACTGTTTTGAACAATCGTCGCACTAGAAGCTAAGGTGTATCGTTGAAAATCTTGATCAAAATTTACATTAGTGCGTTAAACGATTCTAAAAATTTTGTTCCTATAAATCTCTTTTCTTCCAAAAATATGGACTCCACGCCTCGAAATCTCGCGTCACTCCGGACAGTTACCCCGGCAAATTGCAGTGGTCGTTGGTGCAATTCACGTGTGTGACAGACTAGTGTCGGAAGCTCCGTTCATTTAACGTCTCCAAAATATAGAGGTGCACCTTATCGCTGATCAGAACTGTTGCTCCAAGAATGTTCTAGGTATTGCTCGTCACTCACAGATGTCCGGAAATCATAATGCCACTCACTTCATTTCTGTATATTCACGTACACTCATTCATATTGATTGTTATAAAAGTGATTTTGATTGTTATAAAAGGGCATCGGTAGCTTAATCGTTTTCAAAAAAATTAAAAGCTGTTACAACTACTAACTGGCCGATAACAAATTTTCAATAAATTTTAGCAATCGTCGCTGACATAGTTTGATAATGGTTATTTTCTTTTCCATAAATGGGACATACCCATTCAAAATTTCTCTATTTCTCTTTGTAACAAAAGCCTTCCAGTACTACAAATAAAAAGGCCGCAAACGTTAGTTTTGAAAGACCCTGTCATCTAACTTTCAGGGCATATAAGAAACATGGAGAATTTTGAAGAAGCTTTCTTAGAAAAGAAATATTTTAAACACACGTTATTTGTTCCATAGTTGTCATTGTTCGACTGGAGCAGGTTTTCTTGACAACTTTCTGCGCAGCTCGGCGCCCCAATGAGAGAGAGAAGAATCAGCGCCGCGGCCGCAAACCACGATAAATATTGTCCATGAAAACTTTCCGTCTTTGTTGAGCTATTGGAAGGCGCATTCTTGGCGATGTGGCACAAAGATTTATCTGTGATTACCCTAATGGAAGGCCCGGGATGAGCCGAATAAGTCGTTCCTCCTGAGAAGGGCGATCTGAGGAGGAACATAGCACCTTTATTTCAAGTTGCCGGCGTACTCAGGCAAGATTGATGGCCTAAATTGAAACGATGGAAATCTTGTGTATACAACGCTGCCTCTGATTGATAAGAAACAACACGGCGGATATCAATCAAGTTTGACGGCATTAGGTAGAGGAATGAACGGCATGTTTGATACGGTGAGCTGATGTGGTCAATCGGTGGTTCGTAAATGAAACTTTACCGATTTTTTCACGGGCCAACATTCGCAGATCATTTAGGAAAAATTGGAAAACAGTTAAAAAATATTTTTCATAGAGCTGCGTCGAAACAAACTCAAAGACAGAGACGATATTTTCAACTTAGCACAATGATGTTAAAATTTTTCTGACCTCGACTCATTAAAAGCTCAACAATGCCTGGGAAAGTAGCCATCAGTTTCAATCAATCAACAGAAAATGAACGATTTATAACTTACAATTTTCTAATCTGTGGGTCACGGAGAATATAAACTTATCTTTATAGCGATAGTCGCACACCGAGTGCAATAAAATCAAAAGTAGAAACGAAAACCTCTACTAAGTGAGATATTGAAGCTTCCGTTTAATAATACCCCGTACATCAGCCCTGCAGTGGCACAACCCATTAGAATCTATGGCCTAGGTGGTCACCATCAGTGCAATGACAGAGCACCTTTAGAACTGACAGAATATTTTTCATTTTGGCCCGTACAATATAAATCAAATATCTTCTAGGTAAGCATGATGGTCGTAATATTAAGCCGACTAAATAACCTATTAAATCGCTTAAATCAGAAAATCTGAGACACTACAGACTAGATTCAAAGTCACTATAATCATAGAGCACGATTTTCATCTGATTAAATAGAAGGTTCCGCTATCATCAGAGAACGCGATCCACCACAGACTAGATCGAAGGTTGCGTCTAGCATCGTGATCCGTCACAGGCTCCAAAGACCATCACCGGCAGTCGATCCACGGCCCCATCAGCCAAGCCTCACGGCCCAGGACAGCTTTTTCTCGCAAGTGTGTCACCTTGTGCAGTATTTCTGGGCGGCGGGCGCCAGGCTTGGCGAGACTTCTGGACTTTGCTTGAGAGGAGGCTATGCCTATCAGATATTGGGGGCCAAAAGAGGCACGTCGCAGGCCAATTCTCGATGAGACGAGCAATGCGCGGGCCTCTTCGCAGTCTTGTTAGTATTCATGGCTGGCTGCTCGCTACAGATATTGCAACTTGGATTTTTTTTTACTACCAAACGCCTTAAAAGACTGTGAGACTGGACAGCGAAATGGCCTTTCCTGTTCCATACACGCCCTAGTTCGGCAACTCTTTCTGTCGACCGCAGTCTACGAGCTGATATCGCGAAAAAAATGAAGACTTAAATTTCTGCGTTGGCTTCTTTGCATCTCGCTGGAAATTGTTTTAAAGCATTGGCCCCTACGATGGCTTACTTTATTCCCGACGCCGAGGGTAAAAAGCGCAGCAACTTTGAAATTGAGGACACGAGCGTTTTGCAGTTGCTCTCAAGAAGGTCCTGCGCGGCGTCATGCACTTCCCCAGTCTAACTTTTTCGCCGGAGCATGCATGTTTTTCACCGCCTAAGCGATTTAATAATTGGGGGCGGCGAAAAACAAGCATGCAGGCGGATAAAAAGTTAGACTGGGTTCATGCCATGTTTTCCTCTGCATTGGGTGGGATTAGCGCTGGTAACGTCTTTTGCACTGAGCTTATTTCAATATTTCCCTCCTTGCTAGAACACTTTCACAACGTAGAATAATTCATTTTAAATGATATAGATTAAAATTTTAAACTCTTCCCTCAATTGAATTAGGTCATAGAAGAAAAATTGAGGTAAGCAGGTTTTGACTGGGCCTCATATGATGCTGCAATCCAAGCAAGAATTCGAAAGTTTACTGTCCGCACATTTACCGGAATGAAATTAATTTTTAAAATCTGTTCAACAGGAAGTGAGGGACAGAACAGCACACTCAGGTACGCCGCATGCGTGCGTGAATCACGCATTTCTTCAAAGGATCTATACCTTCTTAGGTGACATGTGAACATACATGTTTACGTTTACGCTGATAAACTGTCGTACTTCATGCAACATTTGAATTTACATACACATTATACACCCAAATATATACGTTAACGTACATGTGTAAAGACGATCGTACTAAATTCTACACTTGTGATTACTCATGTTGGTTCAAAGTATGGAAACTGGGTACTGATATATGCCTCGAAAATTTCCTAAAGCTGATATTAACTGAGGCACATGAATATTGCTGGAAATTTTTTTACAGTGTGAAAAATAATATACCGCAGAGAAAACCCTCTCAACAGAAGCAACCACTCTAGAAGCAAATATTTTTTAGATTTCGTTTCTAAAAATCATCATCCACTTCAATTCAAATAAAACACGTTGAATAAATTAAGCATTCGAGCTACGTTACAATTTATGAAAGATTAACTGGGATTTTTAGTTAATTGCTGCAGGCAAAAATAATTGAATTTAGGAATTTGTCACTCGAGCAATGGGATGAGAGCTCATGCAGCGCTTCTGCTCAATTCCAGCATCGTTATTATTCAGGATTGCAGCAGGATTGTTATTTGATTGCAGATCGGACAGGCCTGATTGCCATGATACCATTCTCTCGTGGATCATTTGAAGTGATCAGCACTACAGTAAAAATGCAACTAAAAATTAATTAATGGTAAAGGGAAACGGTTAACATGTACAAGCCCTTTAAAACATTTTTGCAATTCTTCTTATTCAAATTGATCTTTAAGGTATTACGGAGCGATGGAGGCAACTATAATGAGTCTTACGAAGACGTAATCGAGTAAATTTCTCAGAGAAGATCACTTGCATTTTGCGCATCGCTTCGAAAGAACCCATTTAGTTGAGCTTGAAAGTCAAGACGAGACAAGAAGAGGAGCAAAGGCTTTGATCTGGAACACGAGCCTCCTCTCGCGAACGTATCAATAAGCTTGCCTCGGTCATTACTTCGCATTGAAACGGCGGAACAACAATACTATGAGGCCAAAGCCTCTAAGGCTCTATCGAGTTTGCTCTCTGGGAGCCAATTACAATGAGTGCCTCCTCGACCTCTCCAGTTCACCGCCGTGTGATATCATCTAATAGCTTCTCGATGTCTTCTGTGTCCTCGAGGTCGAGGCTTCCACACAGCGCTTTCCGACCACTTTTTGATTGCCACAACGCTGCTTAAAACTGCACTCTTTCTCCTCGAAACTGAAGGCAATTGAAAAGTCAGTGCGTATCAGGGCGACTTTAAACTTCAAATCTGAGCAGATTGACAATAAGTGTAACTCTTTCAGGAGTTTTGAAGGCACGAGCGTTCCGTATTTTCTGAACGGTGATGACGAAATTTTAAAGCAAGCTGCGCTTGCCACAGAATGATTAGAATGCCAACAACAAACATATCATTCGATCTAAGTGTTCCCATCCATTGTCAGATTTGTCAAGTATATCCACAAATGTTCTAAATACGATAGAAAGTTTAGTTTGATCTGTAAATCTGAAATGTTTAAAAAAAGACACAGCCTGGAGCGTAGCTCATCCGCCAGCGAGGCTGTATGTAGTATATGTTTCGAATTAATCTGCGGACTTCAAATCTAACTTTTAGATGTCTCTTGCAATTAAAACCAATTGTGTTAACGCAGCTCTTTGATGCGCAGTGGAATAGAATGCGTCATCGTTATTGAATTCAGAATAATGTAGTATTTTGAATCAACCATGGAAAGGGGCCAGTATTAGAGTCAAAGGTACGATGGGACTTCGAAATACTTTAATTATTAATATTAGGTACTTGAAAAATTTATACCTCTGATCTCACTCACTTTCCGCTATATTCCTTACATAATAAAGTATTAAATGTAAAGAATGAGTAAGCTGATCACTGTATGTTGATCGTAGCTTTACATTCATCAACATAATTGTCGTTAACAGAAGCACATCTAAATCTCTTGCCAGCCATCAAGTTAGAACGAACGAAGGTCGCTGTTCATCAGGTCTTCGTTTGAGTGTGTTAGGGAAGACGTTCTATGGCCCTTCCGTAATATGCTCTAAAATAATGTGTAATCCTTCTTAAACGTTTGCTGTAACGCCTACCAAATTATTACATGTATTCACACACTCTTTCGTCATTCACACATAGAATTTACACACAGAAGCTTGACGGACGTTATTCAATCACCGTTAGTTTTTGCATAAAATTTATTACTTGTAATGGACGAGAAATTCTTATTATTACCATATAATAATTCCAACGAAACCCCTTTTGGTGAAATTTTCCATTGGCTTTAGAAGTAATTTTGACGCGTTTATTCAGAACAATCAATGGCTATGGATTGAAGACCCACATCGTCAAGATGGACGGTATATGTACTCCTTGAATTTTTGAGCGAATCATTTGGGGTAAATTTTTATATATAACTGTTCTAAAATCAGCGGTATATGTATTGTAAATTTGATCAATTTAAATTATTTAAATCGCTGTTTTTTCTGAAATTGAGGCATCGAATTTCTTTCACAAAACTGCGCACTTTTAATTAAAAGAATTTGTCAACTGTCATTCTTGCGTTCGCCTTCAAAAAGAACATGAATTGAATAGAAAGGTTGTTTTTGATTCCCTTTGAAGATTGAATACAATTTTCATTGTATTCTATTCGCCTGGATCTTATTACGCGCCGCATCATTTGTGATCCTTGTTGTGTTTCTGGAAGAAAGATCTCGACATTTTCTTCATTGATCTGGCTTCGAACACGGCTAATTCCTTTTCTATTTCCGTAACTCTTGGAAGCCATGTTAAGAGCTCGTAGCTATCGTTGCTTCTATTAGGAACAGAGCCCTGGTCTGCTGCCCACATCGTGTTGATTGTATCAAGTTTGGCTCGCCCTCACACGGGGCAACAAAGGCTCAGCTGCGGCCACGGTCGAGCGGAGCGTAATCTACGACACTCTTGAAAGCCCGTAATAGCTGCAGCTCCCAGCATCCGACAAAGCTTTCAATGTACGTCGGACAAGACGTATTCTTGAGCAACATCGTTAACGTCTTCCCAATGATAGAAATCGCGGAGCCGTGGCTGGGATCACAGCAAGCCAACAACTGCGCCCCCAACAAAGCTGCTCGACCAACGTTCATCATTCGCCCAAAATTCCCGGGGCTTCAATGAAAAGTGCCTCGATAAAAGCGCTTGCTCGAATAAAGTGAGTTCCAGCATGAAGATCGCTCCAAAAAGAGCTTGAAAAGGAAGACAGATATTGCGGGGATTCAAAACCAGTTAAACCGCTCAAAAGAGTTATTTATAGATTCACCCCTTCTGCTTGTTGACCGTTGTCTGGCAATTCAGGGGCAGGGGTGGTGCTATTCTGAGGAGAGTTTTCTTTCGATTTTACTGTACGGTGCGCTCTAGAGGCAAAATAGCGAGTATTCGGTGACCAATAGTTTGCCTTTGCTTTTATTCAAGTGAATTTTCAGGATAAATATAACTTTTAGCCGCTGTTATTTGGAGACAAAAGTGTGTTTCTTCGTTGTAGAACTAAACCCATTTCCAAGCTTAACTTCAATTTGTGATACCCCGTGAAGTGAAGGTATCATACTCGTATAAAGCACTTGAACTCGATTTGTACTCTTGAACTCTTGCTTGTGTTATCCATCGATAAACGTTAAATGAAACTTTTTATACACCGACTAAGTTAAAATTGTAAATATGACAACAACGTTCTCCATTCTATTGAAGGGCTGACGACATGATTCCTGACTATCGATAAACTTTTCAATCTGTCAAGAACTTTTATTTAATGGAATCCCGCTCGATGAGGTGTGTAAGACTCAACAATTCCATACAAATTAGACTTTCTCCGTGCGGAGCCTCGTCTCTTATTACGACTTGGATGCAAGGGCAAACAGTAATTGAGATGTTCGTCTCGGGGCTCAATAAAAATAGGGAGAGCTTACAAATTGGCCCCGGAAGCGCTCGGAATAATAATGGGCAAACTAACTGTAAATTGATAAAGGCACGAAGAGTAGAGTAGTCAAGTTTCAGACAACTAGAATTGGGAAAATACGTCCTGAAACTTTTGCATCAGAGACAATGACTGTTTTTTATGTTATATAGTTATCGAAGTCATCAGTAAATACCGATTTCCAAATGCGTACATTGCACATTAGCAAACTCTGTGCCATAGACTGCAGGACTGTACGTCTCTAAGAAGTCTAAAAAATGATACTGCATTTTAGATCATTGCTTCTAAGTTCTTTGGACTTTGGAGAAACTGTGCATCAAATAGAGCGTAAAGGTTGTACATCGAACAGTTTAGAGAGGATGTGTTTGAACAGTTTAGAGAGAGTGTGTATCGAACAGTTTAGAGAGGCTGTGTATCGAACAGTTTAGAGAGGCTGTGTATCGAACAGTTTAGAGAGGCTGTGTATCGAACAGTTTAGAGAGGCTGTGTATTGAACAGTTTAGAGAGGCTGTGTATCGAACAGTTTCGAGAGGCTGTGTATCGAACAGTTTAGAGAGGCTGTGTATTGAACAGTTTAGAGAGGCTGTGTATCGAACAGTTTAGAGAGGGTGTGTATCGAACAGTTTAGAGAGGCCGTGTATTGAACATCTTAGAGGGCTGTATGTGTGCATTGAAGAGTTTTTGTCGTTTGAAAATGTCTTCGTTTTTGAAAATGCACGAAACCTAAAATAAGTTGCCAGTGTTTTTCATTTCACTGAAGATAGCGTCAAGTTTGTACACAATAATGAGAATTTTCTCGTACGCTAGCGCAGTCTCCAGGGTTCCAGGCGCGGAGTAAACACATCCGACCGTCGGAGTGCTAGCCCGATGCACCCTGGAATTTCACATTCCAGGTATGGAAATCAACGAATAAATAAAAACTTTAAAACTGAGCCACTGTTGTAAAATGAGTACTTATAGACGCAGTCAAATTCTCAAAACTGATATAATAAGTTTAATAAAAGCTTCGAAATATTTCCGACTGACCTGCAAGATATTTATATTCCAACTAATGAATATTAGTTTCGCTATCACATGCCTCCACAATTCGACTATTCAATTTCTCAAGCGCGAAATTACAAGAAAGCCGTGGAGCACGAGAGGCCACGGAGTTTCGCAGGCAAGTTCGCAAGCAAGAGAGATTACTGCAACGGCCACTGCTGGCGCGCATTCCATGGTCATAGCAATGCCCGGACGTTAGCCCAATCTCCGTCCTAATTACGCATTCCGAACGACCGACGAGTGTCACGCATACCGACAACGCTGGAACAGCATGAGCTTCAAATTCCGGCTCTCATTTGGTTTTCATGCGGCACGGCGCTCATGGGCCTTAATAATTTCATTACAGGTCTAAATTACTGGATTACGGGCTGTCTCGCTGCTCCAACGGCGCGTTGCATTCGCCCTGCTCAGATATGAACCCTCGTCCTGGCGCTCGTATGGACTTTATACATTCTTAAATGAATGCTTTGCATTTCATTTTTTCTAAAAATTGCGTTTTATAAGTTTTGTCACTTCCACGAGGATGGCTCAGGCGTCAAGAAAAAACTCCATCCTTGACAGCGACTCGCGAGGATTTGTTCACATTTTCAGAATTCCCTTTGCAAAATGAGTGTATTCTCCATTAAACTATACTAAAATAAAAAATTACGCGTACCCAATTTGTCGAACTTTGGTTTTCTGTGTAAATATTTTCAGAGTTGACGTGCTATATTAGAAAAATGGAGTTCATGAATATTCTGTTACCTGAGCGATAACAATGTTTTCCTTCTTGCAGGCTACAATTAACCTTGTCAGATATTTATATTCGAAAAATTACTCTTTTAAGAATCACACGAATCTGAAACTCACACCAATCATGAAGTTATAAATTTGATTCACATTTAACCCATGCAACCTACATACATGGGAACTGTAGGTTTCATCTGCAACTCTGGCGGCATGTAATCTTTTCTTTGTGTATAGAAGTTAATAGAAATTCTTCGTAAAATTGGGTACCGTTTATCCCGCTAGAGGAAGCACTCACTGGCGTGTGCTCAGGTTCAACTGAAATTTCACAAGACAACGAGGTGAAATGGGTTGAATACAGATGGCCTCTTTAAGTGTAGGATACGTTCAACTTTTTATGAATTCCTCACATTATAAATCTCTTGTTTTCTATTATTTTCAACGTAGAAAATGAACTAATGATCGCTTTGGCTTCAACTATGATTGATACAAACAAGGTCATTTTCGCATCATCTACCCTGAGGTTAATTTTTACTCGTTTAAATTAATGTCAACACTATTCTTTTCTCACAGCTCAGATTTATTTCCTCTCTGTTAAGCACTTAAAGGATGGATAAAACAGCCTTCAAATTGTTCATTGGACCCTCCGTTCATCAAAATTGTGTGCTATTTCTAAGAGAATATCATAAGGGATTGCGCAGTGTAACTGGTGAACATTCGAACGCGCAGAATATATTTTATCTAACGAGCAGAACGTACCTGTAACATATCAGACCCGAATTTATTCAAGCAATGGATTTTTCAAACGAATCTCTAAGTGTTCTAAGATAGTAAAACAAATGCTCAATAAAGGAAAACCTTTGTCAGAATGTGTGCTACTACCGGCAAATAATTTAGTTTATTCAGATCTCGAATATGAATCCCTTTTTTTCCCTATGTATAAGATTAATAAAGGTTAATATTCAATGAGAAGCCACAAATTCATGTCATTTATAATATCCAACTCTACGGATTAGAAAAATCCTCGAACTATTGATATTCTTCTTTTCCAGAGAAATCCGTGCATTATGAGTCAATATCGCCCCTTATGAATCCTGTGCCCCATAATGCGACACACTAGTAACCTCACATGTTCAGGTGTTACACTTTGAATGAAACACCAGTATCAAGAACAATCGTGTTTTAAGCTCTTCTGTTCAAAGCGATTTACACTTTGGGAGAATCACCAGTATCAAGAACAATCGTGTTTTAAGCTCTTCTGTTCAAAGCGATTTACACTTTGGGAGAATCACCAGTATCAAGAACAATCGCGTTTTAAGCTCTTCTGTTCAAAGCGATTTACACTTTGAGAGAATCACCAGTATCAAGAACAATCGCGTTTTAAGCTCTTCTGTTCAAAGCGATTTACACTTTGAGAGAATCACCAGTATCATGAACAATCGCGCTTTAAGCTCTTCTGTTCAAAGCATCGCAAAATTAATGTAGGCCGTAGCTGGACTGGACTTGGATCGCCAAATTAATGCTTTTGATATTTTTGCGTTGCTTATTAAAGTTTCATCTGACTTTGATCATTGATTAAATGAGAGACTTGTGATAGCGTTCACTTGTATAGTAACAATTCGTAACAGAGCATCTAGAAGCTCGTGATGTTTCTGCCAACTGTCCAATTATTCTCGATTGTCATCTTGCAGTTTAGGATTGTGGCTTGAGCAATATTGCAGCGTCGAGGCTATTGTAGTGCGGCATTATCCTTTGTAGCTCCCAGCGCCGCCTCCTTTGTACCTTGGACTGGCTTACTGATGCGACTGCGACGAGAATCGTCGAGTATCTGGCTTGTGCAATCAATGTCAGCTCTACTCATGTGAGAACCTCACTAGCTGTTCTGCCCTTTAGGAAATCTAATTGTGAAGCAAATTGGGGAGTCGTCAAAGAGAAGTAAGGAGAGCGTAAAAAGAAACTCACGGTTCGAAATTCATTTATGGGAGTGTTGCATTCATTTTTGGCGCTTACATTTAAATTGTTGGAAAGTTTTCGATGCAGTTTTTCTTGTGGGTGTTTTCGTCCCCGTGGAAATTGGAGGGACATTCTATTGTTTGTCCACAAGAACATGCTTCAGGAACTGAGCATGCATGAAAAGTATATTTAAATGCATACCTTGGTAGGGTTTGTCCTTTTACATTTACAGTTTCTCCTCGAGTTATATATCATCTAATAGGAAAACTCAACATATGCGGTTGAATAATTAATCCTAGTTATTTCGCTGAGTTTTGAATTTTTATTTATTGGACTATTTTTTATCTCCATAAGTTGAGGTTTGCAAAAGATGATGCATAACTCGATGATCGAGCGCAACTTTTTGTTCCTCACTCAGAAAGTGGGACATTTTAGTGAGCTAGAAGTCTCCCTTCTGAGCGTCGTTGATGCAGTCTCAATTCAAAGTATTTTTATTATCTCACATTTCTAGCATACTCACAACTTGCATGTTTCGGATATTCCTGTGTGTAAGACTAAGGTAAATTCCAGTATTGTGTTATTTGTTTTAAAGCTTTAAATTTATAACGTTGGTGTAGTTTTGTTTCAGTTTATCACAAGGTTTAGTTTAAAATACCCTCTCTAGTACGCTAAATTATGATTAGGACGTCAATCGAATAGAAAAGGTGTTACAGTGCTATTAGCTTCGTTTCAGCAACTTTTTCACCTCAGATTTGCTTTTGGGATTTCACTCATTTGGTGCCGGGGTCTCCAAACTTTCCTGCTTCCAGGCCATACTGATAACTCCAGTAATAATAGTCATATATAGTTAAATTTTGCGAAAGGATCTTGTGTCAATTTTGTGTCAATTATATGCAATTTTGACATTATAGTCAAATTTCATAAAAACTTGATGTTTTTTAGAAGAGCTAGCAAATTTTTTTTGCTTCATGTTATAACTGAAAGTAGAACGTGGACAGTGACGTACGAGTAACCGACATCAAAACTACAAACAAAAATGTCCTGAGAATTTTTTAGGCACATAGATATATTGAAATTGTTCAATGAATAACTGAGTTACAAGTATAATTAATGTTCTTTGATCAGATGTGTTATTAAAAGTTTCAAATTGTGATATCAAACAAATCTGAGAACCGATCTGGAACATTTTTTCTCCTAGAAACGTCGTCTAGCAAGTGTTTACCTTTGCAAGATCATTCTAAGGCAGTTTCCGAACGTCGGTTTCTTGCCTCCTGAGTGCTGACGCAGCACTTTTTTGACGAACAAAAGCTGAGAAAACAAAGGCTCTCTTCGACACGGTTTCTGGTTCTGGACGGAGCAAAAAATGTGGGTCTGTCTTATAAGTGAGGGAGAGCTTCATACTCAGGTGGGCTGGTGGTCCCACAATAATTGTAGCATCCATCGCTTGGGCTTATTTATCTTATAAGTTTTGACTGCAAATCCTGTAGAGAGCAATTATTCACTTTAATATGCCATAGCTAGCAGTTAGCGAACAACATTGAAGGTGAAAAGTGAAGAGAATACAATTTAACAAACTGGAAGCTTCAAATGTATTCTTTTGTGTAAGTCTCCGTCGTCAATTTAATGTGCACATGTCTGGAGTTGTGTCCCTTGGAAACAGGGTGTCCCATCGAGCAGGAGCGATAATGAAGAAGAAATTGGTCGAGAAGTTTATGAAGGTTCGTCAGTACGATAACTTACGTTAAAGTATCATCACAGTTTTAACAGTGAGCGGCTAGCGTTAAGGTTTCAACGATGCAATCAGCAAAACTTCGAGACCCAGAGAATCGAGAAACCTTTCACTCTGCATGCAACATACTCTTGCGCAACGCCTTTTCCCTAAAATAGGTCAAGTATTTGGAAGTAATACGTTTGAATTTGATTTCTACTGGAGATGCATTCACTTACTAGGGAAAATGGACTCACGATAAGTCTGAAATTCTTATTTACTACCGAAGGTTCACACCGACTGCCTTCTTCACAGTCAAATTGAAGTGATGTAATTTGGCACTTGCATCGTAAGACCTCATGTGGTGATGGTGAAAGGAAAAATTGTTCGCTGGTCATTGCAAGTTCGGGGCTGACACGCCTTGCTGACGCTGGCTGACATGCTCTGCTGTCACTGACCACACGTCGCCATCAGAAGGTCTGCAGGGCGTGGGGGGCGAAGAACCTTTTGCATTTTACTAGCGGAGTAAAAAAATCCTCGAAAGCTTTTCATGCGTTGAGAAAACGTTCCAGGAAACCCATTTTTGCGCCATCAAAATATTTGTGGCTGGAGACGATGTATCTGAATATTTTGCTGAGTCTTTCCAATAATTTAGCCTCTTTGAAAAAGTCAATAGTTGTTCGTTTTGAATTGATAACTTCTTAAAGACGATCACATCTGAGTAAAGTCATATATGATGCTGAAAATTCCTCTCCAATACTGAAAATAACTCGATGAGCTACCATCAATACCTTGATCTTCATGTTTTCAAATGGAATAAAACTCCCAAATATCCCCCACACGAGGCACACGGGCAACAAATAATTATTTAATCACTTAGTAAGGTATTCTTGCAAGAAGCAATGGTCTGATTCGCTTGCTGACGCTGGGTAAATATATGTTTACCGTTAAAAATAAATTTTTAGGTAATTTTCGATGCGAAAATTTCCGGGAAAAACACAGAGGCCTGGTTTGCCAGCTGACAGCGCGATGATGTACATGGCTTAAATTAATTTAAAATTATGTTGAATATCATCTAAACGTGTTCATAAATTACAGACCGTCATAGACAACAATAAGTGAAAATTCTGACCACACCAGAATGACACCAAGTCTGATCTCGTCAAACAAAGCCGCATTCCGTGGACTGATATCTGCAGAAATAAAGGACCTTTCTGTTCGACCAATATTATCAATATATAACATTTTTACTCAAATAGGCTATATAATTAAAATTCACTTCATTTTTATAAAGTTTTCCAAGGTGCTTGCATACGCACATTAGCACTTGCAATGTTTCTTGTCCAGCGTGGTGCACACAAAATGTTTAGAGAAATTTTTGCCTCCAAGTTGAGAATTTATCGCTTGCCTTTGTAATCAGAAGCATACTTTACTGTGCTTGCTAATTGAAACTCCATTACTTAAACGATTCATTTTCGAGTAAGTGCACTCCACACAGACGTGTTGAAAGAAAAAGTATCTTTTTGCTAGCAAAGTCGCTCCTTAATTAATTTCCTCGGAGCCCCAAATGCGTGCTAAATTAAAATGGATTTCGTCATTCAAAAAAAATAAATAAATTGCATGCATCTTTATTCTGTAAAAAGAGCGGAGAGACGAGAAGTGAGCTTTTTATTTAGTTTGTGATTAACTGATCGCGTTTCCATAATTTCACTTATGTGCCAGACTGAGAGGAATATTAAAAGCTCGTTAAGCTCATGGGCTTTGGTTCATCCTCTCTGAATTGAGAATAACTTCAACTAGAGATTAACTGTCGAATATCCTAAAACGTTGTTAAAAAAGGGGCACACGAAGTTAAATAACCTGCATTGAAAGAAAACGAACGACTTAATTTTCCTTGGATAAAAAATTATGCCGTAATTACGGGTCTGGTAAAATTAAAAGTTTGAAGTTGTCTACAATGAATACGAATGTAACTCAATACTAGGATGGCGAAAATGCTGCTAAATTTCAGGATGTACGCGTACTTACGTTCAAGATAGTGTAAATATCTAAAATATCATTTTTCAAGTAAAGTAAGCAAGTTTAAGCTTCCGTGCATCTCTCAGGTCAGGGAAGAATACTTCCATCTTTTTTCCATGGAGGTAAAATTGCTATAATGAATGCGATTTCTATCAGGCTTAACAAATCTGTTCATCTTATGTTATGTTGGAATAATTAAACAACATAATTTGTGCTTGATTTTATATTACGAGAAAGTTGGAATTAAAGAAAAAAAGATTCATAAGCCTTTGATGATTGAAGAATCATTTTCATAAGGGTGTTCATGGTAGAAATTTAGTTGAAGCCGCTGAACAGGAGTTCGAGCTAGGATTTCCTGATTCTAGGAATGATTTTGGTCAAACAATAAAATTAAAGCATCCGTGTGGGCAGATTTTTGTTCAATTATTATACCAAGATTGTTGGATGCTTTGAATTGTGTTTTGTTTCTCCTAAGCTGTCTGTGCTACTACTGCATTCGATTTCAGAATCAGTAAAAGTCTAAAAGCAGTTTTTGAAAGAGAATTTCGTCTGCTACGGACGTTACAATTTTGAGTTCAATGAAGCTCATCTGGAGCAGATCACATTAATAGCTTCTAGTTTATTGCTGTACAGCTTGAGTACTTCCACAACTAGTATCATTTTGAGAATAGTAGCTTTGAAAAACACGTGTCCCTGACGTCTGTGCAAGCGGAACATTTAATCTTCAGGCTCGTTCATTTAGCTGAT
The DNA here is from genome assembly GCA_014220935.1 of Platorchestia sp. MABIK. Lineage (NCBI taxonomy): Eukaryota > Metazoa > Arthropoda > Malacostraca > Amphipoda > Talitridae > Platorchestia > Platorchestia sp. MABIK. The sequence goes on from JACJUY010000268.1 coordinate 264,917, forward strand.
GTTTGCTGTCTGGACATACTTGAAGGATACTTAAAATTGTTATAGGTCATGCCAAATATACAGAACACACTTTCATACGGAAAAAAACAGCACACGATAGAGAGCTGAGGACTTTGATGTAAAATCAGACAACATACAATAAAGAGCTGAGGACTTAGATGTGGAATAAGACAGCACACAATAGAGAGTTGAGGACTTTGATGTGGAATAAGACAGCACACAATAGAGAGTTGAGGACTTTGATGTGGAATAAGACAGCCCACATTAGAGAGTAGAGAACTTTAATGTGGAAGACAACATAAAACAGAGGGTAAAAACTTAATCATAGAGCAAGATTACGCAGGATTAAGTGTAGAGACTTAAAACAAGGTAAACAAAATAGAAAATGACATAATCTGACTCCCGAAGGACAAAATATTTTGCTAGCTTTCTTCATAGTGAAGATCAGTTAATTCCTAGTTTTGAATGTCGCTCGTTTAGTGGTCAATGGTATGAGGCTGCTTAGTAGAAATCCCAGGGCCTAGTGATTTTGAAAATTCAAATCAAATTCAAGGAGAAAACGCTAATTTTATCTAATGGTGCTCTTTATCATCTGCAATTTACCCTTTCTTCACGTAATGAACACGAACTCATTTCGAAAAATACAGGATGTTCAGCTATAAATGGGAGTCTCTGCAGATCTATTCTTTATTAGACAAATGACGCTCTCCCTGCTTAGTTAGAGCGGTTGTATTAAGTATTTTAGCGAATGATGACACTTTATGGTTGAAGTTTGCAGGTTCTTGAGAGTAAAACGCAGTTTTATACTCGACATGATGTGAGCGCCGAGGCAATATTGAAGAGCAGTGTCAAAGACCTAGATTACTCCTCCCAATGATCGGAGCAATATCTCTTTTGTTGTACGATTTAAGATATTTACAAAGCGCTTACTAACTTTGAGAATAGGAAAGAACAATGGACTATATTCAACAAACTAGAATCTCGTTCAAGAGCTTAATCAATAACAGATGATAAAAGTTCTATTCAAATTACGTTATCAATCTGTCATGATATTAGATGTCACTTTTTCTTATATAACAAGCACGTCGTCATTGTTCTTTGATGTCTTCGTGGACAACTTTTATCGTATCTAGCATGTCAGAACGTTATCGATTTCAAATTATTGAAGTTGAAAGATTGCAAAGCTCACGAATGGAGCTCTTGTCCTGGCGACATTTTAGCGAATGAATTTTTTCAGGAATTTTACTTCAGCAGCTTCAGTTTTCAGATGTTTTCAATGATTAATTAATCACAAGAATTCTTGTTAAGCAGGACAGATATCATGAAAAGTGTTCCACACAGACTCGAAAACCTGAGACTTGGCTCATCATAATGTTTAACGCAGAAACTTAAATCAATCACAGTGGATCGAAATGACTTTTTAGAACAGTTTTTACGTGTATAGTTAATGAAGATTTGCTTAGCATCTCTATTTTTTTCGTTTTTGCTGCAACGCATTTTTTTTCTGCAGCCTGGCCAAAAGACGCACAGAGATCTCACCCTGTACTCATTATTTTCAAATCACGAGTGTCAGTTAAATCACATATACCTTCAATAATCTCTTTTCCATAAATTATCTCCAAATGTAGTTGATTTCGCAGTGCTCCAAAGGTTTTTTGGAAGCGATGATCGGCAATTGTAATTTCTAATTTCTGTTAGTTTTGTCCTGTTCGCTGTTTTTATTTTCGTTGCTCAAAACCTATTTTTCTTGACTGTTAGGTGCTCAAAATTATTTGCAGGCAAGATACAGCCAACAAAAATACAGTCTTTTTATTATTCGTGTTTTTGTCCAAATAATAAGCCTTTTTCCTAGGAATAAACACAAATGATCATGTGATAATTTTGTATTGCGACCTAAAACAGCGGCTGCGTCATTTTAGCGCAGAATAATTATACTTTGCTTGGTTTAGGATCAATAAACCCGTGTATCTACAGGGCTTAGGTCTTAGTTATTTGAGCAGAAGTTATCCACAAGATCAAACAGCCAAGTACCCTAAAACAAGATGGAGTAAAGTAAATTTCAACGCTTTCATGAAATTATTTCCCTCGATGACCAGCGAAGGAAGAACTCCACATTTGCTTTAACGTAGCGGAGAATTCTCCCACAATATCGACTCCTTATCTGCGCATTATAAATTATGCTCTACCTTCAACTCTGTAGCATCAGAGCCCAAAATGTGCTCTCTAAGCTCTTCGAATTTAATTCTGAATGCAATACGCAATGCACGAGTGACAGCGCACCGATCTGGGCTGTCCCAGCCATGAGACCGTGGTGCCAGCGCTGTAGTTCACTGAGTGAGCAGCATCTTGCAGGACGTCGTCATCTGCTGGCTGGTCCCGACGTAAGCGCTTTGATGGAAGCCCTTCAAAGCACCATGCCTGGCCTCCTGTCTACACCGAGCTGCTCCTCTTCGGCCAGTGGCATCATCGTCTGGTCGTTTGGGTTACTAGCTGGGATGCAATGATTCCAATATCATCTAAACCAAGGATAGAAATTCCAATTATTTCCCCAGGAAGAATATTTTCATCAAGGGAATGCAGAACAAACCGAGGAAAAATTGTTAAAACTGAGAAAATATTTCCTATTAATTCAGGAGGCATGGATTTTTACCATAATAAATAGAAATGGTGGGGGGGGGGGAACAAATTTGAGCTAAAGTACATATTATCATTTTGCTTGTTTTCAAAGTGTTCGAGTATGGAAACACTTTGGTAGCATTATCATAACTTCGAGGCTAAAAGTATCAAAAGATTACAGAAATGAAGAATTTCAAACGAGTCGATTGCTCTAGTTCCGCAAGCATTTCAATTTCGATGCTTAAAAATTAAAAATAAGCTTTTAAGAGTTGCGAATTGATATTTATAACGACAGTTGCTCAAATGTTACGCTAAGAAAATAAACAAGGGAAAATAATTTGTACTGGTGAGAACCATGTGCAATGGAATATATGTAAATATGTACCACAGTTTAGCAAATATGTGAAAAGGCTTTTTTATAGAACAACTGAGATTGTATTTTTATTATCTATGTTTTGTAATAGAGAAAAATGAAAACACCAATGGTTCCGTGACGATCATCAGTGATACACAAATCAGATTCGTTGAATAAATCTAGCATTTTGTCGTTGACCACTTAATTAGCTAAGTAACAACGGAAGACGAATAGAAAAACGCACAAATTATGCGCAGCATGCTGACAAATACCAACAAACAAAGTTGAAGTTTAATGCATTGTTTGTGCTGTCATCTCAAAATACAGAAAGCAAAGGCAGCTTCAGGTTAATTTATGTTCAGTGTTCATTGCATCCGTCAGCAATGCCAGCAAAGTGAAGTTTTATGGTAACAGCCTGGAAAATAGAAATGCTAGTTTTATGTCATGAGCGCTCTGGGAGCTCTGTGTAATGACAACCCTACGCTGCAAAAAATTTTAGTTGGTGCGTTTCCTCAAATTTTATATCGTACTCCAGTAAAAATTTGAGTGATGGCATCATGCTAGCAATCCAGAGCTAGCATCATGCTAGCAATCCAGAGCTAGCATCATGCTAGCAATCCAGAGCAAACAACAAAAGTAAGGGAAAAATAATGGCCGACTAATTAAAAATGTAGCATGCGTTTCATATATAAGTTCGTTATGAGAAACCCCGTTTGAAAAAAAATTATCGAAAAATCTTATCTCTGCTTTAGGACTTCGAGATAAGCCCAGCATTCTAGGATTTGCTTTTCGAACTTTGATGTTTTTTCACGCGAAGATTCTTTGCACTAGGTTTCAATCCTTTCACGTGTTGAAAACTTACGCTGGAATACTACAGAGAGGGTCTGCAACAGTGAAACACAATTTCAGTTACTTGTATTGTATCTGGTGTAACATAACTTTCGTGGCAGAAAATACGATCAGGGAAAATACGATTCAGAAATTTATTATGCTCGAACTTAAGAAGTATTCTTGGCAGAAACGCAAACATTGTGTCATTTTCAATCAGCAGAAACAATTTCCCCACAGAGATTCAAGGCGATTGGGTTCAAAAAATAAAATTGAAAAATCTTGGTTGGTAACAATCAGGTTTATTTTGCACGAACCTCAAGAGTCAACTCTTATAGCTTAACTCTGAATAAGACGACGTTAAGCGGATGAGTGATGATTCAAGAGAATAAGGGATAATTTAGGCAAACAAGTGTTAATTCTGGCGTATGAGGGATAATTCTGATGGTCAAGTGATAATTCAAGCGCATGAGTGATAATTTAGGCAAAAGGGTGATAATTCAGTCAAACGAGTGATAATTTAAATGAACGAGGGATAATTCAAGCAGACGAGTTAGTATTCCCCCTGTGAGAGGATGTCAGTGCTCCGGTGGCCTTACCTCCTGCCTCACCAGTTTCCGTCAATACACCTGAGTTTCAGTGGTAATTTTGGGTAAATTTCGTTTAACAAGGGAAGTAATTGGACTTTCTGCATGCAGCCCAGCACTGAAATAACATCTTTGAACATCGGCGGAAACAAGCGATTCATACAGTATTTCCTGGCGTCAAGAATTGCGAAGTTTTATGTCATCTAAATTGAAACTGCCAAAAGTGTTTCCACCCCACAAAGAAAATGCATTGTCCATGAAGTTGTGTTATCTGTTATAATTATCATTACATGTATCATCAAATGTAGTTTAAGGAAGATTAGGAGTACATTGCCCTCAATCATTTTTCGACTAGTGACATGGGTATTACAATACTCATGTGTATTATCTAAGTGTATTAACTTTAAGATATTTTAAAAACCAATGATGGTACTTTTGTACCATCTCTATTGGAAATGAACTGTTTTTCTTTTCTTTCTTTTTTCTTGAGCATCTTTGGGATCAAACCTGGATCTCGGGAGAAGAAAGCAAGAGTGTAACCACAAGGCTGCGGTGCCGTAAGGATGTTGTTTTGACATTATGAAGCCTTTGCCACAATTGCAGAGCACTTCGTGCTGCTTGCCGTTCTTAGCCTCGAAGCTTCCACACTATTTTTTTCGGACCGGCATGTCTTTGTGAAGTAATCCACTTCCGTGCCTTACATTGCAGGGTTTTGGATTCCAAATGAAGTTGCGAAATTTTGGTGATGTGGATTTCAAAAGTCGATATTTTAGAAAAAATCCAACTTCAGCACTTCTGGAAGAAAATTTTTGATAGTGTTTGATATAATTCGAAAAATGCATATTTCATCAGTATAAACAACAGGACAATTGATGCGATAAGAATTGAGCAAAAAACTATACATGCAAGATCGTATTAAGCTTGTGTGTTATTATTTTATGCTAGCAAGTCAAACCAGGCACGGCGGAGCAGAGGACAAGTCTGAGTACAAGAGGTTTTATCGTTTAGGATGGATAACTATTCCAAATTTCTAAGATTTACTGCGTTGTTGGCTGAGTACGTGATGGGGAAATTATAAAATTTTGATTGATGATTCACTGTTTCACAGCGTGCCCAAGGATTTAAGTTCCGAAGTTTTTCTTATTCTTTATTGGTTCTGTATAGCTAATGCGAACATTTTCAGAAAGGCGGACTCAGGCTCGTCTGGATGCGCTGACAATATAAGAACCATTGCAGGCTACGCGAGTGAATTTGAATAAATTGTTGAAGCGCACATCAGAAGGTGAAGAGCCGTTGTACTTAAAAAATTTTCTAAATCTTAGATGGTTTTTCAGAATAAATTAAAAATATATTCCGGGGAAATGATGAGAGAGACAGCATCAGAGAGTTGATACATATTCTGTCCTATTTCCGTTTCAATATTGTAACAACACAAAAACTTTTACTTTCGCAACTGTATGAAAGTTAGGAGGCAGCCATCATAAATTCAGCTTAGGAATATTTTAAGCTACTTATCCAATAAGTGCACAGGTTACCCGCTGCTTGAGAAAAAAGTTCATTGAAAATTTGTTGCCTAAATTTCTCTGAAAAAGTACGCGATTAAAACATGGAACAATGCGTGTAATAATGCGATCTTGGGTAAATAGGTGTTTATGTTTTCTCTTCTGCGTCTTTTAAAGATAAAAAGACGCACTCATTGAATTACTCCTGTGATATTTTTTTGGAATTTGTTGTCCTATGTGTTTACTTTTCTGTCCGTATACATTCACTGATGATCATTTTATTCGATACCAGACTGGGATGAATGTCTTAGTTAGTCATGTTGATCGCATCAATTGTATAACGGTTTAATCCCAGGGTTTGATTCCCAACAAACAAGCCCATTTCTTTAAGTAATTTTGTAGCCTCAGGTTTGAGAATATTTTTAAGCACCCACAAAAGAGCTCAGAACTCTTGCGAATTCAGATGAAAACGTTTATTGTTGTCAAGATCTGCTCCGTTTTAAGCTCCACATTCGCTGAGTTTCATTGACTTAGAAGCGAATGATCTATCTATGGATTTATTGTGTTATCAAATGGCATGATTAGATTGAATTATTTTCTTGTAGCTTATGTTAAATTAGAGAAACAATTTTATAGAACGCCCTCTTTATACATTACGATTAACATAATTGTGCGTTTCCCGAATAAACGAAAGCTAATAACTTTAAGAAGAGAACAAAAAATGACACCAGAAACTAGCCAGGGGATTTATTTTTGGGACGTCTTAAAGTTTTGTGGGATCAGACACCAATCACTCACAGGCAACAACGAAACACATCTACACAAATCAATTTTCACGCAAAAGCATCAGTACATCAACGTTAACACATTATCCCTAAATACATCCGTAACGAAAAAGTGTGGTCCCATGGCTTGGCCGTTTTCTTTTTTTAATTATTAGAAGCATTAAAACAAAGATCGCCTTTTTTTTTCATGCCTTAATAGCGGTCCTCCATAAGCATGAATGGTATGGCCACCCATGAAACCACAATTATTGGATTCATTTTGTAATCTACGTGGAAAATTTTTGTATATATTTGTTACTTTTAAACGATGCCAGCCATCACCGAGTTTTGTTGAGCAATGTTTTTTGTAGTATATGCTCGGCCAACTCTTTCTCTATACTTGATTTCAATTATTACGTTATTTTAGGTAGTTCATAAGGCTGATTCAGTCTTTTTCCTAACCAATAGTAAATTTTTCTATTGTATTACTCGCATTTATTATTTAACTGTCATGGGTATCAGAACACCATTAGTTTCATTTCTTCAAATTAGACATGAATCATTTCATATGAAAGAGTTATAGGAATCCAATTTTTTAACTTTTTTCTTTTCTAACATGCCTTCTGGAAATATCTTTTTTTTTCAGTGTTTTTTTGACGGTAAAATGATTTTATTAACATTTGTGACAACTTTTTCTCGTTTCTGATTCTGATTAATATTTCGCGTCATCAATTTTTTAGTAGATAATCAAATAAAGCTTTTGCAGTGAAGCAATTTCCACGAGTTGGATACTACATTGGTGCACACTTGTAGATATGCATGCACGTAAACTCGTTTCGAAAATCGAAAATGTCAATTTCTTTGTTCAGGCACAAGATCATTTACTTTTACGCACCATATTTGCCACGATATCAAAGACTGCCTGCGAAAGCCTTAGCTCTCGTGCAAATGTAAGAGACTATCCTCCAACTCAATTTTCTGTATAATCGATATTTATTGTTTGAAACAAATATCCAAGAGAATATGTTTTAACTTGATTTTACTTAATTATAGATTCCACCCTCGACACAGCTATTGTCTACTTCTTACGGTTTATTTATCAATTTAGGACACTTATGTTGTGAAATATTTAAAACCCAAATTTCTTGTAATGCATTTCATGTATTAACATACTATGGATACAAACGACTTATCTTTATTTTTCATTTTACTTTTCCATGCTGACACTACTATCCGATACGGCACTACCAGTTTAATCGTAATATTGCCCCACAAAGAAATGTGGCTTCCGATAATACCGCCTGAAGTACGCGCGTTGCGCACAAAGCTTTTCCTCGTTGAATCAACCTGTTATTCCGGTTTTCCTTCGTACATCAGAATACTGGAGGACTGCTGACCTAGTAATGGTCAGGATGTTTTTTAAAGAAGTGGATTGTGCTTGCAGAAACGGCATTTCCTGGGGGCTTGTTCCAGATTCTAACAATTTTGTACAAAAACCAATTTAAGGATTACGTTGTCTTGAAATTTTTTTTATAAATTTTCAGGTTTTTGTTATGGTTCATTTTTTCTGGTCTGACTGCTTTTTCTTGTTATAATTAATGTCGAAAGTACCTTCTGGGTTAACATCACGGAAGCCATTGAAGCTTTAAACACGCTTGAAGAGACATAGTGACTCATGAAATATGTACTGTGGTAGGCTGTGGTCTTCTACATTAAATTTCAATTCCAGTTGCGCAAGAACCATCAAGCTGTCGAAAGCATATGTGAATTTCGAGTATAAAACCATGCCAGCAGCATCGACGGCAAAATTCAGTCATCGCGTGCCATCAAAAGTTTCAAAGGTCCAGAAATACACTTACCGAAGAGAGCTACGTCCTTGGAAACGATGTTCAACGCTCGGAAGTAAAGAGTGGCGCCAAACTACCGTTCTTACTCAATTTCAGAGCGAAAAGATTATTTTTCTACGGCCTTAAATAGCCTCAATTCTTATAAGAAAATATTTGAGAACGCATGAAGCTCGCAGCCCCGTGAACTGGAGGAAGATGGGGGATTTGGTGGCATTTGGAAGCTTAAGTGGCTTGCGCTCCTTAAACGACGCTGCGATCTTGGTCTGCTTTTTCTGCCTAGGAAATTTGAAGCATTGGGAAAAATGCTATAAGCGCTTTGGGACCGCCAAGATCTGAATATTTTTATGCTCTCTCAAATATCCGATTTACTTCTAAAACTACGCGTGCGTGTCTGGGCCGTGTCACAGCAGAAGAAAATGGAAATGAGTGAACTTGAAAAGAATGGAGCTCACGAGTTCTGCCAGGTGAAATACACGGAGACGATTTATTATGAGATCAGAACTCACAAGTGGAAAGGAAGAAAATACTGTGGAAATTAGCGTGGAAATAAGGACCGCCAGGAATGATCAGCCGTATTTGGGATTGAGCATTTATAAGAATTAGAGCAGACACAATTATTCGATTTGAATATGTAAAGTTATTTCTTCGTACAACTGTAAAATGAGTAATTGCGAGAATGTAAATTGAAGGAGTACAAACGCATCGCAAAATGAATAAAAACATTAAAATTTCCGTACCGACTTAGTTTCAACGAACAAACGGTCTTGACGTAAATTTCCCTAAATTTCTTTACGTGGATGGCTCTGCGTCAAATGAACCCGTAATTTAACCTCGACACTTTGCTCGCAAGAGTTCATTGTGTATTTCATAAAAGAAGGACGCATCATTTTTAAAAGACAGCTCATCAGCTTCTTTGTTATTAAAGACTAATTCTCCAGTGATAGAGTCTTCTGCAGACGTTTGATAACACTTGTTTAAAGTTGAACATGCGGCACTGAAATGGCGGTCATTTGTTCACTGTTCTCACCGTTATGCATGAGCGCTTGTGCGCTGTATTTCGACGAAGTAGTTTAGGGGTTGAACCCTGCAAACTAAAGCCAACCTCATGCAGATTTACAGCGCGAAGATTGTTGATGTAAAATTTTGTAGGCTGCTTTTAAGTTAATTTCAATATTTGGCTGTGAAAATGTACGATTTTTCAAACGCAATTACTTTCGCTGAAAGCCATGACTTTCAAATCGACAAAGTGAAGGACATTAGTCATCTTGACCTAGGAAACAAAATTGACCTTCAACGCATAAATTTTCGGAAGAGAGTTCATACTGTAATTTTACGAAGTGACACAACTTATTATTGGAAATCATTAAAAATCACTTCACAGTTGCATTTCTTCAAATACCATTTTTTCTGCAATCTGCATTTTATTGCTGTTGTGTTCCTTTTGAGCAGTCGATTATTTTTCACATAAAATTGAAAGACTCTTGATCCTAACAAATTTGAAACCACTTGCTCGTTATTACCTCTGACAGCAGTCTTTGATCTCAACAGGAAGGTGGCTATGGCAACTCTTACATGAAATAGAGCAGAGCAGAACAGAACAGAACACAACAGAGTAGAGCAGATCAGAGCGGAGCAAAGCAGAACAGAACAGAAAAGAGTAGAACAGATCAGAGCAGAGCAGTATAGAACAGAACAGAGTAGAGCAGAACAGAAAACAACAGAGTAGAGTAGAGTAGAGTAGAGTAGAGCAGATCAGATCAGAGCAGAGCAGAGCAGAACAGAACAGAACAGAATAGAGTAGAGTAGAGTAGAGCAGATCAGATCAGAGCAGAGCAGAATAGAACAGAACAGAATAGAGTAGAGTAGAGCAGATCAGATCAGAGCAGAGCAGAATAGAACAGGTCAGAGCAGAATTGAACGTTCGTGTCGACATGAGAAACCGTAAGTTCCTCTCATGTTTGGTTCTATGACTTAACAGTATTACCATTTTACCGTCGGCAATATAAAAACTCTGACATGTCCTTTTATTTTTTCTTAGGGTGACGCTACGTCTGAATAAAGTGCTGCCTACTGTATAATAAATGAACAAACGGATGTCTTTAGTATAGTACTCGATGGTATAACTGTATTCGGCACATTCAATGATCTTGCAAAGATAAGTAGGAAATTCTTCACGCATTCACGTACTTCAATGCTGGACATTTTTTGGTACAGTTTCAGAATAGGAACATTTCGTGGTTATACCGGAAGAGTTGTGAACATCTCTCCCCTTTTTGCGTAATTCTTTTCAAATGATTTCGACGATTCCAATATTACGAGCAATGAAGCGCCGGAAGTTCTCTAATCTGGGCAATACGAGCGTCATTTAAAAATTTATCTGAAAAGTTAACACTCATAAACTTGGTGAATCAATTCCCCAGAAAATATTTCTTGAATTTCAAAGCACTTGTGTACGGGGGAATATGATTCTTTTATGCTATTAATTTATATGTATTTAATTTCTACTACATAGTTTAAGGTATGCATGCCCAATTTTATGCCATTTTTTGTTAATTTCTGTGATACAACAACGCTTAACAAAAACATTTAATGGCATAAAAATTCTGTTTTAAATTTTATTAAGTTGATTAATTAAGTAGTTAATGCGGCTGCATTTGTTAAGACATTCAAATTATAGTCTTATATTTGGTGTTAAGCATAAATGTTCTCATCTATTGATCTATGGAATAAATAATCAGGCAGCTTAACGAGTTTTGTCGAACTGAGAAGGCAAGATCGAACTGCGCCGTATGGCTGGAATAATAATACAAAAGTATATCATCGAAAGATTATCTGATGAAGATCAAATTAAATCAAAACTCTATCCACACAAATTCTTGCTTCGTCTTTAATATTTTATTCGGATAAAAATGCGAAATGCATCTTAGTTTTGAGAGGTTGTAATGCTGTACAGAGGTTTTGATGCTGTAAAGAAAGGCTATGATGCTGTAGAGACATAACCGCTCCGCATAAAAAACAGTGACTCAAACAAACACACAAACACAAATCGGAAATACACTCACACACACACACACACACACACAGCTCCTTCATGGCTTAAAGGGAAATCCAATAAATTGTGCAGATCTGAACTACTGGTGAACTGATTTTGTTTTTACCGTCAAGAGAATCCCACTGGTCTTGGGAGCTTCGTTGTGTTGTGTTGTGTGTTGCTCTTGGTGGTGTTGTGATGTGTGTTGCTCATTGTGGTGTTGTGTTTTGTGTTGCTCTTGGTGGTGTTGTGATGTGTGTTGCACTTGACAGTGTTGTGATGTGTGTTGCTCTTGACAGTGCTGTGATGTGTGTTGCTCTTGGTGGTGTTGTGATGTGTGTTGCACTTGGCAGTGTTGTGATGTGTGTTGCACTTGGCAGTGCTGTGATGTGTGTTGCACTTGGCAGTGCTGTGATGTGTGTTGCTCTTGGCAGTGTTGTGATGTGTGTTGCTCTTGGTGGTGTTGTGATGTGTGTTGCTCTTGGCAGTGTTGTGATGTGTGTTGCTCTTGGCAGTGTTGTGATGTGTGTTGCACTTGGCAGTGTTGTGATGTGTGTTGCACCTGGCAGTGCTGTGGTGAGTGTGACTCTTGGCAGTGTTGTG
>JACJUY010000269.1:20048-91473 GCA_014220935.1 Platorchestia sp. MABIK
GGCTTAAAATGGTTTAATTTTAATATAATTGTAAAAGTATCGGTATCGGTAGTAGTATCGGTCAAAGTATCGGTATTTCCAAGTATCGGAGTATCGGTATCGGTATCGGCCAAAAAATGGGTATCGGTATCGGTATCGTTATCGGCCAAAAAAATGGTATCGGTACATCACTACTCATGATATATTCTGTTGTTTGACCTACACTACAGGACTCGTAGCTAGACTAGTGATGGTAATTTTTATTTTGTTCACTTGTAGACGTATATTCTTGCTTAATACGTCCTGCGAAGGAACTCGCCTGTGGCAATAAAATTATATCAAATGTACTAAATTCAAAGCCAATAAAACACGTTTCAAGTAACTTTTTATCCGTTCAATATTCTATATTGAAATGAGATTAGTTTGAGTTTGAAATTGAGCTCAGGTGATTATGTATTGGAAGTCCAACTGTGTGAATGTTCATTCATTCTGAGCAATGTTTGAGAGGTCCAAGTAACCAACGAAGTGCTTGCGACTGAAGCGAGAGGACTGATGAGAGCTGATCTGAGCGATTCGGGGACCTGAGTCTTGGCAATGCCTTGGGCTTGGAGTGCTGACACGTTTGCTGCAATTAATCGGGGTTCACCTGTTGTTTGCGAGCTGCCAATGTATTCTAAGCGCTGAGAAATTCATGATTCAGTAAAAATCTTTTGACGAAATGTGAAAGCCGATTTTTTTGCACGCAAAGAAGCTTGCCGCTTCAAGATTTAGTGTTAGTGCAGATGTCTCAGGGAACATTCCAGTCCGAGCATTGTATGTTGCTAAGACGTGCATTCCTGAAACTTCGCTATCTATTAAAAATGCATATTCACCTACCTTTACTTCTAAGCGTCCTGTCTTTCGTTGACTGTGATTTCTTTAATGAGGTGCATCTTAACTTTTGAAGCGAGCAACATGTTTGAACGGGGATTTTACTCTCGTCCATTTAATGTAGCGTTAATAGAAATGACTTGCATTGACATAAACCACGCTGGATGCCTCTTCACTAGCCACGTCATTTTGGAGTACACTCAAATTTTTGTAAAAAATTCCATTGACCAAGAAAACAGCTTCTACGAATGAAAACTATGGAGTGATGAAAGAAAAATTCAGAAAACTTCTACCAGCTCGATTTGGCGTTAGGAAATTGAGGTTTTCTCCTAACTAACACAGTGACAATTTATCGTGATGGCGGATGCCTAGTATGTTTAAGTTTATTTTAACTTGAGCAGGACTTAATACAGTGACAACACTTAATCGTGATGGCGGATGCCTAATATATTAAATTTATTTTAACTTGAGCAGGACTGACGATTAAAGCGCATTGAAAAGAGCAATGAAATCTCATGACTGCATTGAGAGGATGAATGAACCTTCGAGTTCCGCGCAAAATCTACCCATTACGATACAACTATTGCATCTATGGGAATGAGCTCTCGCAGGGGTTAAATGCGAGGCCTCAAGCTGAGAGCTTGATGGGCCTTCCTTTCGTTGGAATCAAATAGATTTTTCTTTCGTTACGAACATCTTTTTTCGGTTCACTGCTATCTTGCTTGTCATGCCTTCCTTACTTCTTCAACATCTATCTTGTTTCATAAACTTCTTTCTCGATTTATTGTTTCATGCACCTTATGCACAAATTTTGCGTTCCCTTAACTCCATCACAAATGATGCCTTTCTCCTTCTTCTCTTTGGAATTCATTTTTTCTGCTTAGAGAGGCGTAAACTCCTTATCTAACAATCAGCGCAAATTATTAAGCTTAGTCACAGCTTCAATTCAAACGCAATGATCCTTGACGCCCGAGGCATGTTATGTGGCTGCAAGGCTTTGGCTAAATGAAATAATTTACCATGGCATTCGGTGAGTCTTGATATGAACCTGCTTGAAAATTTATTGCGTGAGCTGATAGTTCAAATTACAACATCGAGCTCCGAACATAGACTTGACATCTTTTGCATCGAATTTTTCTCTGAAGTTCTTATCCTAGTAGTCAGGCTTATCTAAACTCGTTAAGCTCAGCGTAAATGTTTGCATCATTGTTCTATTTGTGTATTTTTGTTGGATCTGCGAGACAATCCTATCTCACTTCTGACGCGTGGATTTTCTTGTGCACCAATTAGGTGGGAAGTTTCATAAATTAATTTTGCGGTTTGTTCTCTTTGGTTGGCATGTGAGCGCGAAATGCGATCACCAAAAGCCAGTTCCAAATCCCCGACTAGTCGACCATTCAGTTTCTCAAGACGAATCATTCACTCTCATTAATTATACTTTCAACAATATCGACGGCCATTAATTGTGTATGCCTAGGTTTATGTATCGATGTAGAATCCTACAGCGCGTTTTCCATCACAGCATCACCGTCTTCTTTTTCCTTGGCAGTATTTATCGGCCTTCTCACACAGAAAAATTTAACTTGAGAATTTATTTGAATGTTATGCTATTATTCTCTGTTCATGGCTGTAATGATACCTATCGTAGGTAATTCATTTTCACCGGCGAAGGACATTTGTGTCGAGATATTTTGAAAACTGCAGTGTAGGGAGATATTTCAAGTGTTTATTTTATTATCAGTTAACTCTTTTATTTTATATTTTATTTATCCTTCCGTTCGTGAACGGCAATTTAACTCTTTGTTTGTTTACGTGTTTACTGGAGCTTTCAAATGCGTTTATAGAGTGAATGAACACCAATTGAAAGCTGTTTGTCTGATGCGTAAATCCGACGGATAAAGGCTAAGCATGTAATACAATAACGGCGAGTTTTTTAGCGTCTCAAATTTGCGTCAATAAATAAATAATGGCTAAACAGTTATAGATTACACTGTTGCAGCCATCGGCGTTAAACTATATTAGGATTCAACGCTATATATACTCATAAGGACGCATGGTTTTAAAATTTATTTTCAACTATTGTTGCGGACGCTTCAGACAACAGTTATACTACAATATCTGTCTTACAAAAATAAGGAGAACTCAAAACTATGGAAACTCTTAGATCATCGAGTCAAAGAGTAAGTACGAACTTTTTGCGAGTCAGGGGTCCATCACGAGTGGAAAGCGCTGGGATCTTTACATTGGACTGCGACGTATCGATAATTTCGTTGACTTCCTCACAAATGTGCTTCATTTTAACAGGTCTTCGATAGGGTCATTTGTAACAGCCAAGGTCTTCTTGTGAAAGGATTTCAAAATTCTCTGCTGATGCATGAAATTTTATTAATGTGTTTATTTTCATGAAATTAAAAACGAGCGCATCATTAGGCTTTATTTTGAAATTTAAATATTTCGAATTTCGATTTTGAAATAAGTAGGAGTCTAATGTAGACCAACAATTCCAAATTTTTTCTTTAACTCCTCTCATCGAGGAATAGAATATGTGCAAATTTGTACTACACATTTATTCAATGATATCCGTTTGGTATATCTCGCTCCTTTAAATTATGTTTTTTTCAGAGTACCACAGTTGTGGTAATGAGAAACAAATATGGTATGATTTTCAGCAACTTGCTAGCATGATGAAGTAGAGCCTGCTTAATATTGAAAATACATGAATGAAATTCAAGTAGCTAGACTACCTGCTTTTGATATTTATTTCGCATGTTCAATTCATCAAGTTTCTGGCAAGAACTATCCGCTAATACAAAAATTCAATTTCCATGTTTGAATACAAGGTTACAAGAGTTACGTATCATTATACGGCCAAGAAGAATGTTGCCAGCAGAAACGATACACCCTTGTTTAGTCGGTATGAATAAACAAAATACATACTATCAGGCAAATAACAGTTTTAAGAGAATTTTTACCAGTATTTCACGAAAATGAAAACTGGATTTATTTTATTGTGAATACGAAAAATTCGTAAGCACCTGCAATCTAAAGGATAATTCTGTTTGTACTTCGTGTATCACCTTCAAGATATTCGCGCCATTGTCGTCAATACCTTTGCAACTGATGAAATGTTCAGAGTTAAGAAACTAATTTTAATCTTTGATGTAATGGAGCAGTCGGAAAACCGGGTAAAAATTTCAAGTTCTTGTAACTCTTTAACGAAGCTTTTTTGATCACACTACTTGTTAAGTGAGAAGTGTTTGTTTCAACAGTCCCGACCTAATGTTAACGTTTGTTCAACTAAGTGCCGGTCACCCTGTGTGTCTTAGAATTTACATTGCATTCAGTATTAGCATAGGCTAAAGTCATGCTTCAAATTTTATTTGCGAAAATCTATTCACGCTGTGGAAGAAATCCGTATGGTAAATTCAATAATTATGAATCTTGCGCTGCGCTGTTGATTTTCTTACCTAAGGTTTGATAATCATCGCGCATACTACAGTTCGACTTTCGGGTAGGTGTCTGGTATCGGTTGTAGAAAACACTTTATGTTGTCGTTCATTTTAGGCAAAATCATTTGTCTGACGAATTTTTTCACGGCGTCAGTTTAAGTTCGTTTATGTTGGGATAGGTTGAAATAGCATACGTGTGTTAGGCTCGGTTAAGTTAAAAAACAGCCGTACGAGAATTTTTGCACGGCTTCAGCTACTACAGCATGAAAGATATTGATGTTCGTTAACGTGGTAAATTTACAAAAATGGTCTATGAATCCTCAAATGTGACAAAATTTGGATTTTTTGTTAGTTTCAATAATAAAAAACATTGACAACATAAAAACATTGACTTAAAGTGCGAAACGTTTGACGCTTTCCATTGTGGTAAGGATATACTGAAAAAAAGTTCGTCACGGTACGGCCATGTAACTATGAAAGTGTCGTAAAAATGTTGTCATGATAATGAATTGGAAAAGTGAAAAGTTATTATGTTACATCATTGCTTGAACAAAGACAGCGTGAACACTTGAATTGTTCATTGAAAAACTAGAGTTGGTCCTAGATTACGTCTGCGGAAAGTCTGAACGAGAATTGATTAGATATAGGTTTTCAAAAAAATGACTAGTCTGATTTTCATTGAGCAAAACTTTTGGTGTGTGAATGCTTAATCACCATGGAGGAGGAAATTTGGAAAAATATCGTCAGCTTGGAATGTTCAATTAAAAAAATCATAATTCTCCTCGTGGAACGCAATTACTGAGCTCAGTTATTCTGGAAAGAAGAAAAAAAAAAGAGCTATTTGGAACAACTACTCAATGCACTGTAGTTTTGTTTCTCGGTAATTATAAATAGCAAATCTCCAACTCGTTATTCCTTCTTGTGTTTGGAGGCGACCTGTTCATTTTTTGAGTTGATACGAGCCCAAAATTCATTAGAAAATACTAAATCAGAAAGTCGGTTAAGAATCAATCCGATGTTGAGCCAATATTGAAACTTGTGCCGATGTCGAATCTCGGAAGTAATTCCAAGTAAGAAAATGGAAGAAGATCAAAAATGGTTTTAAATTACTGGGATGATTTCTGGTGAACGTTCTCTATTTCTTTTTAACCTTCCAAACCGTCCCATTTGGCGAAAGATCCAGTCATTGAGAGTACTTCTCTTGCGCCTACAGCGAGAGACACGATCATAAATCGCTAAAATAATTTGGAACGAACCATGTAGTATAGGACCAGTTGTTGTACGTGTGCTTTATGTGACACACCAAAAAGAAGTAATGGCACAGAGTTGAGCGTCATTGAAGCGAGAGTGCAGCTGGTCTATAGTTCACGGGGCCAGGATATCCTTCGTTAGCAGCCAGACGCCCCAGCTGGGAGGAACCATCACGCTTGTCTCATCCATCGCAGTACACCAGTCTGCTTAGAAAGACAAGTGACACATGCACAATTAAGGAAGGCATGCGTGGTTTATAATCATTCGACGAGGACGAGATATGTTCCTGTCCAGGAAGAAGCCATTTGACATAAGATAAGGATGCGTCTATTGGTTGGATCAAACTGGCGCGATGCTCACGTCGCGGTCCGTAGCCAGCAATGCCCCAGTTTCTTTTCCGGCGTGGCTGCTGAACGTTCGCATGTAAACGTAGACGCTGGCAGATCTAAAACTCTGTGCACTCGATCCTCCAGCGTTACCATCTTGTACGAACCTCAACTTTTGCGGCTATAAATTTGTCCTGGTCATTCATAACTTGGATTGAGTAAAGATGAGTTGAATTACAGGGATTAGTTTTTATTTGGATGTGTTTATGTTAGTTTGAGGTGATGCATGATTTAAGAATCGACCGTACGTACAGAAGCGAACTTGCTACTTGCTAAAATTTTGTGTTCAAGTTGACATTTCCACACTTTGGTGGACATAGTGAGTGAATCAATCGTTTCTCGGAAAATATTCTAGGAAATAACTTTACTGATTTCAAAACGAGTGTTGGAATGATGTTATTAAAGTTCGATGAGTAAAATTGAAAGTCTCTTGGCTATCAATAGAGTTTCGTAACTTGAACTATGCCATGAAATATTGCGGTATGACGGAACAGGGCAAAGAAACTCACGATAGGGGTCTAAGTGGCACAACGTCTGTTTGTTTAGTTACGAAATCCCTGAAACTATGTCAGATTCAGCTGAGAAATGTAACCGACTGATATTTTCATCTATTTTATTGAAGTGTGATTGATTTCAAGTGGCCGAATAGAAGAATTCAACGTTAGTACGAGAACTTGTATTTCAATAAAAGTAAAATGCAATGTTTCCCTTTCACCGCTCTCTTGACTTACGTGTCCGGAGCTCGGCCATTTCACTGGTTAGTATATCCTTACCGACGTATTCAAAAGTTTCTTACTTATATTTGTGTGACAACAGTTTGTTTACAACTCATAACTGCTCTACAGCTTTTGGCATCAATTGATGCAGAATCACTTTCTGCATCGAACTCAAACTCAAACTGCTCGCCATAGCCGTGTGTCTATCGGACCTGACTCCGTGCGGGAAACGCGGGTTCGAGACTCGGCGCTGGTGGCGATTTTCTCTGTTGGGTATAGGGAAAAAATTGTAAGCACAATACCCCACTCTACCCAGGTGTTTGAAATGGGTGCAGGTCTTTGACCGGGGGAAAGCGTCATGGCGTCCTGGTGTTAGTTATAAGGCATTTGAAAAACCAATGTAAAAGGTGATATGTATCATGCTTCAATTGGAGATAAAGCATCCGTAGATGCCGATGTTGTTTTTCACAACCACATGATACACAACCGTCTAACTTTTTCGGATTCCTGGTAGAAAATTCTTTCATGGGGGTGTGAAACATCGCATTGATGTATTAAAGGCTTTCCTTAGCTATATAATTTTTTATTGGCACTCTCTTCAGAGGATATAAGATAGGCCATGTTCCTTGTTATGAAGCTAAATGATAAGGAGGGAAGTAGGCAATCCCTCTCGATTGCGTCCATACAATCCGTGTGCTTGACAAAAAATGTTTTTTAGGAATAGAGTGGTTTTCCGAGCTGAATTGAATTATTTATTTGTTGGTCGGACTTTAATTATTGTACGAGTATCTTGCCTGTAGTAACATGATCTATTTATTGTAACTGACCCAATGTTAATGTGTGAACCTTCTATCCAAATTGTTCCACATGGTGTTAATATGAAAATTCAGAGTACAAGAATTGCTGTATAATTATAGCGAACACTTTCAATTATTGCGCAGACTGCTTGTTTGTTTTCCTGGAAGTTTTCTGAAAGCCTAGCGTTGCCCTTGCTGGTGTTCTCTGGTATGGGGATCTCTGAGCTGCACACGCGTTTCCATCTTGAATGGTGACAAATATTTTTTGTGCAATTTGCTCATGGTTTAGTTTCTTTCAATTTCTGACTAACTTCAGCATTGACCTCTTTTGATTTCGTCAGACTGTTGTTTTGATATCTTAGAAATACGAAAAGTTCAAGGAATAATTTCTGATGTTTTCACTTTCGTTGAACCGACGCGGGTGCGGTAATCCGTAGATTTCCCCACCTTCAACTGGATAATTTATTATGATACCTGGTCTTACCCGCGCAACATAAGTGAAAAAAAAGCTACATGTTGAAACCCTCATTGAACTGAATATCCCAATTAATATTGAATTTGTGAAATGGAGCGAGCAGAGTAAATATTTCAAACCCTTTATCAACGTTGGTTTGGTAGACAAAATGATTTTAAAAATACGATAAAAATCAATCTTTGAATTTTGTCCTCACCCTGTAACTTTGAATTTTCTTTAATTAAAAAAATTTCTTAGTGCGCTTGTGTCAGGGTGCCAGAGTCTTGGTGTGTTTTAACATACCAGAGTATAGGTCACTACAAGTGTTGGTCTATGCTAGCGTACCGGAGTGTTGGACTGTGTCAACGTACCGGAGAACTGGACTGTCAGAGTACCATGATACTGATGTGTTGGTGTATCAGAGTGGTTTGTGTCAGCGTACCATGGTGCTGATGTGGTGTGTACCACAGTGGAAGTTTGTGTCAGTGTTGGTGTGTCAGGGTACCATGGTGCTGATGTGCTGTGTGCCACAGGGGAAGTTTGTGTCAGTGTACCAGCGCACCACGGTGCTGCGGCGCACTTTAGTACTGACGTATCACAGCACGCAACACGGCGGTGCGGCGCATGGCATCAGCCGTGATGGCGTGCGCGGCCCGCGCCTCTATTGGCCTCTGCCGCACGCACGGCGCGCCTGCCCGCGTATTGCTCAACGCAGAGGCAGAGCCTACACTCTTGTCTCCCTAATGCTCTTCCTTAACACTTCGACTGCGACGGGTGAAACTAAAGTTCAATGTTCAACTCAAATTTTAAGTCAATTGTAGTGAGTAATCTTGATATCAGCGATCATTAACTGGATTGTGCCTTCATTTAGTTTTTATAAAGTATACATGAGAATTGAGTTTTGACTACTGGTCGGTCAGCAGCACTGTGAAAATTGTCTCCGTGTACCACCGGTGGATCACGTCGCAGTAAAAGTGTTAATTGGACATCTCACGCAGATGGCTTCATCGGCGGAAAAATTTTCGTTAGTGCAAAGTACCATTTGTACATGAGTCGAAGCAGCTGGGAGCTAGCTTTCAAAAACTATTCTCATAAAGGAATCTTTTAACCATTCTGGGGACTTCTATGTGGGTAATATATTTTTTGGCGACTTTTTCAGCCTTGTGAATCTCTTGCGCATGATAGATAATCCACTGCAGTCATCATGGTTGCTAGAACGCTGGGGTCCGGAAACTGGGATTTCCTTAGCTACGATGAAGTTTAATACTCCATGGAGCCGTCCGGCTCTAAAGTCTGGTTTCCTTCATTCGGCTGCAAATAAAATGAGACTCTGCAACATTACCTGACGCCCCTCCGAATGAAAGCAGTGCACGTGAACAATACTTGGTTTTAGTTTAGTAATGAACAGTTGCAGCTTTGTGATGTTCGTTGTTCCGTTACCTGTGTCTCCTAAAACTTGAGTCTTGAGAGTATAGGTACACTTCCCTTGGCTCAGCTGTTTAGATGGAAAGCGTTACGCACATAATGAGTTGGGTGTATTAGTGTTGAAAATGAGATGACTTGAGCGTATAAGTGTTGAAAATAAAATGAGTTGAGTGTATTAGTGTTAAAATAAGATGAGTTCAGTGTATCAGTGTTGAAAATGAGATGACTTGAGCGTATAAGTGCTGAAAATAAAATGAGTTGAGTGTATTAGTGTTGAAAATGAGATGACTTGAGCGTATAAGTGTTGAAAATAAAATGACTTGAGCGTGTTTGAGTTGAAAATGAGATGACTTGAGCGAATTAGTGTTGAAAATGAGATGACTTGAGCGAATTAGTGTTGAAAATGAGATGACTTGAGTTTGTTTGAGTTGAAAATGAGATGACTTGAGCGAATTAGTGTTGAAAATGAGATGACTTGAGCGAATTAGTGTTGAAAATGAGATGACTTGAGTGTGTTTGAGTTGAAAATAAAATGACTTGAGCGTATTAGTGTTGAAAATGAGATGACTTGAGCGTATAACTGTTGAAAATGAGATGACTTGAGCGTATAAGTGTAGAAAATAAGATGGGTTGAGCGTATCAGTGTTGGCCGGTGCGTGCTGACGCTCATCTCGTCAACATAATGTACGAGCGTCTGTCGCGCACGCAAATAAATATCAGATCCCGTGCTCCTTTATTACTCTTGCCCTCGTAGTGGCTGCAGGGGCCGGATTTTCAAGCAATTTATGTGGTCGTAGCTTTACAGTTTGCCCGCCGTGCAAGTTTTTCATGTCGACTTGACCACGTGTTGTACTACGTTGTGTAGTCAAGTTGAATAAGAAGAACTTGTGCTGCCAGTTATGTCATTACGACCACGTAATCCAACCCCTGTTCAGTTTCCGATGCTTCACTCGCGGACATCCAGGTGTTATGACTTGATCCACAACTTTTTCTGACTGATACTGATACTGTACGAGTACGCACTGTACCAAATCAGAAACATTCCATTCATAAAATTAGCGCCATTATAATCCATTATAGGGTTTTTGGAGAACAGTCATTTGTGGTCTACCTTTTTTTTTGTTTCGCTTGTATTCTGTTCAGCTTCTTCAAATATGTTCGACTAATACAAAAACTATACATTGATATTTTAATTTGAGAAATGAGGAGCGCTGACGTGGTTGAGCGTCTCCTCTCTTAATATGATTCCCGTGAGGGTCGCAATTATCTTCTAGATAACAGTTAATAATCTGCGTAATTTCTTATTACAGTCGATCTTCGAGTTGGTCGCTAAGTTCAATTCATAAGATAAGTACTAATTATTCCCAGTTATTCATGCCTAGGATCTAGCATCTTATTAGATGAATAGGTGGGAGTAATTTTCTTTCTTATCGGTAAAGGTTTTCATTCGATGATATTGTTAGACTCGAGTGTATATTTTCCGGCTTGTATCTGAATTTTTGTACGTTTGTTTCTCGCTGAGATCTCGTTGAAAACTCGTAACATACCTTTAAGATTTATTTTTAATGCTGTAGTGCCTCTTTGGTCAAAATCCATGACATACTTTTAATTAGGATGTGCAAATATTAGATCTTATGTTATGCAAATCGACATATTCGTATAGTCTACACTGCAATGCTCCCTTTTTTGAAGGCTAACCCATGATTTTAGTTTAGTACGCAGACTGAAAATAATAATTTACACTGTTGGTACGTGTAGTAACATCTTTTTTAGTCATTATTGATTACTACCCTGCACAAGCATTTCGTACATACCACACTGAGGAGCTGCTCTTAAGAGAGAAGGTTTGGCCCTGCACAAGCCTGTTATTTTTGTACCTGTCATTTGTGTCTCATGCTTTTAAGAGTGAATACTTTCAATGCTTACGTACGAAAATAACATTCACTTAGTAACCAAAACACCATGTAGAAATGAAATAGTTTTAAAATTAGGAACCTTGAAGTCACGGAGTTCACCTGTTCCGTTCAACATTATTCGGTGAATTACCTTTCTACAAGTGAACCCTGCCTGCATCACCAATTATTGGAACGCTAACGACGAAACAACTGGCACTTGCAGCACCTAGCATAAAAAAAAAATCTCAACGAAGCACGATAACGCGTTGAAAACTCGTCCCGTTCGCAACGCTCATGAAGCGTAGAGGTCTGTGACCCACATACATGGACGGTCATCATTGATCAATCGTGGCCGCCCGCCCCAGCTAAATAGCTCGAGTCTCTCAATCGACAACGGCAGCGGAAAACATTTTTGCCACAGCCCTCCTAAATAGCACCCAAATGGGGAGATCGTTGAAATGTACGAAAATTTTAATTGCCTGTTAAGAATTCCTTGAAAGGAGCTTTTAAATTGACCACGTTGCGTGACGTTTGTCGAATTTGCGTTTCTGTCTTCATTCTCTGTAGTTGAAACTGTGTTCAAGTTCTGTTTTCAGGTACGATGTGTAAACTACTTTATTTATTAAATCAGAGTTCATAAAAATTGAACTCATATCAATAAGACACCGCAGTCATTAGTATGAGTCTTTGGAATACTCTGAAGTACCTTTTTATAAACGAAAATGAAGGTAATTCTCTACTCCAGCGTTTCCAAGAGGTTCTAAGCTGAAGGTTTGGTAGGCCTTTCGTTGAAATGAAATAGATTTTTTATTATTACGGAGCTTCTTTTTTTTGACTTGCTGTTGACCTGTTTCACAGCTCCTACTTTCTTCTTCAACTTCTATCGTGTTTTATAAACTTACTTCCTAACCTATGCGCTGGGATCTTGTGTGGGAACGCGCCTTGTTCATTGATTGTCATTCCCGCAACACCATACTAAATGGAACCTTCCTCCTTCCTTTCTTTGGAAAACTTTTTTGTGATTAGGTAGGCTTAAACTAATTTAAAATCATATCTATTTATATTTTCTTCAATAATTAGGAACGAGCAAAGCTCATGGGAATTCCGTTAGATTTTTCACACAATAATGAATTAACGGCTAGTTTAAGTTTACATTAAAAACAACGCAACGAATTTCTTTCCTGAAGTTAAAGTACCCTTCTAAGGTATATGTAGGTCAGAGGTTGTAAGGACTGCATTCATCTCTAAAATTGAATAGTAAAAGTACTCGTGTGCATAAAAATTTGTGCATGTTACACAGATATTTAAGCCCCTCTTATATTTTTCTGACAAAATGGTCTGATGCTACTGATGGGTCGCTTTTAGTACGAATATCTTTTTGCTTGAGAGTTAATCGCAAAATTTTTACAACTAATTTCCTTGCGCCTGCGTGAGTGCTTCATTTTGTCTATCGTTTAAGTTTATGCTATGAGCGTTTTAGTTTGTGCTCTAAGCGCTTAAGTTTGTCCTATAAGCGTTTTAGTTTGTGCTATAAACGTTTAAATTTATTTACGAACGCTGGTTGAGTTTGCATTGCGAGTGGGATTTTGGTACGAAAACTGCATCTGGAATATTTATGGGAACCAAAAGAGTTTGAAGACCTGCAATGAAAATTACAGGCTGCCCAACATTCCTTGTTTTCCCGAGCGGGCTGTGCTCACAACTACACCATTTACGAGGTTAGCTGTTGTCACTTGACTCCTTGGAATAATTGTTCTCAAATGTGATAAATTTCGTGTTTTTTTTATTCCTGAGTAATAGCCAATTGACTGTTGTGTCAAAGTGCAACAATGTGTCAAATTTGATTTATGTTTACGGCGTGGATGTGAACTGAAAAAACTCATATAAGATAGGTAATGGAAGAGAAGTACAACAATTCTAACGCAGCAAGTTATTAATTTTCATGCAATGACCATATTGCGCCTCCAAAGTGAACGTGAGTACCGAAGAAAAAGCAGTCAGCCACTGAAATCGTCTGGAAAATGCATTAAGGATAAATTGTGTAAAAGTTTTTTTTTGTGTTTGAAGTAATGCCATACGTTCAGTAAAAGATGGACGTACAGTCTGGATTATCATCTGAGAAAAAATTCATGAGTGAAAGAAAAGGATTAAGTGATCATAAAAACTCTCGTTGCGGAATTCAAGCTGACCAGACTAGTGCATGCTGCATTACCAAACAAGCCCGATTATCCCGCAATTTTTGCACTCTCCCTCCAACTCCGTCGAGTTCTGCAAAGGACCCTCAGGCATCTCTGCAGCCCAAACACAGCAATTTTTTTGAGGGATTCAGCAATTATTCGCTGAGTTCTCATGACGAAATGCGGAGCAAAACTAGCTCGAAGTTAAACAGAAATGCAACCATGCCCAGTGTGGTGACGGCGTTAGTTTGGCTGTGTTCAGTCGGACTTGGTTTGGCTGGCTTCTCGTGCGTCAGTGGCCCCTGCATCAACGGCATCTGCATTGACAACATGAACAGGTAAACTAAACATTTTTCTGCCTGTAAGTGGTGAATTCAAATGCTATCAAAAATAAATAAATTCAAATTTAGTAAGTTTAAGTACAGTTTTCAAGTGTAGAAAAAAATATACTACCATAAGGATCATTGCCAAAGGTAGTATATATGTTTTTGTTTGTGTTCTAGGGAATTAATGAAATGAATTTTGTTTTTATAATGTAGTTTATTTCTTATTGGTATTTTATAATCTTCATGCCGGATTTCTGACGAACAATCCTCTCTATTTTAATCTCACACTGAGGTATACACGTTCTGAGTAATTAGCTTAATTTATTTTCTGAATATGTTTATTTTAGCGTATTAGTTTTCGTTTTTCCTCATTCATAATGAAGTTCTGTACCATTGTGTTTAGAGAACTGTCCGTCATCATTTTTAATAAACAGCACACCTGAAGCGTTGAAAATTAAGATACTCCTGATTATGAAACTACTGAACAGACATTTTACGAAGTTTGAAGCTTGAGTTAATTTGTTGACATCTATGTTTTTCAATTTTTAATTGTTGCAGTCATTCATACTCATTCAATGTTTTTTTTAAGTGTCGTCCTTCTGAGTGATTAGCGCTAGATCAAAATCGGGGCTTGAACTTTAAAGAGACGGATATACCGACAGTGCATGGTAGACATGTAAATGACATGACCTCTACCACCGCGTTGCGAGGCATTAGGAGATCTCCTCTTCAGACACGCTTTCACTGGCATTCAGTAACATTTTTAAAAGATACCTGTAATTGGCGCTTTGTTTAGTGAGATCAGATAACATGGTATAGATGATTGGTTTTTAACTTTGTTGGAGGTTCTGAACCTCACAAGCTCCATACATTGAACCCATCGTAGTTGAAAAATAAAATGTGCTTTTTTTCTTCAAAATCAAAACATATGTAAATAAATTTATTCTGAACTATAGTGCACAAACTGTACCATGCCGAACCCAGAGGTTCGACTCACTGAACCCTTGGGATTCGATCGAACCCAGGTTAAGAACCACTGGTATAGAGATCCTTGACTGAACATTGTTGCAGCACACTAGAATTGGGCGCGTTGTGTACTGAGATGAGATGCCATGGTGTGGCAGCTTGACTGAACATTGTTGCAGCACCTACTCCTGCTACTGCGAGGACGGCTTCACGGGGTACGAGTGCCAGACCAACTGGGACGAGTGCTGGTCCTCCCCCTGCCTCAACCAGGCTACGTGCGTCGACGGCGTCGCAGAGTTTACCTGTGTCTGTGCGCCAGGCTTCACAGGTAGGAAGCTTGTGGCCTGACAACTCGCGTGTTTTATTGAGTTCATGTTTAGCAATGAAGAATTGAAAAAGAAAGCATCAAAAGCCAGAATGAAATTGGCTTGAATGACACAGGCTGAAGCCCCTCATGGGTGATGATAGGTTAGAGTAAGAGGACCTAATGGGTCTATTGCAGACATTTCTAAATAAGCATTTTAGTATAATAAGTTAGTTTTAAAATAGTGTAATATTTTAAATCGTACAAATAATGCTTTAGAAGACTAGAATCAACACCATTGGAAAGTGGAATACCTTAGCTTGAAACTGTAAATTGTATCACCTAATGACACCTATTTGACCAAGCTTAACCTTTCCATCGATTTTCTTTTTATCAAAAGTCAATTGATCAGGTGGTGTTAGCTATCACCAGCGGTACTCAGATGAAATATGTTCATTGATGGATCGGTTAGGTTAGGTCAGATTAGGTTAGATCAGAAAATGATTGTTTAGATTACGATATATGGAAACAGTTAGATTAGGATAGATGAAAACAGGTTAGGAAACATAGATGAAGACAGGTTAGTAAGGTTTTAAACAGCTCGGCTGAGAGTTGTTAGGCGGTATATGATATTTTCATGTATGATATGCATTGTTTGTACCAATTTGCGCAGGGGAACTGTGCGGTGCGGAGATCAACGAATGCTTGAGTAATCCGTGCCTGAACGGCGGTACCTGTGCAGACCTGCTCGACAGGTACCAGTGCTCCTGTGTGCCGGGCTATACAGGTGGGTCGTGAAGTGTTAAAGTGCGTGGTCCAAACTCGTAATCCTGTACACACACATACGCACAGAGCTGAGATCGTTGAAAATGTTGATGTTATTGTCACTATAATTATGAAAATGTTGATGTTATTGTCACTATGATTATGAAAATGATGATGTTATTGTCACTATAGTTATGAAAATTATTTGTTATGGTCAATGTAGTTTATGAGTCAAATACCTGCTTGAAATTCCAGTACTTAGATAAATTGAATGACTCATTAATGTATTTTTACTTTACGTTATACCGCATCTAAGCTCGCAATATCAGCTGTATTTGTTGCTATTCAACAAACGCATTGAAATGAGAGATCAACCCATCCCCATCAACTTCATGTGATGCCATACAACTTCAAGAAAGTAGGAGAGACATTAGGGTTCTGTGTCAAGAGGACCTTAGACCAATATGATTCATGAAAATACCTAAGAGTTAGAAGTAAGAATTTGACGTCAGCAAAGCTGAGTTACGGATGAGAACGTGTGCTCCTTTGACAATGTTTCACACTCACTGCTAATTTTGAATTATTAATGAGTATAAAAAATAAGTCTACGTGTTGCTAGATGATATTGTACATTTTTTGGGACATTTAATTCCGTTATTGATGCTCGACTCAAAAGGAAGTAAAATTTAAGTAACAATCCTAAGATTTATTTAGGACAGATGAAGGGAATTCTATTTAAATTGCATATTCTTGCACTCACACGTTCAGTTATTCGAACTTGTACTCTTTGTACAAAAATAATTGAACCCGAATGTATTATTTTATGATAAGGTTGCAAACGAAGACTCTAGATTTTCTGTGTTGCAGGTGTCAACTGCGAGAGGGACCTGAGCGTGTGCAACAGCTCCGTGGCGGGGGGCGAGGAGCCGCGTTGTCTCAACGGGGGCCGCTGCGTCGACGGGCCCGCTCTGGAGTACACCTGCCTCTGTGATGCTGGTAACGCTCTTCTGACGTCTTTTGTGCGCAGTACAAATATCCAGTATTTAACTTCAACAATGTAACAAACTTCCTTACAGAAGTATGTTAAAAAAGGAAGAGTGAGGAAAACAAATTTTGGCACTTAAAGGTGTTGTTTGAAATTAAAATTGAAAATGTTTAAAACAATTTTAAATTAAATTAATATTGTGTTTTTGAAACCATTAAAATCTCTCAGCGAAAGATATTTTTACTCCGTAATCCTCAGATTTATCGTGAGAAACATTTAATGGATTGCAGAAAAGTTTATTTTTCATATTAAAGAGGAAATCATAATTTTAAAGTCCAAGCACGCTTTTACCGTGAATATTGATTTCATTTTCTCCAATCAGATCCCGACATATGACGCACCGTGGGTCTAAACATTATCTTTCGATGGATTGCTTGTTTGTTGTCGTTATGGTCGCCTTTACCATCCCGGTAATTTGGTGCATGTCTGCTTGAGCGTCTCGTTGTAGGAGCGATAACTCTTCCTGGCAAACTATAGATCGACTTCAGCATTATCTAAGTATCTAAACCGTTATCCGTGGCCTTCGCGCTAAACCATAATCCGTAACCGTGGCGTTACTTTGTAATTTTGATGTTACGCGTTAGTGCTCAGCTTCATAAGTTGCTCATCATTCATGCAGCGAATGGCTGGCTCATGCCGTACATTTTGGAAGACAATGTGTAGAGTTACGTCTGTGCTTTCTCTTCCATGTCCGTGGCCTTTTGTTCCAGATGTAGGTGTTTAATTATATCTTTCTGCCACTGCACACCCGAGAAGTCATCATTACGAATTTGACCAACCTCTGAACCAGCTCTGGTGATTTATCGCGCCGAAACAACTGTATTTCAGCCTGACTAAGGAATTCATAGAAAGTCATGAAACTTTGCGAATAGCCTGGGGCTCTGTTTTATTGTTAGGATTGGTAGGTCAAATGAAAATATTACGTTGGTTGCTGATAAAGTAGTGGTTCCTGAATGTTTCCGGTTGGTAGATGATAGTTCGGTATTTCCGTTTCGTAACGCTCTGAAGTTGGTGAATCTTCACGACCACCAAATCCGTTTAAAAACATTAAAATAAACATCAAACAAAAAAGGGTAATAACTAATAACAAAGGCTAATAACAAAAAGGGTAACCGTTAAAACATTAAAATAAAATGGGTAATACTCTGAGGTTTTGTTGTTACCATCCGCCCATACCCTTGTCTTTTTAAAAACCAACGATGAGCTTTTATATCAATCATCTTTATTGAAAATAAACTGTTTTTCTGTCAGGTTGGACAGGTCGTCGGTGCGAAGCGGACGTGGACGAGTGCCGGGAGTCTCCCTGCGAGAACAGCGGCGCCTGCCTCAACACGCACGGCA
This sequence comes from Platorchestia sp. MABIK, assembly GCA_014220935.1. Classification (NCBI taxonomy): domain Eukaryota; kingdom Metazoa; phylum Arthropoda; class Malacostraca; order Amphipoda; family Talitridae; genus Platorchestia; species Platorchestia sp. MABIK. The sequence continues at coordinate 38,195 of JACJUY010000269.1, forward strand.
GCTTCGCCTGCGCTTGCCAACATGGTCATTGTCTCGTGGGTCACACATGGGTTAAGTCCACTTAACCCATGTGTATGTGTCGACTCCATCATTTGTTCCGACTAGTGACATGGGTATTACGGCACTCATGTGTGTGTATCAACTAAGGATCCTAACTTTAAGATATTTTAAAAACCAATGATGTACTTTTTTGTATCATCTTTATTGGAAATAAACTTTTTCTTTTTCTTTCTTTCTTTCTTTTCGCGCAAGCACTCTACAGTAGTGCAAGCTGTCAGGTCCTCTCACTTGTCTGATAACTCAATGATTAAAATGATTCGGCGCATAAGGTAGGTTGACAGCCCTTTTTACGCAATCATACCTTTCATTAACCCTTCTCCAGTGCCACCTATTAAGTTTTCTCACTCGTCTTTTAACTCATTGATTAGAATAAGGTTCTTAGTCGTTCGCTTTCCCCGTCCTAAACTCTTCATGACGGGTTTTCAATGCAAAAACCTAACAGTGTTGGACGAGCAGCAGCCGGAGGGCCAACTAGACATTTTCTTCGTTAAATTGCTTATACATGCTGGCATCTGAATTTAGTGGCTTTCATTAACCATTTTCTATCCTATGGAGATTGGCGCTCCCAGGGGAGATGCTGTTGTTAGGTTACTTGAGCTTACCACGCGATTTAGAAAAGCGTAGCGCTTTGACTGTGGTCACCGTGGCCGAGTGGTTAAGAGTGCGCCCTTCACGGGAATGTGTCGGCGGTTCGAATTTCGGCAGTGCCGCCCAGTGTTTCTCCCCGTTGGGAAAAGGGAGAACTCAGCCACAATTCCCCCTCCACCCAGGTGTTGGAAATGGGTACTGGCTTGACCTGGGGTAACCGTCATTAGCGTCTGGTGTTAGTTATAAGGCATTTGACAAAACCAATGTACAAGATGACATGTTTCAGGCTTGATTAGAATAAAGCATCCTTTGACTTGTCATGACCCACTGATGCAACCTTCGGCCTGAGTAAATTGCCCGCCACTGGCCTAGTCTTGTGTCGGTTGTAGTTGGTGAAAAAATGCGTTCTGAGCTGATACTTATCGTTTGAAATCGAGAAATTCTTTACTTGGAGACATTGACCAATCTTTTCAAATAAAGTCACGTCATAAAAGTTCTCAGTATTCGAAAACCTGTTTTTTTATCATGGCTGTTCGAAGATGCAACAAATTTTAGCCAGCTCGCAATTTTATCGAGGATTTGTCAAACTGGTCTGTTGAAAATAGAAGTCGATGTTCTTTAGTTACAGTTGTTTGTCCGAAGAAATTGTATTTTCGGGTCATCGCCTCTTCCTCTGGTGATGTCACAGGGAATATTTTTGACTTGATTCATAATTCTTACGGCTCTTTAAATTGGCCAATCTGTATATGTGCATTTGAGGTCCTGTTGGTGTGTGTGTTGTTGTCTCTCATTATTCGTACGAATGCCACATTTAATATACCTGTAAGCTTATGTTGCTGCTTTGTTAGTTATCATGACTCGCAAAAAAGAAACATTTAACTAATCTGTAAGCTCATGTAGCTACTTAGTTATCCCTCAGCACTCGTAAAAAATGACAATTAACCCATAAGCTTATGTCGTCACGTTATCTCTCATTATTTAACACATTCATTGCAGTGTGACCCACCGGTGGGTCATGCTTAAGTTTTTCCAGTTGCAAAACAACCCATCGATGGGGTCGTTTGAAAATTTTTTAACAATCTTTATAATTAATGGTATTTATTCTACCCAGTTAAGTTCGCTATTTATAAAATTTTCAACAACTTTTGACTTTAAATTTGAGTTGGATATTGAACTTCAGTTTAATCCATCGCAGTCAATGCGTTAATATAAAAAATAATATGTAGCTAAACTGAATGTATGCATTCGATTTATATGTTTGCGTGTGTTGTATTTTGACAGGATTCACCGGGCCGCTGTGCGAGACAGAAGTGCTCTTCTGCGACTCAACGCTCTGCCGCAACGGCGGCATTTGCATCACGGAGAATGGCAACGCCACATGTTACTGCGTCCCTGACTTCCACGGGGACGTGTGCCAGAGCCAGTACAATGACTGCCTGCCTTACGCGCCTAGGTGAAGCTCTGCTCTTCCTCTGATGAATTCATTATCTTCTTATCTCTCAAATTTTAGATGCTATTTCTGTGGGAAGTGTTTATGCACGGAAGACAGCAGGTCGGAATCTCTGGATTGCATAATTAGCAGACGCACTTGCACCAAAACGTACTTACTCGATCCGAATCTCTAGCAAATTCGAGTATGATGCAACATGTATCATACGAGCTCATATTGTTGCACCGAACGTATTACTGCTGAAGAATCATTATGTATTAATGAACACCTCTTGCGCGGGCTACTGGCGATTAAAAAATCTTAAATTTCATTAATCTCTCTTGTCCGTATATAAAGTTATTTAATTGAACTCCAGCGCTACCAATTTACTAACTTAGCTGCTATAAACAAGAGTGATTCACATGTAAACTTCCGATCAGCATACTGGTGAGCTAGCTATGAAAATGACTAATTGGTCAACAAATGTATACTTTTCATTGTGCTTTGTATTATGATACTGTAATTATGTTCTCTCAGGGGCATAGGATAAGCAATAGGTTTAGGTTAACTTACTATTGTTAGGTCACTTGAGCAATAACTAGGCCTTCGGGACTCCAATCTGTCGGGCTCATTTGGAGTCTTGCAATACCTTCGTCGCTCTCTCTTCGTTGTCTTTTCTTCCCCTTCCTTCCTCTTTTCTTTGAACTGTTCTATGCGCAGAGTATTCTGAATGGGAACGCACTTTGTACATTGATTCCCCATTCTCTACAGCCCAAAGTAAATGATTCCTTCTCTACGCTCTCTTGAGATCGCTTTTGTTGTTGCTTAGTATTGTTGAACAAACTAGTATCGAATAATATTATAATTAGAATGATGAAAATAGCAATAATAGTCATAATTAACACGTCGACTGCGATGGATTAAACTTAAGTTCCATGCTCAACTCAAACTTAAAGTCGAACGTTGTTGAAAAATTTACAAATACCAAACATTAACTGGGGTATATAAAATACGATTAATTTTTTGAAGATTGTTTACAATTTTCAACCAAACCATCGATGGGTCGTTTCGCAGCTGGAAAAACGTAAGCACGACCCACCGATGGGTCGTATATCAAGAGACTTGTTAAAGTGACGCATCGATCTTCCCCCGTCAGATGCATGAACGGCGGCACGTGCATCGATGGCGTGGACAGCTTTGCGTGCAGTTGTCCTAGCGACCGCTCCGGCAGCCTCTGCGAGTGTGACGAGCAGGGCAGCAACTGCATCGTCTTGCCTGACTGGTTCCAAGACAGGCCATACAGGCCAATCGCCACTGACTTACCATTTCATCTGTACGGTAACACCTCAATCGCGCCGACCTCCCAGCTCACGGGCGTTACCTTCGCAGCTACTCCAACATCGCAAGTGAAAGTTGAAACAGAGTTTGCCACTGAGGCCTATAAAACCACGGCCCACAAGCCTGAATTATCTCCCACTCCTACCATGCTTAGTGACTTTCCAAGTGTGTATACGGTATTTTGGACTCCTGAATTTCCTTCGACGACATCAAAGAAGCTGGAGTCCGACGACAAAACTGGTACAACTGATTCTCCAGGAGGTTTGAAACCTACACAAGCAATATTTGCCAATGAAACCACTGTATCTGCTCCTACAGTTTCAGGTTCCTCCACGACTGCTGCCTTTACTACCTTATTGATTGTTGATCGCTCTACGACGCCAATGATGAGCTCCGATGACTCTACGGAGTCCAGCACTGACTTGGAGAGTATATCGGAGGAAACTATTCCAGATATAAAAATAACCTACACCCAGGCTCTCATACCTGGCACTGAAATTACTCCTACCGATGTTACCTCTGAAAGCTTCACAGAACAGGTAGACTCAATGACTGTCTTTTCCGTGGCGAGCACTGATGTAACGACTGACATTGACGATGGAGTTTCTGACGTCCGGGATGTTTTTTCCACAACTTTGCGACAAGAGGACTCTACATCTGATGATGTAACAACGGAAGAGATTTCAACTTCGACAACAGGTTTTCATGAAACTGCTACACCTCTTCCTGAATTGGGTTCCGGAGTAGCTGTCTCAACAACTGATTTCTCAGAACTTTTTGAAGGAGATCGCACGTCCGCGTTTGCCCCAACTGGAACTGATATTGACGTCATTGCTGTATCCACTACACTGAGCCCTGAGGAGTTCACTCCCGAGCCTGATAGCTATGAAGTCAAATCAACTCCGACTTCTTCGATTCCTGCTGCAGTGAGCGAGGGATTTACTTCCACACCTGATGAAACTGAGCTCATTCCGACCTTCGATTTATCTACATCGTCAACAGAAGTAGCAACAGAAACGACGTCCACCATGACAACGAGCAAAGAGCTCGTCTTGTCTACAGCTCCCTCTGTGAGCACCCCAGATACGTCAGATGCACCACCCCAATCGACAGATTCGTTTAGTTTTGAAAGCTCCACTGGAGGCGCAAGTACAGTGCCGACCGCTCTTTTTTCGGAGTCGCGCACAGTTCCCGTTGATGGAGAAACTGATCGTGCGGTTACAGAGCCAGCTCAGGTTTACCAAACTCAGGTGCCGGCGCTAGGACATTCCGCTCCGGACTCTACGACAGAAGAAGCAGGAATTCCATCATCACCAGCAGATTCATTAACTCCTTCAATTACCTCCGCTACAGATAAATCAACAATTCCTGTTTCAACCTCGAAAGATGGGTTGACTACACCGTTTAGTTCAAAACAACCTTTCGACGAACCAACGTCTACCATGCCCTCTACATACGAAACTCCATCTACGGACCAGCCTCAATTTTGTACCAAGAATTGCTTAAATGGAGGAACATGCATAATTATTGATGGCTTCGAAACGGTGAGCGTTTATCTGGCATAGGTAACTGTTTTGTGGCATTATTTTGGATTTTTATCAGAATAAAATATTTTGCAAAGAAAGTTCTTCATAGCGTTTCCAGGAAAATGCTGCTTCCTACATTACTATTCAAAATTCTACATTGATTTTCCCTACATTTTTATTTGTGCGCAGTGTCGATGTCCTTTTAATTACACGGGTGCGTTCTGTGAAGCGTACCAGTACATCACTGTGCCTCGATTTTCTGGGTCGTCCTATCTCAAAGTGAAGCCAAGTAGCCCTCTCGACTTCAGAAGTGGAGTCCAGGTGAGCAAGTGAAATGCTTGATGAAATTTAGCCGTTATTTGTTATAAGCAGGCTCATTTTACTCAATCTTTATCAAGTATCACCTCCATGTGTAAATCACTGCTTTTTTCTCATAAAATAATATTTTTAGATCTCTTAACTCAAAGTGTTTCCGTCAAGACAATTATCTTCCTGAAATAATTCATTGGATCTAAGATATTATCGAGAAGTACTCCATCATTTCTCAATAACTGTTGAATGCATTTATTTGTACGAACTAATTCATAAAATAGATAATGATTACTTACTTTTTTTAAATTGAACTTGGTCTACTGCATCTGCCTAAATTTCAGCGTTGTCTCAGGTGTACATCGGGTTCACCACGACAGCTCCAAACGGCCTCGTCATGTACAGCGAAGCTGAGTCTCACGGTGAGGAACCGAGTTGTACTACGTAGTGCGCATGCTAATTTTAGAACTAGTGTACACGGCCCGCCAAAATGACGGCAGGGATTCAATATTTCCTCGGGAAAATCTTCCAGATGTGGATGACAAACAAATATATCCATCCCAATAGTACCCGCGATAAAAATATTCTTGCGCTCGTGCACTGGTGTAACTCGTATCACAGATACAGTCATTAAGCATCCTTATGAGCGTGACAAAGAGACGGAAGAAGCGGACACCAAACAAATAAATAAACACACAAGGGTATTATTAGGTAAGATGAGGCGTCTTGGCACGTAATTCCAGCGCTGGCCGTTCTCTGCTCACAGGCAACTTAAGCCATTTTTGATGGCTTCTCTAAAATTCACAAAGTGCATCAATTCAACTTGAAAACTCATGCTTGGGTACCGGCACTGCGTGTTGAGTTTAGCCAGCTCATTTCAACAGCTCTAAAATTTGCAATTCTAGCCTAGCAAAATTTCAAAGCAAGCGATAAAGAAGCGTGCATTGTCTCAAGTTTTGGTGAGTAGAAAAACACTTCCCATAGATTTTTAAGTGCTCATTGTGTGTCGTCACGAAAAGATAGTGAATGGCGTGAAGCGTTGGAGGTGTAAGGCATCAAAAGAAGAGGAAGACAAGACAAGATCGAAATTCGAGGTGGTTTCTAACACAACACGAACAAAAATAGAACATGATCCAAACTCTTGTACAAGAATATAAAATTATGTAAGAATAGAACTCTTGTCTCTTGTCAATAGAACTCTTATTTCTGCACAGGATCCAAAATTTTCTAAGTATATGAGTTCATCAAACATATCAGATGGTAGTTAATGTGAGCGTTGAGTGCAGCGCCAAGTTTTGCATCATTTTAGAATAGGAGGAAATTCAATATTTTGGTAAATCAGATGCAGGAATGCGCTCTAGTTATGAAAGATCGTAGAAAGAGTAGATAAAGTTCGAATGTTGGCGTGACAGAAAATGTGATCTTGGCTCTGATGCAAAAAAACTGTTCGAGAAATCTTAGGCCCATACTTAAGATTTTGTTATGAGATATTGAGTTGAAATGAATGTGCTATAAAGCTTGCGCGTTTATATTTAGGACTGCAAATGTGTTTCTTTGGTTCTTTCAGGATGAAAACCTAAGCTGGTTCTGACTAGGGCATTTGACATGCTCATTAATTTGTCGCTTTCATAACTAACCACGTCTGGAGTCAACTTCAAGTTCTCATAAATTACTGATAAAGTTGAGATACCAATTCGACTACGTTTGTCAATTGCCTAGCACGTGAGAAACGAAGCTCGAAGCGAGCAAATGCACTGGATAATTTGTTAGACATACATGATACAATAGTGAAATATTTTACTAAAAAGTTAACCGAGTAGGTTTTCGGAGAATTTTGTCCCAATCGAAAAATATTTGCGTCAATTGGCGCTCGAGGACGACTTTGCCTGGACACACCTCGTATCGCAGAAATGCTTCCAGCATTTTTGTGTGAAGGTTTCAATCCGCTAGAACTAACTATTGAGTGCAACTTCTAAATGATGAACAACTGGTCACTATGATACACAAATGAACCGCTGACAAAATAAAATTGTACACTTGGTCCTTCGTCTGTGTGAGGTGCTAGACATTAGCGTCTATTTCACAGCGTTCCAATCGTGCGACTGCGCGTTGCTCTCTTCCTTTGCTGGAGCTGTTCTCATCGCCGACACTATTGTTGCTCGCACAGGAAGCACGGCTGTGAATGAGGCCGTAAATATGACGTCTGACAACGTGCAATTTTGTTAACTGTTCTCTGTTGACGCCTGTGAATACTGAGCTTTAATCCGTGATCTAATAAGTGGTGAGGATTAAGCTTAGGCTTATTACTGCAGCTACTTTCAAAAGTGATGTACATTTTTAGTGTGGAGAGACATAAACGAAAGAAAATCATTATTGTGACAAATATTTATAGATGATATGTTTGAATAGCTATAGCACGGTGAGCGCTTTAAAAAATCGTCTTGTTCTTTATTGGGTTAGCAATCTACCAGTAAACTTTTAAGTACGAGGGTTAAACCGGAATTCCAGGAAAATTCAAAGAAGCAATATCATGTGCAAAATTTAGTTGGTATTATCAGAAATCATGTTTCTTTACGCGATGTATTTACGACTCCATTGGAAGTGCCTTATCGCGTGGTAGCATCAACATGGCGTGACGGAAGATGTGATCTGGGCTCATGGAAAAAAACTGTTTGATCAATCTAGTTCAATCAAAAACTGTTTGATCAATCTAGTTCAATCAAAAACTGTTTGATCAATCTAGTTCAATCAAAAACTGTTTGATCAATCTATTTCAATCAAAAACTGTTTGATCAATCTATTTCAATCAAAAACTGTTCGATCAATACTTAAGGTAATAGCATCGTTACGAGATCTTGCGTTGAAATGAACACAGTGGAGCTTGCGCGCACACATTAAGGACTCTAAATGTGTTCCTTTGGTACCTGTGTGGGATTGGTGGTTAAGTCCAAGGGACTTTGGGAAAGCTTGAGAATGTGGCTTACGGCTCGTTTCGGTGACCACATTTTATTTTTATTCCTTTTTAACCAATAATGAAGATGTAAATTCCCTAATAATCGCTGGGCTGTTTACGGAGGCAAATATGCAAATCCATGGAGAAACGTCCTAAAAAATAACTCTTTGTCTTAGGTCTCAGGTTTGCCCATTGTGTAACTTTTGTATTCCAACCCTACCGGACGTGAAATTTTTTTTGTCCGCTGCCATCACTGATTGATTTGACAGTGTGAAGTTTGTGTGGTAACCCAGAATGAAAGTCTGAAAGGTAATGTGTATATCTCTCCTATGATGTAATACTTGATTAGTTCAATTTTAAACAATGAGAATACTATTGAGTTTTGTTCAAGATGAAAACACGGTTATCACTTCTTATACTAGATACGTTTTTGAGTGCTTAATTGAAATAACTACTCTGGCATTCCCTGCTTACCATACTCGCCTGAATATTAGCGAACTGCTATTCAGTGTCAGAATAGCTTGCATATTCTAATGAATAAAAAATCAAACACTTAATTAATGGTATCACATTAAAGTGTTTAGTCTCACCCGAAATGTTTCTAATTAAACGTGGGATACGTAAATGATACTTAAAAACGCTTTGGTCAACCGTGTCTTCTTCAACGTCTGCAAGAGGATCAAAAATTCATCATAATATAGTATTATGATTTATCATAATGATTAATCATATCATTATCATAATCATAAACAATATAATTATTTTTCTAATTCTAATTTTTACCTTAATGAGTGAAACTTTTTTGTTGCTTTAAAAACCGTATTTTGAGCACATCGGGCTTTTGAAATGAGTTTAATTTTGATGAAATACTTTTACAGTGTGGTACTTAGTTGATAATCTCTCATTCCTCATAGTTAAAGCTAATAAAAGCATCAAATTTGAAGAAAGATTTTAAAGTATGAGTTGGTCGGGTGCAGTAAATAACTTGTGAGACCAAAATTACGAGGCTGATATTTTTCAGGCGAATTCAGTATAAAAGTTAGGAAATCAGGTTTCCTGAACATCAAAACTGAAAAGTGGAACCTTGGCAGGAATAAGTCTACGAGATACTAACTGGGATGTTCAGAATTTAAGGTCTGCTCCTACATGTTCCCAGCCTTAATCTACCACGTTCGTATACCGGAAATGTTTCAAGTGTAGCGGTTGTACATTTCGAGGAACAGGGAATTGCAGAAAAAAGGGAAAAAAATTTCAACATCTTTCCGGCATTCTTAGACTATAGTTTTGAGTGGTATTTAGATTAAATGAATTTCAAGTTTAGTAGTGAATTGTTCGCAATCTCTTGAAATGACCAAGTGCACACTTTAGACTTGTAGCTCGAAATATTTCGCCGGACACGATGAAAATTTTCCCGTGATTTCATGAAGGCTCGTTCCTGATGCTGCTGATGCGCAACAGCCACCTCACGTTTGTGTTCAGCTGCGGCGTCCAGATGGTCTCCTTCTTGCAGGCCAACGACCGCATTCCTCCTTCCGTGACCCTGCACGTCTCTTTCAAGTAAGACTTGCGTGCACGTTAACAATGCTGCAAATATTGTTTATTTCAACAAAGCTCGCAATGGCGTTTTCTTTGTATGTTTGAGCTACCGGTACTGTATCTGTCATACTTGTACATATGTAAGCATTGTTGGTGCTTTTCGTAAGAACATGTTTGAATGTTAAGTTCTGACTCCACAGCGTTCACGGTTTGTTCTAATTTTCGATCAAATTACTCCGACTATGTCAAAACATGTACATCGTAGCGACTGAGTTTTTAATTCACGATAGCAATTGCCCTCAAAGTAATGAAGGTAATTAGTAATTATAAAGGGTTCCTGTCTTAAGGAATTCACATAAGAATTCTCATTCATTCTCTAAATGATCAAAACTCCGTTGAGAAAATTCAGAATATGCCCATAGACGTGGTCTAGACTTGGAGGTCTTGTTTGCGATTCGTATGCACTTGTAACGTTAGAAATTCCCAGCTCTATGGTATCCCTCAGGAGGATACTACTGATGTACCTATAGGAATTAGTGCTCCCGAACGGAAGATAAAAACTAAACTAAATAAAGGCACGATCTATTCAATATTCGTCATTGACAAAATCAATCTCTAAAATGAACTCTAATTCAAGTTGAATAAACTTGAGCTAAACCCGCCGCACTTAACGTGTTAACGATTCATGGCCTGTACCATGTGGCGTGCCCAGGCTGTGGTGGACGCCGTACGAGGCGAGGCTGCCGTGGGGCGCAGGCAAGTGCAGCGCCTCTCTTCAGGTCAGTCTCCCTACTTTAATGGTCCTATCGTCTACGACCTTATTCATTATTATTGTTATCTTTGGTATTGTCATAAGGTCGTACTGGTTGCCCACGTGTAGGTGTCTTTTATTTGACTTACTTTTGACACCACGTAAGCATACGGCATCTGGATAAGACATGCGGTTTAAAAGCAAAAATATTGAAGAGCCAATTTCTAGTCATAATTCTTCAGAGACCTTAAAATGCTTTTAATTATAAATTAAATTCTTTAACATAGCTCAATAGCTAGTGATTTTAAAGGAAGCTGTTGGTGGGCGTGGTACAACATGCACTTACTATAAAGTACGGAATCTACCAGTACGATGCAGATATAGGCTACAGTATCGCAGGAGCTTCTCCTTTCTTCATAACTGAAATCCAGGCCGATTTCTTTTTCAAGTTTCGGAACGAAATTGGGCTTGATGTTTTTTGTGTGAACATTCAATCGAAATGTGACCAACGCTACAGCAATCATAAAGAGTTGGTATTCTTCACAGTTGGTAAGCAGCCTGCCCCGTAATTTCAGTTCGTTTTGGCTACATATTTGCCAGAAAGCCAGGAACCTAAACTCTCGATGGGATGATTCAGGGTAGTATAATGCCAAACTATAATCAAATCTTAGTTCGAGTATGGGCAATGAAACAACGAGTTGGTATTTTTTGTAAGTCCGAGTTCTGTGGGATATCACTGTATCGTTGTGTATAATATGAGCAAGTATGCAATTCTTTACTTAAATTGCAAGTGTGATCAAGTAGAAGTGGAAACATTTTGAGTAGATCAAACCACAAAATGAATCTGTTCATCAAGACAGAAATGTTGTTTACGGTAACATGATATTTAAAACATATATCGACATACCAAATAAAAAAGCGTGTTTAGAATGTTAGTTATCTCTGTAAGTCATAGAGTGGCCGCAGCTAGAGGAGAAACAAGTTAATTTTTATCTCAAGTTGCTACAAAGGTTTTTATAAAATACGTTAATCACCAGTATAACTCAAGGTATAAGTGTGCAGCGGCAAATTTTTGATTTCGAAGTTTATTGGTGGCACTTTTTCAGCTTCTCTTGTTGTCTCTCGATATATCCCTGAGTCTAAAAATTATTGTATATTAAATGCTCAAAACTTCGCTTTTGTTCTACTGTGAGCGAAACTTTTGAGCTCAATCTTCACAACATCTCAAGCCCCGAGTATTTTTGTGTATCTCTCGCAGCTGACGTTCTCAAACTCGTAGTTCATTTGAATTAAAGTAGTATTTTTGTGTACGTTTTCTCTTCACGATGTTCATGGCTGACGCGTGCGTGCAGGTGAACGACTCAGCGCCGCTGTACAGCGAGCAGGAGTCTCACTCGAGTCACGTGGTGCTGGACTCCCTCTACCTGGCGGGACTACCGTCCCACTTCTCCACCAAGTGGGTCGTCAAGGCTGGCTACCAGCCCAGGCTTGAGGGCTGCATCCACACGCTCGAGGTGAGGCTATTTCCCAAGTCCACCCCACCGGTCATTGCAAATGTTGAGATGACTTCTGGCTTTGCACCTTCAGTGTATTTGAGTAAAAAGGAGTTCTTGCTTTGCACTTTCATTGGATTTCAACGCGTTGAAAGATTAGATGCGTCCTTTCGAGGTGAGGCTATTTCCAAAGTTCACCACACCAAGGACTGCAAATGTCAAAAGGAGTTCTTGCTTTTCACTCTAAGTGGATTTCAACAAGTTGGAAAATTAGATGCGTTCTTTCGACGCACGTATATGTTACTTCCCACAACCTTCACCAAACTAAGTTGAGGTTAAGTTGAGTTAAACTCCTTTGAGTTAAGTTGTTAAGATGAGTTTTCTTGGTTTTTACAATGAGTGAACTAATTCTCTCTACAAACATGTCCGAAATGTACTGCCCATCGCCATAACAGGAAATATTAAAATGATTTTTCTTAGCCTTCTAAATAATAAAGGTTAATTCACTCTTTCAGTAATTATAGATGTGACAGTGCAGAGTCATCTCAAGGAGCGAGTTTTCCATGTTTTTTCAGTTGGTAAATTCCTTTCTTCAATGCACATAAATGTTTCCTCTGTTACCACCGGATACAGCCTGTCTCACTCTTGATTAATGTAACACCCACCATTACTTTGGGTCTGTAAAACAATGTACATATTCAACAGTGATCTAGAATTTCAAAAACGAAAGAACGTAGCACTTGAGCAGATAGGCTGCTCAAGTGCTATGTTCTTTCGTTCATGAAATCCTAGATCGTCTATCTACACTTGAGCCACGGTAGAAGAAACAAGGTAGGGTCAAATCAGTCTTTTTTCGTCAGCCGTGCGGCATTGCTGACGTCATGGCAAAGAACCAATAGCAGCGCTCTTATTGCATCTGGCAACACTGCTAGCCCCAAATCTGGCACCATTATTGGTCTAACGACATGTCGCAATGGTGACATCATAAAGTTTGTTTGAAATGAAGCCGTTCTATTGGCTAGCCGAACAAGAGGAGGTGTATTTTCCCCAGTGGAAATGACTCTACCTTGTTTCCTGCACCGTGACTTGAGCAGATAGACGGCCTTGAGCTGGACATGTGGCGCGTGGGGGCGGAAGGAGAAGGCGTGACGGAGTGTGGCGAGAGCGCCCTGTGTCCGCCCAACGCCTGCCTGAACGGCGGCACCTGCACCAGGGCTCCGTCTCGCTGGTCCTGCGTGTGCCGCCCCGGGTGAGACAAGGGCTTCTGCAGTCTTTATTTCATGACTAGTGCGCACGGCCCGTCTAAAATGACGGGATTCAATGCCTTTCTTGAACAAATTTTTTAGATGTGGTTGACAAACAAACATGTCCATCCTAACAGTACCAGTGTGGTGGTAGTCGATGCTTATAAAAAAGACGGAAAGCGAGTTTGACACAGAGTGTGTCGGGGAAAGAAGAGGTTAAACGGAAATAGATAGATAGGCAACTGATAGAGATGCGCTTTGCGCATATGATGCTAGTGTTTGAGGTTTTTTTGTGAGTAGTTTGAGGGTGGTAGTACCAGTGATAAAAGATATTCTTGTACTTGTGCACTGGTGAAACTCGCATCACAAATACGGTCATTATAACTATCCTTATGAGCGTGACAGAGAAATGGAAGAAGCGGACTCCAAGCTATAAGCCAAGGGTATTATTAGGTAGCTGCAGGACCCGTGGAAATTCCACGGCCAATGTCATCGTTAAGCTAGGTGGACCCGTGAAAAAATTCTCTCAACATTCCTAATCTATGCTAACCTAACCTATCCTATCCTAACCAAAGCTATCCTCACCGAACCTATCCTGATAAAATGTTAAACATCAATGGATGTAAAGGCGATCTTATAATGTCACACTGAGGAATTCGATATCTATGATACCGTAAACTCAGACGAAAGCGTAACGGATACCAAACAAATAAAAGAAGCGGACACCAAACAAATATATTAATAAATATATAAACAAAAACACAATGAGTATTATTAGGTGAGACTAGGGGAATATTGACGTTAATGTATGATAGGAAGTCTGAATTGGTTACCGGCATTGGGTTCTGTTTGCTACCTCAGTGTCGGATAAACTTTCAGGGAACATCCAGTCTGATCTTAAACGGTGTTGAATTGAAAATAACGTAAATTATGAAAATAGAGAGACTAGTAAAATAAGAATGACGAAACAGGTCATTCTCTGGCTAGAGTTGATTCTTGTTTCCACATCTGAATCGATTGAACTGAAAATAATCTACATGCGATAATGTAATTTTTATTCTCATGAATGCATGCTTGATATTTTTGGAAAAATACTAGTTCCATATTCGTTCCAAATCCAAATTTGAGTAAAATTTTAATGAATATTTTCTTAACAAACTATAGACATGGAATTTATCTCAACCAATGCAATTTTTAATTCAAATGTACTTGCTCTGTTTAAAAATGGGCAGATTTGAAGGGTCATTCTGTGAGCGGGTGACATGTCGCGGATCTCCGTGTCAGCGCGGAGTGTGTGTGGCACCGAGTGACGTGCGCTCTTCAGAGGGCGGAGATCCTGCGGTGTACATTGGGGCCCAGCACAACCACCAACTGCAAGAGCTTGGGGGCCGACGCAAGAGGGAGCAACCTCTGATGCCAGAACACCAAACTTCAGCGGAAAACTCGCGACCTGAACCTCGGATGCCAGAACAGCAAGCATCAAACGCGCGACCTGAGGGCGTCTACGATCACAACAATGGGGTACGACGCTCCCGACAGCCTGAGTTTAACCAAATGACCAGTATCGAAAACAGAGAGCAGCATGACTATGAAGTTCAGCAAGTGAATAAACTTGACGCGGATGGCCAAGACTACCTCTACGATTTAGGAAAGACGTCTCAGAATCGTGTGAGTGATAGCTACGAAGAGTCTTCAGAAGAAGACGCATCTGGAGAGTCGAAATCAGTTGAGAAAACAACAAAGGCTAATACTCCAAACAACTATGACACGTACGTGGATATGGATTTTTTCCATGCTCATGGTAAAGACTCAGAAGTTGACCATGAAGACGCCTCAGAGGCATGGTACCAACAGCAACTGTACCAGGAGCCTGTACGAGCTCGGAGTTCTGGCAGCAACGCCAGCGTTGACGAGGCCAAGCTGTGCCTGTGTCCCATGGGCTACCACGGCCGGTTCTGTGAAGTGGCGGACGAACGCAGGAAGAAAGTTCAAAATAAGTTCACAGGTAATTGTGATGTCATATATTGAGACAACACTTTGACGTGCGCCACCGGTGGCCATGGAGGGGATTTTCATAATGCTGCTGACCGACCAGCAGTCACAAATACAATATGTATAAGTACTTACCTAAAGGTAAATAAAAGCACGATCTAGTTAATGTTTGCTATTTTCAAAATTGCTTACTACCGTTGACTTTCAATTTGAGTTGAATATTGCACTTCAGTTTAACCCATCGCGGTGAAAGTGTTAATGTCCGGAAGTAGTCTATCGACCTAGGCTCACTATTGAAGAAATATGGGAACTCTGCATGGTTTCATCATTAAATGTCACAAATTCACGTGAAATGCGGACTTACAACCAACCCATTTTCGGAATATTTTGCTCGAATTATTCAAAAAATAGGTTTAAAAATCATCTTAATTGAATGCTGTGCTAAAATTTTCTTCAGATGCTCTGTTATTCGGGGAAATTTTTGAAGTTAATTAGACACCCACTGCAGTCATTTGAAAATCCAATGAACAAGATAGGTATCAGGCTTGATTGAAATAAAACATTGTTTTGTCGGCAGCTACTGGGAGCCACCCGATGTGGCCGAGGTACTCCGGCTCCGTGACAGCGGGCTACAGCTCCTACTCCGCCTACCGCCTGCCCTTCGACACCCGACACAGCCTCTACATCAGGTCTTCTAACGCCATTGCAAATTATTATTTGTTCATTTCCGTTGTAAATTTTGTTCCTTTTTCTAGTGGTAATGAATTGGACATGTGGCTTTCATAAAATTTGCTCTGACGAGTAGAACCTCCATTCTATGTACACTATTTTCGGGCCTTAGACTTCAGGTTGTCTCGCGTTTCAAATGCACGCTGTAATTAACAAATCATCATAAATCTGTCCTACATAGTTATGTTGAGCAGCTTCCTCGCGATACCTGCTGGTATCATAAGTATCATATTGTAGTATTATCTTGAAAATGATAAAATAACAGAATCATTACCTGTATCACAGTACAAAT
Source organism: Platorchestia sp. MABIK (assembly GCA_014220935.1). Classification (NCBI taxonomy): domain Eukaryota; kingdom Metazoa; phylum Arthropoda; class Malacostraca; order Amphipoda; family Talitridae; genus Platorchestia; species Platorchestia sp. MABIK. The sequence continues at coordinate 54,435 of JACJUY010000269.1, forward strand.
TAGAAGAATCGTTTAATTTACTAGTTGTTTCAAAAAACGTTCGTTTGCTAATCGTTTCAGAGAACTGCAGCACGCAGGCTGTGTCATTTGTTACTGATTTCCCTCAAATTCCTGACTCGCTTGTAATTCATGACCCCTCAGGGAAATACAACACTTGTACGTATGGGAATTAGCACTCCAGGGCAAAATGTGGGGAGGCCCGAGCTTAGAGTTAATTATACCTTCTCTTTATTCAAATCTCTATTCGTCATCTCTATTTAAAATGGTGCCTTACTCCCCCTTCTCTTCAAAACTCTTTTTTAGCGCTTAGGGAGGCTTAAACTAACATTTAATCTTATGATTCATGAGTTTGACGTGATTTCATTGCTGCAGGCTGCACTTCCGCACCTGGCAACCACAGCAACTGGGGCTGCTGCTGCTGCTGGGCGGTGCCTCCGCTGCAGCTCGCAAGGACTTCATTTCTTTGGCCCTCGTGCACGGTCACGTCATGCTCACTTGGGACGTCGGCGGGGGTGAGCTGGAACTTGTGTCCTCATTTGGGGCTCGTGTATGGTTGGTGGTGTGATCGGAACCCTGTTTAATAAGTCGTGTGTGATCACGCTGGGCTCGTATAAGGAAAGATGTGTGACGAAAGGTCAGAAAGAAAGATGTGTCACGAAAGACAGATGTGTGATCACAAAGTTTTCAAGCAACTATTTGGACTACACTCATTTGGTTTACTTCGTCTTACATATTAAATGTTCATGTTGATGCATCGATGCATCAACTTCATGTCCTGATGTCTTATTCATATTTAACTCTACTAGTTTCAGTCGTGATTTTCTACGTTTTGAAAATAGATTATCTTGAAAATAAGCGGTTTTTTATCTTAGATTCGATGATAACTCTCAATATTTCGGTTTGAAATTTGCTAATGCCAAAGCTAAGGGTTTTTATATTTCCAACATATCATGCCATTTCCTTTCAAAATTTGTGTCCCTGTGACCAGGTAACCTTATCCACAAGAAAACCATTTACCAAATTTCATTTGAAAATTTGCCCTTCGCTTTATAAGTTGCCGCAGAACGCAGAAGCCTCATAGTTTATTATTTGGCGCAGAGTGCTAGTATGTTGACTGTTGTCAACACAATGCTTATTCTTCCGTTTTACTTGTAACAGCGTACAAACTCGTGGCAAATAAATCTTAGAAACCTTTTAAAATCACTCAATTCTCACAGGTAAATTATGTTTTTGTTGTACAGCTAAACACGTTGCTTGCGTTGCTTATGTTTTGTCGCTGCCTTGAGTCGTGCTTAAGTTTTTCCTGCTGCGAAATGACCCATCGATGGTTCATTTGATAAATTCCAACAATCTTTATAAAATTTGATGGAATTTAATTTACCAAGTTAGTGTTTGGTTTTTATGAATTTGCTAATCACTTGTGACTATTGAATTTGAGTTGAATATTGAACTTCAGTTTAACCCATCGCAGTCAAGGTGTTGAAATCGTAACTTGGGCACACGCGCAGGTCCCCGTCGGGTGGTGTCGCCGCGGCCCGTGGATGGCAGCCTCCACACGCACTCCGTGCTGGTCGGCAGGCGCGGCAAGGAGGCCTGGCTCGCTCTCGACGCTCAGGCCAACGTGACCGGCCGGGCGCCCGGCTACCTTTCGTCCCTCGATACTGACAACATCATGTTCATTGGTGAGGCATGTTCATAGGTGAGATAACATGTTCATTGGTGAGACATGTTCATTGGTAAGACACGTTCATTGGTGAGACATGTTCATTGGTGAGATAACATGTTCATTGGTGAGACATGTTCATTGGTGAGACATGTTCATTGGTGAGATAACCTGTTCATTGGTGGGATAACATGTTCATTGGTGAGACATGTTCATTGGTGAGATAACATGTTCATTGGTGAGACATGTTCATTGGTGAGACATGTTCATTGGTGAGACATGTTCATTGGTGAGACATGTTTATTGGTGAGATAACATCATGTTCATTGGTGAGGCTGCATGCAGATAACATGCTTATTGGTGGGGTTGCCCGCGTATAACAAATTCATAGTTTAGGCTGTCTGTTTACAGCTGGATATGAAGAATGTGAAGTAGCAGTTGCTGGTATAGCGTTGGTTGTAAAAAAATGTTTTCAAGTCTCTTGCCAACCACCATCTCCTCGACACGTTGAGCGTCAGCACGAATTAAACAGAAACACTGCGCTTGACACATGTTTCCTTCACAGTGGTCGATCAAGTTAAGTTTCGTTCTTTGAAGTAAAGGTGGTAGCGTTCCCTCTAACCGAGAAGTTTGAGGCGTCTAACAATTCTGCTCGTTTATCTAAACTTTATATCTCGTGAGTCAAGTACCAATAATTCGAAAAATAAGGAAAAATTCTCCAACTAGATTATTTTGTGTATTTTTACGTACCAGGTGGACACGAATCTTGGGAGTTCCACAAGCTTCCAGCCGACCTGTGGAGATTGGAGGGCTTTAGAGGTTGCGTGTACGACATCCGCGTTTCTCAACAGCCGCATTTTCACACTCCGTCTAGAAGTAAAGGCCCGCGCCCTGTATCCAAGTCCATCGCGAGGGCAGGTGTTGGCGAGACGTTAGAGAAGCGGTGGTTCAAGCCTCAGCTTGTGAGCTCCAGGAATGTTGGCCAGTGCTCCGGTGACACTTGCGCTGACCATCAATGTCAGAATGGCGCTACTTGCGTCGATATGGGAGCCACCTACTGGTGAGGTTGAACGCTTTACTTCAAACGTAGAGCGAGAAAATGTGCCTTCTAGGGCTCGTTTTATTTTTCATCACTCATGGTGCTTGAAACTGCTTTTATACACACTAAATCATGACATATGTATTGCAGTGGAATGGTTACCGTGGACTTAAGGCTAAGAATCCGCCCCTTTCATATAAACTGGCCCTGATATAGGATAGGACATTAGTACTGTAAATCTTGAATGCTCTGGCTTCATTTTGGTAAATAAATTAGTTTGAGTGCTTATAAAATACTAATCACCGGTGTGTTGTATCAATACTACTACTGCTATCTAGAAATGTCTTCACTCATTGTTGAGATATTCCTATGTTGGTCTCTTGAATTTTCGAAGAATATCGTTAACAAATTTACTGACAACTACCACTACCTCAGAGGGTGCGGTCTCTGCCCAACATGTTCATGGTCTTGAGCCTCCTTGACTTTCACCTCGTGTGGAGACCTCAACTAATGCAGAATCAGGAAGAAATTATCTTAAGAATCCGGAAGATATTATCTTAAGTAATTCGACTGATACGATGCTTCATTCAAGCCACAAAACTCCAAAATAACCGGCTTTTTTCTAATTCATATTGTTATAGGTTTGCACAAGAGAAAGCATGACTCAAAAATCGATCGTTAAGAGATAAGTTACCGAAGAATAATTACTGAATTGGTCTGGCAAACAACTGCTTTTTTTTCCCATCAGGTGCATGTGTGCAGTGGGGTACAAAGGCCCACTGTGCAGTGTCCCAAGCCACGTCTGCCCTGGGCACTCGCTGGACGACCCCTTCTGCTCGCCCGGCTCGTCGTGTGTGCTCTCGGCGACATACAAGGGCGAGTTCGAGTGCATCTGCTCCTTTGGTAAAACTGGCCGCTTCTGCGATACTGGTGAGACCATTTTTGTTAAGATTACCAATTTACATTTTCAGTTGAGGAAAATTTCAGTCAGCATGGAAGCGTTTTCGGGATCTCCTTATCTCATAGATACTTCACACAAGCTATTTAAGTAGTAAACGCGTCATGAAATTTCTTCCTCTCGCTGCTGTAGAAAACCGAAAAAGCTGGTGGGAGAATGTATGAAGAAACCCTGCTATTCATAAACCTTGTATTTCACACATTTCTTTTCACGATAACAGCTTTAAAAAATCCGATTGCGGTATGAACTCGCACTGAAAAATTAAGTCATCAAGATATAAAAAAAACGATTGCGGTATGAACTCGCACTGTAAAATTTAGTCATCAAGATATAAAAAATCCGATTGCAGAATGAACTCGCACTGTAAAATTAAATCATCAAGATATAAAAAAAACGATTGCGGTATGAACTCGCACTTTAAAATCGAGTAATCAAGGAGTTTCCTTCAACAGAAGTCGGCCAGCTGACAACACCCAAGTTCAGGGGCAGAAGATCGTACCTGACGGTGGCACCAGTGGGCTCCCTGCGGCGTGTGTGTCACGCTTCCATCGCCTTCAAACCCTCGCGCGAGTCGGGCCTTATTTTCTACGCTTCAGGACCGACGACTGTCGTGCAGAGCCGCGACGGAGGGCGGACCAAGCGAAGCGTCGTGGGAGATTACATGGCCCTCTCCCTCAACAACAGTACCCTCACCCTCTCTTACAAACTCAGTGAGTTAAAGAGATCAAGAAAGAGATACCGTTTATTGAAAACTCAAACGTACAGAAATAGAGAAAGAAAAACTGTTTATTTCCAAACAATTGCCTCGTGAGATGCATTACGACACATTGGATTTTTAGAATTTCTTGACATAAAGGTCCTTAATTGATGGACAAACCAAACGCCTCGTATGGTTTGTCAAGTTCCTTCAACTTCAAGTTCATTGAAATGGTTCCAGTTGGTTCACCTTCCTCAGTAATTTAGTTATTCTCTTTACGAATGGTATTTCAGGCATTTCTTATTTGCCGAGCTGCTGCTGGGATTATTTTAGCCGTGTGAATGTCTTTTTACTTCGTGTTGACTACCAGCGAGGGTTGAACTATAAGGTCACATTTATTGCGGGCAACGTGAGTCTCATGCACCGAGTGCGAAATGAACCGTTTGCTGAATCTGAAGCGCGCCCAAGACTGTCAAATTTTCATCAGACAATTTTTCTGTGATGACATATCTGGTTAAAACAAAAGTATTATCCGATTTTGGTTACGTCCAGGAAACACAACGTTCCATGACTAGACATTTTTTTAATCTTGAACGTAATTTTCATTGGTTTCAAGTACTTCACATTATTCGTAAACAGTGTTGTAAATGCTAGATTTGCAAAGTTTTTTAACGCTAAATAAGGCACCAATTCAACTTTAACTCCTTCATTTGGCGTTAATGTTGGAACCGATGTTGTCCTCGGCAAAATTTTCTTTTCAGGTAAATGAACACCTAATGGTACTCTTACGAGTATTTGCAATCTTCCATCTAACATCTGACGTGATAAAAGTTCTTTCGCATTTATGAAGTTCACTAATTTTAATAGTTTATTTACTTCAATTACTTTTTTTGCTTCTGAAGTGTAACGACCTATTTTATTTTTAGGGTAGCAATTATTACAAGTTTCGTGAACCAGTACGGGCAGTAATCTTTCTTTATGATTACCAGATGTATCAGTACTTCATTCTAAAATGACAATGAAATAAATTATGATGGGCATTTTTAAACTTTTTCGGAACTCATGAATCCCAAAAACCTCAAGCAGCGAAACTCAAGTCCTCAGTGAGCTATTCTTATCCCATTCTATCCATGACGCTTCATTTGCTTCAGGCCAGGCAGGCCACAGCGGCGCGGTGCACTCGAGAAAAAAAGTGCCGATCAACGAATGGAGCACGGTCACTTTCAGGAGGAAAGGCACACAAGCTGATCTCATTTATGGAGGCCAGATTTTGAGATCCCACGATGATAACACGGATCCGACCCATGAAAAGCCTGCGCGGGAGATAGGAGACTCTGAAGGAAGAAATGGATTTCCCACAGTTAACAGCTCGACTTTACCGACCTCGAGAGCTCAAAGAGCTAAAAGAGGACAAGGAATACCTGATGCTTACATGGATGTGGGCGATGAAATATTTATTGGTGAGTTCAATGTTTGCCGTGCTTTTATACAAATCAAAAAATTATTCAATAATTAATTTGATTTTGATCAATTAATCAATTAATTATTCTAGAGATTTGAGGAACATATCGTAGAAGGAAAAGTATAATTTCTAAAATAAAACAGCTTAGGATTTGAATGACAAAGGTCGTAATTCTGTTTCAAAATTTAAAGCCTTGGTTTTTTGGTAGGTCGTGTCAATGCCTTGAAAAGCATAGCATCAAACGGAATGATGACTGGCGTGTTGATGGATGAATTCGGAAATTTTCTTTTTGTCAAATTTTCGGATCGTTAAATCGACCGGGCATCTTGTAGCTTAGCCGCCATCATCATTAAGTTCGACTAACAACGATTTTTTTAATATTAATTTAGCGATTGTGATTACCATAAGTAGCCCCTCTCATGTTTCCATTTATTTAATAAGTTAATTGAAATACATTATTTAATTATTATTTTACAAGAACAGTTATTTTTGGACCAAGAACCTGATTTTTCAAACTCGCGAAGATTTTAACGCGTGTATGTTGTTATCCCTTGTAACGTTGAAGGAAAATGAAGTTTCGGATGAGCAAAATAATGGTTACTGCCCTCTCAGGTGGCGTCCCCGAGATGGCTTACATCCCCGACGAAGTGGGTCCTCCACCAGCGCGCCAGCCTTACCGCGGTTGTATAGGAGAGGTAATTGTGACCAAAAAAAGCGTGTTTTTACTCTATTCAAGTTAATACGAGTCATGTCAAACATTGAGCTTTCAAATGCCAGGACGCATTGACGGTTCCCCTCGGTACACGTGATGCACTTGAATCAAGTGCATCACGATCACGAGTACCGAGGTGCATCATTACGGGTACCACATCAAGTGCATCATCAAGTGTTTCGGTACTTGTAAGTTCTTCCTTTTCTCATCAAGAAAAAACACCAAGCTCGCACTTCAAGGTTTTGAACCTTGGACAGTTTTACATGAAAAACGAATGTTTCTAACCACTGGACCCCAGTGATCTCAATAAAAATGAAGTGTTGTTTACACACTGCAACTCCAAAGGGGAATACGACTGTTGAATCTATTGGAATTAGCACTCGCAGGGGGAAAATGATCTCGCGAAGTGTTGGCTCAATGATGTTCACTGCTGCACTGTAAGAGCTCACTTGCACAAAAATAAAGCTATTATTATTTCTAAAATTTCTATGGCCAGGTGATCGTGAACGGAGCGCTATATGAGCTGCACCACAAAGGAGGTCCAATGGGAGTGGTGCGAGGCCAAGGGCTGGTGCCTTGCGAAGACCCAGCTGCTCTCGTTTGTAGCCCCTCCTCCTGTGCCAACGGCGGCAGCTGTCGAGTTATGTCTCGAAACTCGAGTCAGTCAGAGTACCAGCTTGATCCATCACCAGTGAAGGCTGGAAGTCAAGGAGCAACTAATCATAATCATGGAACGAGCGATTCCGGCAAGCAACTGACTTCCATTGCCTGCGATTGCCCTCCGGTAAGCTCGAAGTTTTTGTAATATTATTGCTATAAGTTGATGCGTTTTGGATATTGTTGGAAGTGGTGGAACACAGATCTTACAATTGCTAAAGCTATGGAACTCAAGTCATCTTTTAGTTAGTTGTGTCATAGTAAAACACTACCTCATAAGTACAATATAAGCTGCAAGAGTGAGTAGCTCCAGCTAGCCTATCTGAACGTGCGGTATCATTGTTTAAAAGTCTGCTATTATTATGTGGCAAAAGTTTGTTTGACTTTCTATGTGTGTGCCGCTTGTTTTTCAGCCTTTTTAATAAGATTTTTGTATCATCTAATTATCTGCTTATGATGTTAATTAAAATATTAATTAATTAATTATCTAATAATCTGTTTTCTTTTACTAATGATATTGTCAATTTATTTTTCTCTTCTGTAAACCTTGAGGTGTAGGGAGTGCATTTTAAGTTATTTACAGCGTTATGTGACGCATTAAAGTTATTGAGTGGTCTTTCTATTTCAATTCATGTACTCAAACACCAGTTCATTCAGATAAGTTTCCAGCTATTATTTTAAATTTTATATGTTTTTGTATGTATTATTCATTTTTATTAACTAATGTACGCTTTATTGAAGGAATGTAAAAATCTTGATTTTCGTCTAAAATTTTTTTGCATGATTAAATTCATTTGTCCTTCCTCGTCTCCGTGCAGTCATTTGGCGGTAGTCGCTGTGAGGTGTCCGTGTCATGTTTGTCGGACCCATGCCTTTACGGCGGCTCATGCATCCCTGTAGCTGTCGCCGGCAAGAACAAGCGCGACACCGAAAAACTTGTATACAAACCCAGGTTTTCTTCGCTGGACGCACTGGAAAACCGTAGCGTGAAGCAACCCTACTCTGAACTGGAAAGCAAGAACCAGTTCTTCAAGACGGACGGAGAGGAAACGTTTTTCAAGATGGACGATGAGGAAAATCGAAGTGTGGAGCAATTCTTGTCGTCGAAAAATGAAGTTAAAAAGTTACCACATCGTCAGAATCGAAGAACGAGGCGAGCGGCGGAAATTCCAAAAGCTTCAGTGACCGTCAAGAGAAGAGCTAGAAGCAGCAGCTCGCCGGGGGACCACGAGTATCTATGTCTCTGCCCGCCTGGTAGAGTCGGAGATCGTTGCCAAATAAGTAAGAATATGTGCTAATTCAATAGTCGGCTATTTCAAAATTTTAATGTGGGCCTCGCATCTGTCAAATATTATATTACTGAAAATGCTTCACACGACACAAGGGCAGGACGCCGAGTAAAGTTTTACTTCTTCTCTGCATTAGTCCATACGTACCAATGTCTAAGATAAGTTATCAATTTTAGGAATGTATTTCTCTTTGACCTGCTCGTAGACACTAAATTGGTTTAATTTTCAATTGTTAGTAATTGAGTTTCTTTTACTTATGTGAGAAAGCTAAATCCACCTCATAATGCGCGTTCTAAATGTTTACATTTTGATACTAACTTGTCTGGTGAGAAAAGGTTCCAATGGAACTGTATAGTTGGATTTTGGAGACATGGACGTTCCACGCACCCATTGGGAGCCGAGCTTCTAAGAATCAAAAGTCTGCGGTTTTGGCTACCAGTATTTCACTACTCGTTTTCGTCAAAATATTTTTTCGTGTTCTGATTCATTGGTCTGAGACTCAACCGTTTAAATCCTTTTAGCATTATCCAGAAATATCATCCTGTATTTTATGGCATGCTGCATAGTTACGTAGTACGGTAGTTCGGTAAGGTAATATTCTGAAATAGTTGACATTACTCGTTTTTGAATATCTTACGAAAATAAACAGAATTCTTGCATTGCAAACAAGGTTTTGCTTTCTGATACTCGTAAAACATGACTTGAGATAATCCAAAGGTTCAATTTGTCATATTTAAATTTTATAACATCAAACTTTGAAGCAACTCCTCTGAAAGAACCTGCCGAAACTTTATTCTTTGCAGCGTAGTAAGCTGCATGAGCTAAGTTTCTTCCTTGAAGCAATGTGAGAGCGTTAGACTTAGGGTAAATAGACCCTTTATTCGCCCCATGATGCAGCAACTTGCTAGAGCAAACAACTCTTCTGGTACTGCACAAAACGGAGAAGAGGGACAGGAAAGGGAGAAGGGAAAACGCTCCTACTCGATGATTTTTCATTTCACTCCCTTCTCATCAAGTTAATACCTTAAAATTAAATTAATTGCTGCAAGATGCAATTCTGAGGTAATAAAATTTCTATAATTGTTCCAAATAACGATGCCTACGTCCTCTTATGATCACGAGAGCAAGTGTCAGAGCAAGATCTCGAGAGCAAATGTAGCGCCGCTAACGCAACTGCAAATGTAGCGGCCGCTACGTGTAGCGCGCTACTGCCCCCTCTGGAGGTAATGCAATTTCTAAAACTATTTCAAATAACGATGTTTACGTCCTCTCAGGATCAAGAGCGCAAGTGTCAGCGCAGTTCGGGACCCAGAGCTACGCCATGCAGAGCGAGGGCCCCGCCAACGGGCCTCCCGACACCCGCAGGGACGACCTCGCCCTCAACATGAGCACCTCCGCCGCCCACGGCCTCCTCGTCTGGCGGGGCCCGGTGAGCTATACCAGCTGCCACTCTTCATCTTTGTGTCTTACATCTTATTTGCTATATGAAGCCCTTAGGATCATATTTCTCTTATAGTTACTTGTATCAAGTGGCTCTTGTTTTATTTGATGCCTAGTGAGTACAAGCCGATTTTATTCACAGATCTCGATTCAAAACGGTTTCAATGGCATTGTTCAATTCTGCATATCTTTGAGCATCGATGGGCACTCATTTTTGGACGGCAGCTTTTTTTGCGTGTGTGTTGGCTCGTATATACGTGAAAGGCTTCTATTGAATTTTCAAATGCCAGTGATTGAAGAAAAAAACTGATAAGTCTAGATTTATTCATATCGAATATCTCAATGATTCCTGGTAACAAAACTGGATTCACACGAGATAAACCACGAAGGATGTGGTGAAGAATTTGGTGGAAAATTTCTGCAGAAAGGAACATGGGGAAAATTACGGACGACTTCAGGGATTTTTTCTTACTCAGCTGCACACACGATTTTTTATAATAAATTTACTCTACCTGCGAACTGAAAGTAATCCTGAGGAGAAATTTCAAGCGCTACAATCGAGAAACAGTCCACCAGGATAGAAAAATACACTGATCTTCGAATCCCTAGAAAAAGGTTCTTGATTTACTCTAATGGGAACGCTTTCAACGTGGAACCCCTCGCGAAGCAGCTTAATTATAGGTTGTACGGATTAAAGTCCTTGACTTTCGTCAAGAAGAGTGTGCATTACACTGCATATGTGAATTCTCAGAACTGTATAATCGAAATATTTCACTGAAATATGTTACTCTAGGTAACGCAAATGCAAAGCTGGGCGTTATCGCGATAAATTATCGCGATACTTTATCGCGATAACGATTTCGGGTTATCGGTTCTTCGATAATTTTTTTCCCGAGTTATCGATTTATCGGTATCGCCGATACTTTTGGTTCCTAACTATCGATAATCGATAATTTCAGTTTTTCCCGCTGGGATTCGACATGACGGGGCGGGACGAGTTCGGGACAATTACTATACGTATAGGATGTACGTGTTATGGTGTAATAAGGTTGGCCTCTTTTGTGGCCTTTTTGATCAAAAGTGTGGCCTCATATGGACTGGGACATCTGGCAACCAATATCGTTATCGCTAGTATCGGAATTTTGGATTTATCGATTTATCGGTTATCGATTATCGGCGATAAATTTTTCGCCGATTATCGGTTATCGCCGATAAGGTTTTCGTTAACGATTTATCGGTTATCGCGATAACGTTTTTTCGTTATCGTGCCTACCACTGCGGCAAATAGTTGTAGTTCACCACTTCTTCTCTCAAGACCATTCCAGTACACACATTCAATTCCATACGGAATGAAGTGCTGCAATGAATTTTCCAGTGTTTTTTTTACAACATATGGCTTTCTTCGAATCCAGATTTCAAACCTCTGGACTTTGCCATTCTTCCCACATTTGAGAGTTGACAAACATTAATGTTGTGGATTTGAAAGAAATCCCCGCCGCGAGGTCCAACATTAGTTGAGTCATTGTTCTGTGTGGCTGCTTTCCAACGACTGTTGGTTCAGAGGGTTCGGACGAGGCTAGAAGGTGTCATTTTGAATTATCAATTTAATTCATTCACTTTGTATAATTTACGTACTGATTTCCTTATCAAACTTCAACTGAATTTTACGGCATAAAAATATCCCGTGGATAATTCTTTCGTGACTGTACATGGCGTGCGTTGTAATTTCATGGATCCTTTGTGTATTTTTGTGAACTTTAGGTACATTTCGAAGCTTGCTAATTCTCACTTAACACTTTGACTGCGACGTGCGCCACCAGTGGCCACGGAGGGGATTTTCAAAATGCTGCTGACCGACCAGTAGTCAAACTCAATTTTCATAAATACTTAATTAAAGCTAAATGAAGGCACGATCGAGTTCATGCTCGCTATTTTCAACATTCCTTACTGCAATTGACTTTAAATTTGAGTTGAAAATTGTACTTCAGTTTACTTGCCGCAGTCGAAGTGTTAAGCATTCATAAATTCTGAGTTTTCCTTCTTGACCATGCATTTTAATACGGATGGTGGAGTGTGTTGAACTTGTCCGTATATGCTGCGCAGGTGGGGGGCGGGAGAGGGCAAGACTGGGTCGGAGTGGGGGTGTTCGCGGGGGTCGTCAGAGTCGCCTGGACGTTGGGGGGAGGCCGCCCCAGTCTCCTCGCCTCTGGAGGTCAGTCAGCCAGGTTAACGCAACAGATTTTATAAGAATTTACTATTCCATAGTGTCCCTATTTGCTCTTTCGTACAGTTGGCTGCGTAAGTTCTTCTGAGTTAGTTCTTCTTAGTAGAACAACGCCGTTCGTTTTCTGAGTTGGCGTTTCTTAGAAGAGTAATTTCTTCTGAGTAGTGTATTTCTTTCAATTGTCATTATCAATACTTCAAGTTAAACATGTCATGCATAATATAGAAGATTTAGAAGATCTTGCATTGAGGGGTTTCTCATAGTGCGAAAGAACTATTTCATATTTCATAGATGTTTTTTGTATTGAGAATTTTATCCATATCATGGGAATCACACATACTTCTCTAGCATGTAAGGATAAAATGCAGTATTGCCACGTGTTGAACTGTCCGCCACACCTGAAAAATTCCGTTTACTACCGTACTGTCTTCTTAAGCGGACTCGTGTGAAATTTTCTTGCACGATTTAAATTAATTCAATCTCATCAAGCAATTCATGATTGTATGACACAACTGATGGGCAACGCCATCCATGTTTTTGAAAAGCACAGAGATATCTGACTGTTGCTCAGAGAACTCGGCTTGACATTGCAATATAACGCTTCCCACCTCACTCCTACACACATTGCCTCTCGCTCATACGATCTCCCGCTAACCTCTGCCCTAGTTATAAATCCTTTTTATCTAAACTGCGCAACTGTTCATCTGTCCCAACTACAAATTCATCCTAACTGCCACACTGTCCTGACTACAAATCCGTCCTAACTGTCAGTATCAAATTCATTCAGTCTTGGAGCTCATTGAAAATTGCCGAGTGCCGCAAAACAAATCACCACTGTGAGACAGCTCTCGTGTAATCAAGTGGGAAGGGTTGCAAGCCAAGCGTTGAGTTACGTGTGCATGAGATGAAGCCAAGCTGTTCGGGACGAATACATCACCGGGTATTGTTCGTGCTAATGGAACAAGATTAAATTTAACATTTATAAATATTAAAATGATGTTCAGCGACGTACATCTGTTTTTATTTTCATGTGCTAGTGTACTTTGATGTAACTTAGCTCGATTATCTAAATTTTTACCACAGATGAATTCAATGAGGCGAGTCACAACCGCATTAGTTCCATCGCAGTTTTTTCTGTTAAATCACATACGAAACTTTCATTAATGTGCTAAATGTTTTTGCTTTGATGTGCTCATTTGAACTTCAAATGACTTGGCTTGATTATCTCACATATTTTTTACCAGACGATTCGATTAAACAAAGTATAAGTATCTACTTTATTAGTCGTAACGCTGTGTTATGCGTTAAATGACATGCAATACTTATTGTTTAATTCATTGTATTTGGACAGCACGGGTAGATGACGGACACTGGCACAGCGTCGTGGTGGCGAGAGACGGACCATCTCTGTCTCTGTACGTTGACGGGCGAGTGTTCAAGGCTACGGGACCCGTCAACTTTACTAGAAGGGACGGACCTGCCACTGTCCACATAGGTGAGATGCTGTGTTGGGTTTGTGTTGGTCTGGCGGAAACGGGGAAACTTACGGTAAGTAGAGACGGTCCTAACACCGTCCCCTAGATGAGATCAAATATTGGTTTGTATTGGCTTAGTGGGATCAAGAAAACGGTAAATAGAGATCCGACTACTATCGTTCATCTAGGTGAGATGCAGTACTGGTTTGTAGTGGTTTAGTGGAGACAAGAAAATGGCAACTATAGTGCCAACTTGCAGATATAAACTCCATTCTTGTTTTCTCTTTATGTAGGACAGTACAAATCTTGATATCAACATGTGCATCTTCCAAATATTTACAAAGTAATTTCTGAGCATTTGCTCGAGTAAAAATCCCAATATTGCCTCTTCATTTTCAGGAAGTCTGAGAAACGTTGCTGTGGCATCTTTCAGATATTTACAAAGGAATTTCTATAGAGCTGTAAAAATCCCAGTATTTCTCAATTTTCAGGAGGTTTGGGAGATGTTGCTGTGGTGACTGCCACCGAGGGACTCTTCTTATCCTCCTTCGATGGATGCATCCGAGACGTGCGCCTGCACGCCGGGGCCCCCACGTTGCGCTTCGACGACGTCACAGCAGGCAGGGACCTGCGAACTTGTGCCAGATAGCAGCGACTGGCCAATCCTTAGTAACGTGTGCTCCACTCGCAGCTTCGGCGTTCTCCTTTATATCCGATTGCTGAGGATATCCTTATATACGATTGTAGAGGATATCCTTTGTGTCCGATTGCAGAGGATATCCTTTATATCCAATTGCAGAGGAGATCCTTCATATCAGATTGCAGAGGACATCCTTTATATCTGATTGCAGAGGACATCCTTTATATCTGATTGCAGAGGATATCCTTTATATCCGATTGCAGAGGACATCCTTTATATCTGATTGCAGAGGACATCCTTTATATCTGATTGCAGAGGACATCCTTTATATCTGATTGCAGAGGACATCCTTTATATCTGATTACAGAGGATATCCTTTATATCTGATTACAGAGGATATCCTTTATATCCGATTACAGAGGATATCCTTTATATCCGATTGCAGAGTTCAGCAGATTCAGTCCATTCATGTACAGGTGCCTATCTGCCTATCGGTGTTCTTTAGCTTCTTCGTAATTCTATGAAAGAAATCCTTGATTGCTGTTGTTATTTTTATCAGAATACTGTTGCGTGCTAGCTTTTGCATCTTTTTCACTTCATTTTATATCTTTAATGTGACAAAATAATTAGTATAGTTTACGTCTTAGTTTCCGTGAATGAAAATAGTCGACAATTCTGATCATGGGCTGATCGAAGATAGAGGGGCTACTAAACCTCTGAATCTGTTGGAAGAACGAGAGCCCGCTCCCACTTTTTTATTAATCTAAGCTGACCCGATCTGTTTTTTGAGCCTACCCTAAGTATATTTTATGTACCACCAATTTCCCTTCATAAAACGCAGATTGCAAAATAAGCCTTCAATCAGAGCTTACCCAGATAAAAAATTTCCTGTTTGGTGCAAAACCAAAGTCAGATATCAGAATTTAATTTTGTAAATCAACTTAACTGTTGCCTAGACTGCACATGTTCTTGACTCTCGACTTTGACATAAAATGAGCTTTTGCAAGGCATTAAAAGTTTAATTCTCGCGTTGTTTCGCCTTCAATGAGGTGCAATCATTTAGTTCTTTATTTGATACTTCAAGTCTGAGGCGTGAGTTTCTAGAGAAGGATTTTGCCTTGGGATTTTGTTAATGTTGGTAAGATTGAGTCACAGCCAGCTCAGCAAATTTCAACCCGTCATGAGGTGTTGTGTTGATGTTTTTGTGTATTTTTCTGTTTATGCTTGATTTTTGTGCGCGGGCTGCTCACCAAGTTGTCAAAGGAAAAGCTGCCGTTTCCCGTTTACAAAATGAACTCGTGAGTGCATTATAGGAGACCTGTGTCTTGACTTTCGTACATTTTATTTTAATTTACCGCTAAAAAAATCAAGTGCGAAATAAGAAGGTGTAAGGAATAAGTTTATCCTCAAAAGTATTATGTGGCAGGACTTAGGATTTATTGAATTAGGTAAGTAAATTGTTGATGAATGTTTTAGCTTGTTCTTTTATAACAAGCACATTTGGAGTCCATTTCAGTGTGTGGATATCAAATTTAACGCAATAAAAACTGGTGGCCAAATAGTGTCTCTCCTGCAATCAGATGACTTATCGGTCAACACGAATATTCCATGCAAATAAATAACCATCGATCGATGACTATTGCAGGTTTAAGAAATAGAAATATTCCGTGGAAATTTTACTTATTGTATAGTGTATAGTCTTGTGTAGACTGTCCTTTGTTAACTTTATTAACGCTTGAACAACTACTGTTAAATTATTTCTGCAAGTTTTTAATAGTTTTTGTGTGTTTACATTTACATTCCATAGATAAGTTCAATAGATCTACGAGAAGATTTGTGCCTAAACTCAACTCGTCACTGCCTGTACAATAAAGTGGTTATGAATGAATTTGTTTCATTGAAACTTTCCATAACATCCCTGGTGAAGTAGGTAATGGTAGCGTGACTCTATGTCATGATGGCCTATCCTTCCAACAAGGATATCTGATGACAGAAAATCCAACGTAAATGTAGCACAGCTGAAAGTTTTCCATCGCGCTTTATAAACAAAATTCCAGGGCATATATCGTATTTTTTTAAATCAATTTTCACATTTCCTTGCGTAGACGGGAGAATTTTGAAGTTGATATTTGTTGAAACATAAAATTCAAACAGATAACATGAACAGAGAACTTGCATCTAAACATCACAAATAAACAATTTCTAGTATTTATCATCTCACGTTCTCGGTGCTAGAATAAGATAACAATTGCTGAACTTGTGAAAATAATCAATTTGACTTATGAAATATTGATAACCCAACGAAGAAAATTGCTGGGTAAAAAATCAAAGGAAAATGAAGAATAATATTGCCTTCAAATATTAGCTATCAATAGTGGTATTGAGAAAGTGTCCCGCCACCCTACCGGGCAGCGTAACTTTCCGAATTAACGGACACTGAAGACATAGACTTACCTAACACCCAAAGTGGGGTCAGGGAACGCTGTAATTTCAAGACATTAGGCAAGACAAGCGTAACAAAGGAAAGGAGGCTCACCTGACATTCGAAGATAATATTCAGGCGAACACGTCTTCAATTTAAGCCGGCTGTCAAGGACACTTAGTCCCAGAAGCAGGGGTCGGTCGAGGCCCGAACCCGTAGAGCACACTTGAGATGCACTCGCGGAGACGGCCAAATAGAATCTGAGGTGGCAGCAGCTGGCGGCCACCTCCATAGTTTGCTCGAAACCGTTGCAGTGGCTTCGGACTCGAGCAAGAAGATCAGACGCACGATTAGTTAAGTGCACTGATATTAGTCGCCAAGGAAGTGAAGCACCCCCACCATTGCTCCGCTTTGTCATGCCTTGCCAACGTAATTGTCTTTTTAGGCCTGGTTAAATAAATGAAAGGCTTTGCCCTTTATTGTGCAAGGTATTGGCTGTCTTGCACAGGGCTTCAGCAAGGAGCGATGGCTGGATTTGCGACAAAAGATATAAAAAAAATAAGCAATTCATCTCAAGTTAGGAGAAAAAAAATCAAAAAGAAATGTATAACCTTTATAAAGATACGTTGAAAATACTCGTACGTTAGTTTATTTGATTGGGCTTCCGAGACAAAAATCTTGAAAATCTCACCACGTGTGCAAAAATTTGCGGTAACGACTTGTTCATAACGAAAATAATGACCCCATTCATCTATCATAATTTTTCAATGATAAAATTATAGTTTTAATTTTACTCTGGTAAACAAATTTACAGATGTAGTTTTATAATTCATGTACCGTGCGTCAATTTATCAGCTTATAATGATTAATGGTGAGGGAAAATTTACGTGGCATTTAGCTATGGCAACAACTAGATTTAGGAAAAATTAGTTTTAGCGAGAATACTCCAACTAACGAGGGAATCAAGCCGTTTGGCGGTGCTGCTTCACTTCAGACGATTGTTGAAACAAACATGGACGCACGATAAAAAGCTACGTATAGCTATCTGTATTCGCTTCTTTGTTTTGTATAAAGCTATTGTGTCGTAGACGAGCATACTTCTTGTTTTACTTTTATTGTACTCGTTCTTCATTGTGGTTCTGAAGCACTTATGATACTTTCATGCTTTTTCATTGCTGAGTAGATTTGTGGATGTGTTAAATTTTTATTGTGAGCAGAAATTTGCTGTGCTAAATCAGTATGAAGAAAATATTATGGAAAACCTAATAATCTGAGGATGTATTTGTAAAGAAAATTCCGGTTAAGCATCAGATTAATATTTTTTGTCCAGATAATTTGATTTTGTAGTTCATGTGTATATTGAAATTTTACTGATTCTAATACAAGATTGTATACTGTACCGAGTTTTGAAGCTAAATTTCTTTCACAAGTAGAATTTTTATTAAGGTGTTTTTACATCTAAAATGTAAAGTTTGGGTAATACATTTTAAAGTTAAGAAAAATTCGAAATTCAGAGCATTTATTTTTACCAGTCCTCTAACAATCATTGGGTTTCAGAATTATTTGTAACTTCAGTAGCATAGAATGCTTATTGAAACATAATTGCAGATCAAATGCTATTGCTTTTGCAGCCTTACCTGTACTTGCTACAAAGCCTAATTTATTTCCTTTCATGTTAGTTTCTCGAAATTGGTTTTATTTATTGGCTACAAAAATGGGGAATTTAATTGTAAAGTTATACTTGATAAAATTTTTAAAGACATCTATTTGCTTAAAGTATTTTTAAGCCAAAATGTAGTTTTCAAAATGTACAGGATATGATATTCAAAGTATTTGAATTGTTGAAATATATTTGAAGAATTTTCTCATAATTTAATGAAATGATTGTGCTTATTTTATCAGCAAGCTTATCCTCTTATTTTCACATTCAGTTTCATGAAAATGTTTTGCTATCACTGAACATGACTGTTGAATACGAGTCTATGAGGTCCATAGAATCATGAGGTATCAAGCGCTATCTTTTAAAAACTGCTTTTAAGCTTAGTGATTTTGATATCTCAGCAGCCAATAGAGGCATTAGATAATTTTGCAATTATCCCTCTGTACCTACAATTCACTTTCCAGACAGAGGAAGGTTTGGAGATGACAGTGGTGTACACAACTGGTTGCCATACATGGTGCTTGGTACTGGTTGATTATAGGGGCCTTATATATGGGAATTAGCATCCCAAGGAGAAGGAGATGAAGCCATAAGCTGTAGGTTAGGTAAATCTTATCTTTAAAAATTATCGGTCAATGTTGAATTTAATGCGTCAACGATTTAAAAAATTTTGTTTCCATATTTGTGTAATTGGAAACATTTTAAGAGGTTTTACACAAATGACATTTTACTTGCAAATGCTTACTTTTTGAGATATTGAAATTTGAAGTTATAGGAACGTTGTATATAAAATTGAACAAACGGACATGTAAATAAGCTGAAATATAGTATTGATGTAACCATAGATAAGGTTAGGTTAGGTAAAGTTATATTAGTTGAATAAACTAACCTAAGTAAACCTAAAATAACTTGACTTAACTTAGAACGAGTGCTTTGTGCCAAAACACAGCACGTGTTCCAACAATGCAGAAACGACGCGAACAGCTAAGAGTTGCAACAAAATGGTCGTTAATGCTATTCTTACCTGAACGTTATTTATTATGTATCTCAAAAAGTAAACATTTGCGAGCGCAATATCATTGATGTAAAACGTTTTAAAATGTCTCCAATTATCTAAATTTAACCAAATATTTTCAAAAACATTGATGTGCTAAATTCAATATTGACCAAATTATCTGTGGATTTTTCAACATCTCGGGTTTTTGAACTTACATCTTATTTCAAAAACTTTTTTTGATCTTAATGCTTCCATGTATAGAGAATAACTGGGAACATACTTTAAGCATAGATTTCCTACTTTCCTAATTCCATACTAAATGGTGCTTCCTTTAATGGAAACACCTTAACTACTTTTTTGTATGAGGGCTATTCAGAAACTAGGGAACGTTTTAATAAAACAAAAACTAGTTACAGGAAAAATATTTTTTATATACATCTGAAAGAGTGACTAAAATGCTACTTTTCTTCATAGTCACCAAACAAATTAAGGCACTTATCGTAGCGGTGGACAAGCTTCGAAATTCCTTCGTCATAGAAATCCGCCGCCTGGCACCCATCTTGCACAAAATTTATGGTAGCCAAGCTTGTGAGTCACAATTTCAATCAACAAAGTCCGTGAAACTTGTGGGAAGCAAAGCAAAAGCTCCGTTATTGTGAAGCGACGGTTTTCACAAATCTTCCCATCAACTTTGGCGAGAAGATCGTCTGTCACAATGCTCGGGCATCCACTCCTCTCATCATCATGCATGTTGGTTCGGCCATTTGTAAACCGGATACACCATTTTCGCACTGAACTTTCATTACGTCGTTGCCATGCACTTCGCACAGTTGCCGATGAATTTCTATAGGATTTTCGTTTTTTGCTAACAAATCCGTATTACTGACCGCACTTCACAATTGGCGGAATTTGAAATTGCAGCGCACATTTTAAATTGGAATATTGAGAAAACGGGCAGCGCGGAGATGTTCTCGTTCTGACGGCTGGATGCCGACTTAAGCTACGAGCACGCGCACATCAAAACATACGTGATTGCCGCCCGCCTAGCGGTGTCAGACGGAAACGTTCCCTTGTTTCTGAATAGCCCTCGTAGTTTAGAAGCTCAAACTAACCTTTAGACTATTTTTCTACTATCGGTACACAAAACTGTGCTGAAAAAGAGATTTGGTGGTGTTCTATTCACCTAGATTGTGTAAAATCATTGTAAACCTGACTTCAACCCATAACTTTCCCTACAATTTCTGTCAAGATCTGTTTTCATTAAATTTTGCATTGTTGTTAGTTTTTAATGTGTCTTTAAATCAGTGTGAAGTATGACGATCAATATATGTTTCTCATGATTGATCGATGTAGCTTATAGCTCTCATGCTATGAAATTTATGTATGTTTGCAAATTTACATTTCATATGTTGGGTAAGTTCAAAAGCAGTGGTAGTTTTTAGGTGCTTGTCCTTGACCTATTTCATCAGCACTCTAATAACTCATGCTTATTCAAGTAGTAACTTGAGCATAATTCAGTTAGGGAAATTGCATACTGGCTTAAAATTTGCTTTATTGTTTGAGTATAGCAAAAAAATATAAGTAGCTTTCAGTACACACTTCAAAATTTGTGTTGCCAGAACATAATGAAGAAATCTTGTATTCTTCCATGCGGTAATACATCAACAGTTTTCTGAATGCCAAAAGGCTAATGAAGAACAAGCAAGTAGTATGTAGTCTAAATGTCTGTTTGAATGATGAATATTGAGGAGGTACTTTTGTTACTGCGAAGGCAGTGTTTACTTGTCTCAGCCTGAACAAATGGTGACAATACAAATTATTTATTTTGCAAAGATTTTGAAACTGATAAATTGTTTTCAGAAAATTAAAGTACCGTGAACTATAGTTATGTGTATTTGAATTAAATACAGCATTATGGATTGTTTTCTTGAGTAAAGATTATTGAAATGTAGTTTTTTGTGAGGCAGTCATGTGATTCCTGAAGTTTTCTTTAACACGTTCACTATGTGTTGGTACATATATGTACCAACATATATGATATATGTACCAACATATGGTGCATTACTGATAAACGTGTTGATACATATGTGTACCACTGCTTAATTTTTCAAAAGTTTTAAAAATCAACGTTACATCTTCGTATTTTATTAAACTAATGTAATTATCTTCACGCTACAGTCACCTACTTTTGTGACTGTAGCGCGAGCCAAATTGATGCAGTGATGAACAATTATTGCAACCGTCGTGAAGGAAAGACTGCAAAGATAGCTATCATAATGAATGTGTTAAACTGTTCTTGACACATTAACATTTTCAAAGCTTTCTTGCAGGTATATTTCTTATGTTAAAAGTATGTCTCTCAAGTCAAAAGTTTCCCTCTCTGAAATAGTGGAGAGTGAGATAACCAAAATTCAAGAAGATTTAGTTGGCGTAGATGAGTCACTCAGGCGCTTGTCTGGAAGTTTTTCTACAAACACGTCCAGGTGAGTTAAAAGAACTTATATGCTATATCTTGAATTGTTACCACTATAGAAAGCTAATAATTAGCAAAATACTTTTTGATTCTATTAAAAACTCTGATGGTTCAGTTTATGTTGTGATGAAATCATTGATAGGAATAGGGGAAAGTTTAAGATATTGTCATGGCATCAGGTTGTGTTTGTTTTTTCTGTCTTGCAACTTTTTGTGTTAAAATTTTTCTACTCGTGTACTTATTTCAATGACAATCATTAGAAAAGTCTCAGTGCCAGGTTTGTGTTACCAACATCAAATGATTGAATTTTTAGTACCCTTGTACAATTTTTGTTACTTTACTAAACTCCTTACAGAGAAACAAGTATTGTAGGTACTACTTAAAATTAGCATTTCTAGGGGAAGATGTGAAGTCTGGGCCTAAAGAGTAACTTGATTTTCAGTGTTGTTTTTGCTGTTTAGTGAAATTTTTTTTTGGTTTTCATCACCCATTTCTCTCTTTTTCAACTTTCCTCTTGTTTCAAAAACTTTTTCAATCTTACTGTTTTTATGGGCATAAAATCCTGCATGGGAAGTCAGTGTTCAATCTATTCATTGTACCTCAAATTCTTTTCACAGACGGCAAGGTTATTCTCTTGTTTCCAGATCAAGAGATGCTCTATTCCTAACCATAAAAACCTTTACCTCCAGACAAGAAAGTCGCAATGCTGCTGGACCCCGGAGAAATGATGAGCCACCTGCCAAGCGAATACCACAGTCTGGAGGAGTTTTTGCAAGGTACAACTTCACTCTCACATGGTTGATGTTGCTTAAGGGGAACGTCTACCCAGAACCCCAAAACTCCCTGGTTTTCTTTTTATTGCTTTATTCG
The DNA here is from genome assembly GCA_014220935.1 of Platorchestia sp. MABIK. NCBI lineage: Eukaryota > Metazoa > Arthropoda > Malacostraca > Amphipoda > Talitridae > Platorchestia > Platorchestia sp. MABIK. The sequence continues at coordinate 77,113 of JACJUY010000269.1, forward strand.
CTAAAGCTATGCTTAGTTCACAAGCTCTCAAATTTTCAATGCGATCTGAGCATTGGAAGTGGAAAAAATGGGGTTGGGAAGGGGGGCGGGGTCCAATCAGCAGGCAGCGCCGACCAGCAAGTTCATGTGCCCCACCCCTGAAAATTCTTGTTGTTTGTGGTTTTTATTGCTTAACTCAATACAGAAGTCCTTGTTTTACAAGCTAGTGAAAATTCAGAACGTTCTGTGCTTCGTGAGAGTGGCAAACAAGGGGGAAGGGGGTGGATTTGTAAAAATGAAAAATGGCGGAAAATGCGTTTCCTGAACAGTTGAAGATGAAAAGTTCAAAATCTATCTCCTCAAAAGTTATTATCGCAGAGCAATGATTTAGGTCTCAATGAATGCGCAAAGAGTTGGTAAAAAGCAAGAAGTGTGCTTCTTTATAAATTCATAACATTTTATTTAGTTACATTAAAAAATCTACGGAAAAAAAAATACTTTTTAATTTTTTTTTTCTGAAAATTCATGAAAAATAAACTTCTGCGACCTTGATGACGAGCTGACGTCCAGCTGTGCACCAACACTTTGCGCATTCAATGAGATCTAAATCAATGCTCTATGGTAATAACTTTTGGAGAAGATAGCTTTTGAAAATACTTTATTTTGTACCCCTTTTCCCTAATTATCTCCGCAATTATGGCAAATATGAGAAAAAGTCTGGAATATCAGCCCTATTTACTTTCTGAAACACATACGTATGCCAAATTTCATAGGTCTGGATCCCATAGAACAAGCGTGAGAGCCATTTCCTCGATGAGTCCGGACGTTCCCCTAATCCTTTTAACTTTGTGTAGTGTTGACAAACTTGCTTGGCTTATGGGAAATATTTTTACCACAGTATTTTCTTCACCAAATGTTCTGTGATGAATTTGGATTTATGCAATTCATGTTTAAGTTCATGAACGCTATAGTTTATGGATGTAAACTAGTACATAATGCAAATCCTATGCTCTTGGACTAGTAAAATGTGAATTAGTGTTGTCAAGTGGAAATGGCGTTAAAAACAGACTTCATTATTCACTATTTTGTCACTGCAGTAATACAACACTGCCTAATTCATTTCACTGTTGAAGAAACCTATGCTCTGGGTTGTGTTATCATATTAAGGACAGCATCCCCCATAGGATTACAGAATTTTGAGACCACTGGAGAAATTGGGACTATGGCTGCAATAGGAAGTGTAGGAACATCCTGTGAAAAAATGAGACTCGCACGTTCGCCCGCGACGGGCGTTTGAAGAATGGGGGGGAGGGGGAAGTGGTATTCTATCATGTTACACCTTCTTCATGACGCGATGTTGCTATGTCATCTCCTATGTCTCTGTATTACCCTATAATGATTTCAGGGGTCTAACCTGAACCAAAAATTTTTTAAAAATTTTAATTAAGTTTGTTTACGTTTCTTTGTTGTGTTTATACTGAAAACCTCGTAATGTGGGGATTCAAAATGCTTCTACTCCTACAGTTTCTGAGCTACAATAATGATTTTGGTATCATTGAATGCAGAAAGACAAGGGCTTTTGTAAACACAGATCACATTTTTCACATTAGTTTTTGTTGATAAGTTATGACGTCAAAAAATCGCATTTTTTTGATGACAGAGTTTGCTCTCAAATTTTTGTACTTTTTTATTTAAAACTGGAAATTTTGGAAAAAACAGTCTGTTTTTTGAAATGTCCATGTCTTTTCGCATCCAATGATATCAAAATCATCACTGTAGCTTAAAAACTGTTGGACAAGAAGCATTTTGAACCACCCCCCCAAAAATTTCGTTTCTTTGAAAATTTCGTTTTCTTTGAATATCTCGTTTTGTTTGAAGAAAATCGTATTTTTTTATGGAAGATAAATGATTTCGAATTGCATTTCCTATCAGTATACTAAATTTCTTTGCTTTTGGTTCAACAATAAAAAAAGGTCCGTATGGGGGACGCTGTCCTTAAGGAAATGTTGGTTATCTTGAATTTTCATCCGAGTAAACTGAATTACCAATTGATCATAATATTCATGGGGATCCATTTAGTTATATTTTCCTTGCAACATGAATTGGTTTTAAAATATTATTCTTGATTTAATCCTTAACTTGTATAAGTGAATGAAGATTTTGTAACCTGAATAATGCATATTTGCTTGTGAAGTAACTATGTATGTTGATTTTGCTATTTTTCTTTTCTTGAAAACCTATTGTAACATCACATCCATCACAAAATGCCCTCAACACAGCCACAATATAACACATGTTTAAAAACTCACGAATGTTTCAAAGTTCCTTTAGAACCAACTGTAGTGTCACACTTGTACCTTGGAATCTTCAAAGTGTAGCATCAAGCCCATCATGTCAAAATTTTAAGAATAGGACTGTTGAGTGAGCATTTATTGTGCTCCATGATCTCCTGCTTCACTGCCTTTAATAGGGCAAAGAGTTTTTTGGACAAGTATAATTTTATTGCCAAGATGCACATTCTGCTCAACAGAAGTAGTGATAAATCAAAAATCCAAGCAAAACTGGAATCATGTATCAAAAATTAAAATTGATTTTGACAGAAATGCTTTGAGATTGCTGTCATTTTTACCTTCAAAATTTTGCCATTGTTACATGTGGATCAATGTTTACTTTTTTGTTCCTATCAACATTTTTTTGTTTTTCCGTGCATTCAGTGATGATAACGTTCATGAATTATTTCTCACAATTTTGATGACAGTAAATCTCTGTTCCATGATCCTACAAGTGAATGTTTTGAGTAGCATTTGCAGTATTTTATATATAGCTCCAAAAAGGAAGAATTTATACATTCATGTGTGTAGAATTCATCAGAAATAAATTTTTGCGTTTGTACAGGCTAGGTGGTGTAGCTGAAGGAGGGTCAGAGAGGCGTTCACAGTTCAACGGGGACTCAAAGCCTCGTAGACGGTCCCTCATGAACCCAGAGAGCACAGACACGTTTGAAAGCACCAGGGTCCGCAGAGCGTCTGTCAGGATTGAGGGCACAAATGCCAGAGTGCGTCCTGATCGACAGACATCTCAGCAGTATCCAGATGATGAAGAAGAAGAAATGTCTCCTAATGAGCATGAGGAAGAGATGCACGGCAAGAATTCTCTTCCAAAGGTATGTATTGCTGAGCGGGTTATTTTTTACTGAGTTAGGCATACAGGAAGTGCTCAAAGTAGTGAAGCATTCATTTTTCAAGAGGGAAGCAAACTCTAGAACTATGTTGGGCATGGAAATAATGCACATGAAGAGTGAAGTGTTTGAGAAATTAGCTTAATTGGAGTCACAGCAAATTTTCAGCTGTGTCAAAGTGATTGTTCTTCCAGAGATGTATGGTACTAATGATTAAAGCAAGATTTCTGAATAAAAATAAAATAGGGCTTTCATTGGTTCAGAATGGGGGAAGAAACTTTTGGTGCTGTGTCATTATTTGTATGGACTATTTGACTCATGTTGCAAATATTTTAGTTGAGAGGAAGATAATATAAATGAAACTAGTAAAATAAGAAGTAAGCAATTCTAATTTGCAACATAGCAATGAGAAAAACTTGCTGGACAGTAAAAATTAGGTCACTGCAGCTGTAATGAGCTGAGTTGTAGTATGCTTCACCAACACAAAATAATTTAATGTCCATGTATTTATATTTATATGGGTCCTTGGTTGAAGCATCAGGTGTATAGGCCATGCTTCTGAAGTGCTAAACAGAATAATTTTTACCTTTACTGACTTGAAGTTCTTGATGGAAGTATTCTTTCTTGATCTTTGGCTGAAGACAAAGAGTAGGGAAGCACATGGAAAGGCCGTTAGGTTTCTTTCTCGTTCACCAAATTTCAAAGAGCAAGAATAAAGCCAGAGGCACCATTGAAAGCATTTTTATCAAAGTTAATATTTACTCAAACATTTTGTGTACAATTTTTCTATCATAAAATATTATGCTTTACACTTACTAATAGAACTGTGCCAGCAAATATAGTTCAATCAATTATTATTTTTTCAAAAGCAAGGGATTTGGTTATATGATGAAGTCAATAGAGCTTTGATATTTCAACCGCCTAATCCAATTAGTGAAAGGGAGAAATTATGAATGTTCAACGTTTAAAGCAGGTGTGATTCTGAACCGAAAATTCATGAAGTTATTCAACTTGAAGGTTTCTAACTGAACCTCAGCAGGTGTATAGCATTGAGTGTTCTAATAAAAATTTCAGAAAACCATGTTGGATGAGTGCTTGTGCTGTGAATTTTTCCTCCCAGTTATTTGACAATAAGTTCCCAGTTTCTTGGTGCTTCATCATTGTATTTACACGAGTCACCTACATCTGCCAATGACATGCTAGCATAACAATCATGTTTCGGACGTCGAACTAGTGCACTAGATGACTCAACCCGTCACAGTGGACACATCTGTCTTCTGTTCACTGGCACAGTGTGTTCTTGAACAATCTACTTTATTTATTACACTAGATGGCTCAACCCCTTGCGGTCTTATGTTTACGGGCACAGTGTGTTCCTGAATTGATTGATTAATGCAAAATTGTATAGCCCGCAGTAGCGTCGAGCATCAGCCGCGCTGTTGGGTCCCAGTCGAGGATGGAGGCGGCCACGCTGGTCACCACTGACAGGGCCTCGAGGGACAGGTGAGGAGTTGTTTCGAACTTTTTCTTAACATTCCCCCTCGGGGAGATACAACTATTGTATCTATGGGAATTAGCACTCCCAGCTGGAAAATGTGTGAGGGCCCGAGCTGAGAGTTAGGTAGGCCTTTTTTTGTTGAAATGAAATATTTTTTGTTATGTTAAGGACCACCTTTTTTATGGTTCACTGCTGTCCTGTTTTTCAGCACCTACTACTTTCTTTCTTAACTTTTATCTTGTTTCAAAACTTCTTTCTCAACTGACTAATGTATTTCTATGCCCCTTCTGCATAGATTCTACGTTCCCTCATCTCCATACTAAATGGTGCCTTCTCTCTTTGGAATGCTTTTTTAAGTGGTTAGGGAAGCTTAAACTAACATCTAATCCAATCTTTTCTTAATACTTTGACCGCAACATGCGCTACCAGTTGCCACGGAGGGATTTTTATAATCTTGCTGACCGATCAGTTGTCACAAGCTCAATTTTCATGAATACTTAATGAAAGCCAAATGAGGGCATGATTCAGTGAATGTTTGCCATTTTAAAATTTGCGTATTACAATTGACTTTCAATTGGAGTTGAATATTGAACTTCAGTTTTACCAAATGCGGTCAAAGTGTTATGGCATTCTTTTGTGCACGGACAGTTAATTTTACCGGCGAAAATTTGTTCTTCGTGTCTTGGACTTCACTGTTTGGGGGTACCTTATGAGCTTGTGGATTTTTGTGACTTTTATGCTTCGGCTTGAGTTTTTAGTTCAAAGTGGGCCATTAAATCTTCAAGTTTGGCATTAGTAGATCGTTGTATTGTTTGGTTGAGAGAAGAGGAAATGCTTGATTTACTCAGCCGCGGTGAATAATTACTAGAACTGTATCGTTTTAGCTACAGCTTACTTTAGGTCTCCTGTCTTGGTTAGAGTGGTTTGAAAATGGTTAACGTGCAAATGTTATATGAGGTTTTGAAAAGATTGTAACTATTGAATATTTAGGTGGGCGTATAAAAACCGATGCACTAAGATTGATAGGAAGGAATTTTTTGTTCTCTCCTGGCGGCAGTGGTTGTACTTGTTGCATCTCAGGGAGCTCTACGATTGAATAGTCTAATACAAATTATCTTAGTGGTTTGAATTTGTTTAAATGATGTAAGCTTTTTGCTCAAAACTCTAGTCACTATTTTTCTATTTTTAGACTGGTGTATTTCATTCGCATGATGTAGACTGATGTTTAGTAGCTAGACTTAATTGTCATTTTTTCTTAGTGTTTAAATGTTTTTGTTATTCAAAAGGTTCGTTACAACAAACTGTGCTACATTTATCCACTGTGATTACAACAACTTATGTTCGAATATGAGCGTGTTGTGTCCTTGTTTCTATTCTGCTGCTTCTTTGTGATGATTGTTCTTACAGCATGGGACCTGAGTAGCATCTCAAGAATTGGTCACTCATTTTCCTCTCGCCATGTTGCATTTTACTAAAAGCCTTCTTTATTTACAGGAACAGACGCATGTTTGGGGCGCTCTTGGGTACTCTGCAGAGTTTCAGGAAAGATGAAGCAAAGCAGAGAGACAAGGTTAGTAATTCTTGGTTTTGGCCACGTCGGCTAGTGCAAAAAAATTTACTCTATAGTTATGAATGGATGAAATTTTTTGGCGCTGTGATTTTACAAAGCTTACACAGCACCTCGAACAACTCATAATTTTCAGCTCAAAGCCAATAGGTAGGAAGTTGGGAAGCCAAAAGCTTCCCAACATTCATGTGGGAAAGCATTTGGCTTTTTTGTCATAAAAATTGAAAAATTCAACAAATTGAATTATTTTATCCTTTGCTCTATACTCAGCCTAGTCATCCCTTTCAGATAGCTGTGACTATTCTGTATGAAAATGTATGTTGTGTAACGTTACAGGAGGAGCAGCGAATGGCTGTTGAGAAAAAGCTGGAGAAAAAAGGTCAGGAGGAACAAGAGAGAATGAAAAGAGAGAAGCGGCGACTACTGGAGGAACGGAGACTGAAACTCCAGCGAGTGCAGCAGCTCGCCGACCATGCACAGCGAGTAAAGGAGGTCAGCGCCTGTGATCACTAACGTATCAAACCCACCCACCCGCTCAAAGCCATGATGTGTAGTTAACCTTCACCACCATCAAACCACTTACCAACACCCTCCAACACCCTCCAACACTAGCATCATATGCGCAAAGTGTCTTTATATTTCTTAATCTATATCCCTTTCCGTTTCGCCTTTTTTCTTCCCGACACACTCTGTGTCAAACTCTCCTTCTGAATTTCCTATAAGCATCTATCATCGTCAGTGCTTGGGGTCACTTTGTTAGGGCACCTGATGCAGTTCCGTATCTTGTGGTTGCGGTAATGGTCGCATTCTTATCCCTGTGTGACTGCTGTTGCTCCTCGATATCTGGTCGACCAACTTTTTGTTATTGTTTCCATATGCATTCATGTTGTATTAGAGAATGAATGGAATTGGATGAAAAACTTGCTTTTCTCAGTGGCAGGTGGCCTGTGTCATTTAGTGTGTGTACTTGCTTAGTCACTTACGCCTATGGTTTTTTATGACTCAAGTGTCAAGTGAGCTTCATTAAATTGAGGACTCTTAATGCTCAGGCACGTCCTTAGAAGGATCGTGAATAGTTGTAGCCACTGTACTATTTATTAAATATTTGTAAATATTAGCATCAATTAATTTTTTTTAAATGAAACTCATTCGACACTTGGCAACTGGTATTGATTGATAAACTCGTGGCCTCAGTTTCAAATTGTTCAAGAACTTTAACAGGTGAAATAACTCGTTTTCTGGCGCTTGTTTACAGCACGAGAAGTGGGCTGAGTACCAGCTGATGCTCGCCAATTTTATCCGCACAAAGTCCTCCCCGCCTGTCTTTTGGTTGCCCAAGAGCCCCTCTCATGCTACCAATACCCTCATCGAAGACACGGCTCAGGAAATACAGGGTGAGTGGCTTCCTCTCGCTGCCACCATGACACGATCTCATAGTTTTTGATCATTTTGTGTATAAGTGATACGGGAATGCTTTCTAGGTGTAGGTAGAAAGATTTTCTTGCGCGTGAAATAGTTGATTATGAAAACGTTTTGGAAGAAGATAGATTTCAAATTCCAATCGGTTAATTCACGTGAGGCAAGTGCATTTATTGTGATACCATGAAGGCGCACACTACTAAAAAGCGTCACACTCGTGGTTGGAGAAAAGCTCAAGGGACTTGGGTGTTTGATCCTGTGAGATGGGATCTCTGTGTGCTCATTCTCCCTGGGAGGAGAAACAGAGCTGGGGTATGCATAAGATTCTCTTCACTACCCGCATTTTAATCGAGCTGCTGAGAAAAGAAAACTAGCTCCGGCATTAGGTATTGAGCAGCAACTTCAAATATTATCTGGTACATGTACTTAATATAGTTGTTGGTTGCTATTTAAAAATTCGGGGATCTTGCGGTTTTTCTACGTGGAGTTTTTACCTTTCAATTTTGCCAATAGTCATCTCGTAACTCAACTCATAGTCGAGTTAGGTTGATACATTTACTGCAGATAAGAAACTATTCAGAAGTCCTTGGTTTACATATTAAACATGATGAAAAGTGCTACTACCGCATGGCATTATAACCTGCTTACATGTTCGAAGATCGCTGATGGAGCATAAGCACACATGTGTGCCTTTGAAAAAGATCTGGGGGTATTTCAAGCGTGTTTTTTTCTTGTAGAAATTGAATTTACTGTAACTAAATTCCTGTAACTTTTTGCTCTAAGTTTATTTACTATTAATTCCAAGAAAACATTGTTCCAATGGAGCAGCGTCACATCATGTAATACCATCTGCTGAAATATAAACACATTTCTTAAATGGACATTCATCAGGATGGATATTTCAAAAGAGGTCCTGTCAGAGGGGCACAAATGTTGTATTTATGGAAAGTTGCACCTCCAAAGGGAAGTGTGAGGTCTTGATCTGAGGTAGGCCTTCTTTGCATTAAAATACAGGTTATTCATTTTGTTATGGGCCATCCTTTTCCTGTTCTTGGCTGCCCTGTTTTTCAGAACATTCAATCGCATTTTCCATGTGCAAAAGATCTTGTGTGGGGAAAACACTCTGTGCATAGATTCTGTGTTTCCAAATCCACACTTAATGGTGCCTTCATCCTCCCTCTTTTTTGAACACCATTGTTCCGGTTAGGAAGGCTATAACAAACTAATAATCTTATCTAATTTCAGAGGAGGTGGCGGCGCGCAGCGAGCAGCTGAAGAGCGAGCTTCAGGACCTAACAGAGGGACTGACTTCAAAAAACCGCCGGCACAGATATGGTGAGTTGACATTTCTGACATGCCCTACAGTTGTTTCCTACAGTTCATACCGTATGGTTTCTTCTCTGAGATCACCTTTGTTGGGCTAAAGAATCTTGGACTATATCAAATAATTGTGATAATGATGCTGTACCCATCATTTCAATCAAGCATGTGAACATTTTATCACAACTTTTATTGTTAGAAAAGAGGGGAAGCTATAATTGTATTTTATATTGTTCTTTCAATCCTTCAAAATGTGTTTCTAGACGGGTTCTGATGATTTCGATATGAACCAACGTTGAATATACCTTGTCAAAGATCTCAAGGGAGAAAATAACTTGTAAAACTAAAGTGAAATGCAAAGTTAAACCAGCAGACCACATTTTAGTATAGCTTTGCAGTATCGTATAGACATACCATGCATTTTGCATTACCTACAGAATGGTCATTACTTTTCACAGGTGGCATTAATCAAGGTTGTCATCTTTTCAGATGAGTTGCCTCACTCAGAAGAGGAGGGGGATCTAGAGTACAGAGATGGTGAGGCAGGGAGGGCGATGGTGAGGCGAGGTAAAGGTAAGGATGATGGTGGTAGTTCAGTAGACCGCTCTGTAGATGCTAGGGACATGTTGCTGGACAGCAGGCGCCAGAGGGCCAACGGCGATGCGGGTAACCGTAAAAGGCTGAGGAGTGAGAGTGATGTGATGTGTAGCAGGATGGTGGTGCAGGTTGGTAGTGGTGACCGAGTGGTCGAGGTACTTGACGGCAATGAGCGACCTGCTGTTGAGCGCCACAGGAAGGACTCTGAGGTTTCTAGCCAAGTCAAAAGCCTGAAGATTAAAGTTGAGCGAGACACCGGCCCGTCTGAGAAAGGGAGTCGGAGGATCACCATTGAAAGTTCCGATAAAGATAATGAGAAGTCCAACAAGAAACGTAAATTGAAGGAAAACAGCTTTTCAAACGATATCGAGGATGAGGTGAGTATGATGAGGAGACGCATAGTTGAAAAAGCTCGTAGACTTGTAAAAGAAGAAAAGGTGGGGAAAGAAGTTGTACAGAACGGCAAAACCGAAGACAGCGCGCGCCGGAAGCAAAAGGCCAGTCCCGAAGTTAAAGAAACAGGTAAACCCTCTAACGATAAAGGCGCTGCTGAAATTACGAAAGTCATTAAAGATGAAGGAAAGGATAAGAGATCGTCAGGAGACCAGGAGCATGATTCCAATGTGACAGTCCAAATGGAAAATGTGGAAGACAACGCAACTTTAGAAGAAATAGGTGCTCGTTTGGAAGGACATAATGTCTTCCAAGTTAGGGTAGAATCGGAGGAAGGCGGTAATGGAGAAATTGAAGGTGAAGCCGAATCTGTGGACGAGCTACAACTCACCGTAGATCCGAAAGATTCACTGATGATGGAAGCAGCAATTGAGAAAGAAAACGTTTCATCCGCTACTCCTAAAGTTGTCAAGAATAAACAGGAACCTGCTGTCGTACCAGAGGTTGGTACTAACCAAACCTCAAGTACCCATCGACGTTCCTCCGCTGGTCGATCTGATCGTGAGAAGAAACACCGTAGTGACTTGGTGAGCGAAGGTCAAACTGTTACCAAGAAACCTCGTATTGATACAACTGCCTTAAAACAAGACTTGCTTGCTATCACTCGATCTAACCAAGAAAAAAACAACTCTCGTAATCGTAAGGCTGCACTAGCTATTGAAGTTCATGAAACGTCAGTAGACCAAAAGAAAAATTACGACAACATGGAGAAAACGCCTGAGAAGAAAGAAGAAGGCGACAAACATGGTAGTAATGAACGAAAAGGAATAGAAAGTTCAGATTCTTGCACTGCCGAAAAATTGACTACAGACATGCAGGTAGTTGTAGAGAATGCTGATGCTGGAAGAAAGAATTCGTCTGCTGCATCCAAAGATTATAGCGCCAATCTTGATGGACAATTGGCAGAACAAAGCAAGTCCATGAAGAAAAAAAGTGACAAAATTAAGGGAGGTGATAAAGCATTCTCTGCTGAAAATGTCGACTTGAAGAAAGACTCGAAAATAACCAAGCGCGCTAATGAAGAAAACAAGGCCGGTGACGGACGTGGGAAAACAAGCAAAGTCAAAGAACAGGAGAAGAAAAACAAGGCACTTGGGGTAGATGGTTCATCAAAAAACAAAGCGTTGTCTGATAAAGAACCTCGCCCGAAGACGAAAGAAACCGTAGATTCTGAGAAACACCCTAAAGCAGTTTCAAAAATGGCTAGCTCCAAGTCTGAGAAGAAACGTCTCGACAAAGCAGAAGATTTTGACAGTTCATCTGACGAGGACAGCTCTGATTCAGACTCTTCAACTGACACTTCTTCCGATTCTGATTCGAGTGTTGATTCGGAATCAGAAGAAGAGACAAGAGAAATTTCAAAAAGAAAGAAAGATTCGGGGTCTCGTACCGTTAGTGGACGTAGTCGCCAGAAGGGTAAGCATTCTGATGAAAGGTCCAAGTCCAGCAGCGGGAGCAAGAAGTCTACATCCAGGAGGTGAGGATTAGGTTTGGATGACTTACATTTTGTGGCAGTGTGAGTTAAAACTTGTAAGTGTATAGTACATAGATGTGAATATTGGATATTTTAACGCTAGGACCTCGTTTTCAAATTTTGTGACATTTGCGTAAAAAGGCGCAATTAGACATCTTGCTGCCGAACTGAAACGGCAGCGAAATGTCTGTTATCATCTCACTGATAATGAATACAATTCCTCCATGAATTGAATTTTTAGTTATATCATTACGTATGAAATATTGTTGATCGAAAAATGCCTAACACAATGTTACATCAATTGACGACACTTGATCGACAAATTATCTTCTGTACGTAGTTACTTTTTTTTTTGCAAGTTAAAAGGTCATTAGGGCTAATTTCTGTCTCAATTGATTGTACGCTCACCGGGCGCTAAGTTTGAAATATCGGCTGCTAGTCTAAAGCCATAAATTATGGAAACTGGCTGACCTGTTCACTCTCAACTGTTATTGTGCATTTTTGAGAGCGCCAGGAGAAAGTCATGCTACGTCGACCAGGCCATTATCATCGCCTGACCAATATTCATTTCAGTCATGTTTTCAAAATTCAGTAAAAGTTGAAATTTGCTGTTTTGTTTCATTTATAATTCGATAAATCAGAACATATTCAACCTTTTCTGCTACCCACATCATATCAAAGCTAAATAACCAAGTTAAGACCATACATAGTTAATCACCTAGGGGCCACTTGTTACATTTTGTTAGCAACTGTTCGAGTTTTATGCCAATCCCATGTCGCTGTTTAGTCTCCGCGAGGTGGTATGAAAAACCATTATCGTCAAATGCTAGTCCGAATTGGTCCTTTCGTAATCGAGGATTGAAACCTGACACGTATATGATATGGCACATGTTGAGGGCAATATTTGCCAACAGTTCGGACTAGCTTCTCTATGCAAAGTCAATTAGTTTTTTCAAACTGTCGAATACGTATTGTAGACGAACAATACTGAATTGAATCATTATTGCGCCCAACTCTTTGCTGACCATTTTGTGAATTATAGATGCGTGTAATGGGTACGTTTAATACAGTTAGATAATTATCGTTCCAGTGCGACGATAACTCACATTGAACGGGCTAATGAAAAGTTTCCACCGAAATTTTTCAGAATCCTCAATTTCAACATTACATTACTGTACATGTCCTACACTTCAAAAACGCGTACACTATTATCTTGAAGTTAATAAAGAAAGCATGAAATATATGAAGCATACATCAGTGTCACTAAAGGGAGACTTGCACAAGATGAGGAACATGTTTCTAGGGCCCTGTACCTAACACTTCTAGTTAAATGAAATTTTACAATATGTTTTTTAATTGTTTATAGCAGAGATAAATTGGAATGCGTAAAGACAGAAAATTTAATCTCAATGTTTGCGAATAGTGTTCCAACTTACGAGTATATATCTACGGAAATGTTTTGCTATTTTTCCTTCAATAGCAAGATATTGGGTTTACTGTCTGCATGACACCGCCTTTTCCTAGAACTGAAAGCTAAAATAATGAAGTAGGAGTGTTACAATGCTCGAGTTTTTGACAAAAAGCTTTCAACACAAAACAAAACCGATTCTTCAAGCTTTGAACCTATGACATGAAGAACGAACCACAGGAACCGCAGTCATGAAGTCACTGTTCAGGAACGCATCGACTACTGGACGTTGGGTAGCGAGAGAAGAGTGTTCGCTCCAGAGGGCAGGTAGGTGACGTTCCTATTTTTCGAGAGCCTGAAACGCAACACAATCGTTAATGCTGGGACTATCACTGCATGCGCTCGCATTATCGCACCCTGTATTTCCAGAGCTAGAGCACGACGTAATGGCTTGGATTTACTTGCGACTGTAAATGACGGGGATTCAGGAAAGTACAATTTTAACACAAAGTTTACATTCAGTTTATACAAATACCATGCACTAAAGGCGATTTTCATCCTGAAATTTTCAACAGGCACGTTTCTTTACATTTTAAAGTTGACTTTGTGTTCAACTTAACCTTGAACGCTTTGTGGAACTAACTTAAATTTAAAATTATGCTGTTAATTATAATGATGACCCTGTAGTTTCCAATGCCAAAATACATTTTCAAATTATACAACACAAGCTAAATTTTTCCTTCAATTAAAAAGCAAACGAATTAAATTTTCAGAAGCAAATCTTGATTAGGTTGAATGAAAAAAAGATTGAATATTTTTCAGGAATTATGTGCTTCAAACTAACAGAAAATCAACAGCGCAAAGTAGTTAAATGGCTTGAGTAACGTTATAAAAAAATAATTCTATAACACAGCTAATTGCTTTAATGTTGGGATTGATTCTAAAATGTAATTCTACCAGTGAAACTACTTCAAAATTCTATTATTTTACCTGAGCTGACTATCTTGGCACTTGATTTGCTATCAGTACACAAAGAGTTGAGCTATAATCAGTTTATCGCGCGAGTACGGAAATTTTTTTAGCTTGTGTATTCATTTCAACACAAACTGTGACATAATTTTTCACATTAATTGGTATGAAGTGATGTCCAGAGACCAATTGCCTAATATAGTTGCTGAAGCACAATTACCTGTACGCGATATCCTCCGTCGTTTCAATTCTCCTCAGCTCGACAAGACCTTCACCGGCGTCCCCGAAGCTCTTGGCCAGCAGTCGAGCTGCTGTGGCCTCACCGTCCGCTATCACGATCGCAGCTCTCTTTTCTTGCTCGGCCTGCAGAGATTCAAGTTATATGCAATTGCGTTAATCAAGCAGTAATAGGCGGTGAAAAAGAGAATCAAGCAGTAATAGGCGGTGAAAAAGAGAATCAAGCAGTAATAGGCGGTGAAAAAGAGAATCAAGCAGTAAT
>JACJUY010000269.1:92145-103177 GCA_014220935.1 Platorchestia sp. MABIK
GGCAGTGAAAAAGAGAATCAAGCTGTCATAGGCGGTGAAAAAGAGAATCAAGCTGTCATAGGCAGTGAAAAAGAGAATCAAGCTGTCATAGGCGGTGAAAAAGAGAATCAAGCTGTCATAGGCAGTGAAAAAGAGAATCAAGTTGTCATAGGCGGTGGAAAAGATAATCAAGTTGTCATAGGCGGCGAAAAAGATAATCAAGTTGTCATAGGCGGCGAAAAAGAGAATCAAGTTGTCATAATCAATTGCGCACAGTATCTCAAGCGGCCTTATCAAGTTGCAACTAGTTGTTCGGGGTATACTAATTGCACTCAAATACTGCAAAAGAAGTGAACCAAATGTTAATACGTACATACTTCTTGTTTCAAATTGAGATGAAACACTATTAAAGTTGAAGAAGATAGTAGTAGTAGGTGCTGAAAAACAGGGCAGCAGTGAACCAAAAAAAGGTGATCCTTAAAACAAAAAGCATTTTATTTCAAGAAAAAGAATGCCTACCTAACTCCCAGCTTGGGCCCCTTACACATTTTCCCCCTGGAAGTGCTAAACCCCATGCAGCAGGTTGATGACTACGTAACTTTATTTGGGAAGCCACCACGTTTTTGCATATTGGATATCAAAGAAACATAAATGGACTTCTGACAGCACATTCTCTCACCTTCTCGACGAGGAACTTTGCCCTTTCAGCTTCTTGTTGCGCAACTTGTTTCAACTCCACAGCCTGCGTGAACTCCCGACCGAAGGTAAGATGCGTCTGAAATTTCATCACGATTTAATTATGCATTCAAGAATATCAAAAACAATAAATGGTCACCAAATTACTTTTAAGAGTAGCGTAGCATCAACTCCATTGAGCTACATATTCTCAAGATTTAAGAATTGTAAAAATTATCTTGGACAGTTAAATTCCGTATTTGCATGCAAAAACAGCAGCAAGCGTTCTGAAACAAAATAAACAAATTTAATTTTACGCTAGAACATTTGCAAATAAATGACATTTGCTTTCAAGGATTATACTTGATGATTCAGTTTAAGCCTCCCTAACTACAACTCAAGTGTTCCAAAGAGTGGATGGAGAAAGGCACCATTTAGTATTGAGTTAAGGGAACGAGGAATCTATGGGCAAGGAGTGTTCTCCACACAAAGCCTCCTTGCGCATAGAAACAGTAAATTAAGAAAGACGTTTATAAAACCAGTGAGTTCTTCAGCTGACTTTCTAAAAAGTCAGAGGTGATGAAAAACAAAAATAACAATGAACGGAAAAAAGGTAACAAAATAAAAATCCCATTCCTTTCCAATAAAAAATGCTGACCTAACTTCGATCTCGGAAACTCCCATTTCCCCCTGGGAGCGCCACTTCCCATGAGTACAATAGTTGTACCCCCTTGAAGGGATTATCCTTGAATAATATTTTAATCGATATCTTTCATTAATTTCTACCACCTCCTCGCGCAGGAGACTACTGACATGAGAAGAGCACAACTAGCAAACATAAATTCATGGGGGGAAAATATTTAAAAAAATCTTACAGAAATAATTCATCACTGGCAGTTACAATTCTTCCATCGTAGAAACGCGGGTACATTATTAGTGCCGAGTAGTTCTAGCCATACAAGTGTACTTTACTCAATAAAAAATACATTGTTTTCTTTTACAATCGCTTGCATTTGTGATGAGCATGTGTAGAACCTACTCTGTACCTTTAGTTGTTTCTAAGTGCAGAGTGCCCACACCTAGCACATAGAAACAGCAAGAAAATGAAAGGTGCTGAACAAAAAAAAAAAATCATTCAAGCCAAAAGAAGATGGTCCGTAAAAAAACATTTTTTTTTCACAATAAAGCCCACCTATCTTTTACTCGATAACTCAACAGGCTATTTCAATCCATTAGGCTATTCCAATCCGTCAAGCAAATGAAACTAAAATATCTCTGCTTTAAAAATAACAGCGTTTTTGTCCATAAAATCGAATTTGTTGGTCACACAATGCAAAGAGCGCAGAAGTTACTTCTTCCAGATTTTGCAGTAGGAGATCTTATGGCTTCATATACTAATGGCTGTGCAATATTGCTGATATTTTCATACAATAAATAAAATAAGGGCAACTAAGCTGTAATATTCTATATCTCAGCTGATTTTGTCCTACAATAAAGAATACAAAAGCAACAAAGCTATAATATTCTATATCTCAGCTGATCTTGTCCTACAATAAAGAATACAAAAGCAACAAAGCTGTAATATTCTATATCTCAGCTGATCTTGTCCTACAATAAAGAATACAAAAGCAACAAAGCTGTAATATTCTATATCTTAGCTGATCTTGTCCTACAATAAAGAATACAAAGGCAACAAGCTGCAATATCCCATATCTCGGAGCCCGCAATGCAGCCAACACTCACAATGCTGATGTCATCAAGAACAAGGCCGAACTGCTTGCAGCGCTCCGTCAGCTCCTCGCTCACTTTGTTGGAGACTTTCTCACGCTGGGTTATGAGCTCACCCGCGTCAAATCGCGCCTGTCACAAATGCTCAGTTCAGCAAGCTACTCCGCCAGATGTATCGGAGATGATGTGACCGGTAACTATCATGTTAATACCACAAACAAAAATTCAAACGTTCTCAGTGATGTGAGGAATTAGAAGGAACAACACGTTTTGTTTCCTAGGCTGTTTGACAAGCCGTTAAACTCTGAGTCATTCAAGTTTTCACGTCTGTACTGAACAGAAGAAACCAATGAACTTGAAAAAAAATGGCGAAAAATTAGTCATGTTCAAAATTTTTGTGATATCAGGATTTTTTTAAATTCAAAAAGTGTAATGTTGTGAAGACAAATTTGAGTTCAAATGCATGATTCAACAAATGAAACAAACACAATTATTATTACACTGTGAAGTGCCACATTCCATGTGAAATTAATTTTAATTCTGCTCGAGTGTAATTATCCACTTGTAAGAACTTTGATGTTTCCTTTACATAAATCGACGTCACATTACAAGAGCAAAATTTAACGCAAAAGTTTCTTACAAATGGACTTCGTTCTCACAAAAAAGAAACAATAAGAACGACATTTCAATTTCTTCCACCATACTCAAGATACTCTCCCAACCGTCAACATTTAGGGATTTAGCAGAAGTTATTTAACAGCTATCTGAAAGCATCAAATGCAGCTCAGAAGTGGGTTTACATATTTAGTGTTAAAAAGTTTGTACCAGAAATCACGTGAAGTTCACCAAGCACCACACAAAAAATGGATTTGGTCATCATCAATTTCACACATCATTAAACATAGCAGGTCAACACATGTCACAAGAATCGTAAAAAATTCCGAGTGAAATAAGAAATCTACTCGCATATTAAAAAAAGTAAACATGTTAAAAACCCAGATGCGTCATAAATTTAAACAAATTGAAGATATCTTATCATGCTATCAAGTTGAATCTTTGAGCCTGAGAGTATTAATCCCTTCGGTATTGAAAAACAGCTATTTTCAAAGAATGTCAACAGGATCCGATTACGCATGCAGTCTAATCTAAGAAAGAATCAAACAAAGTACCGAGGCCATTGGATTTTGTTCGTTCGAAAAGCAGTAAAAATAGATAAATGGGACATATTCCCAAGACAGGGAAGAGGAAGACAACTTAGTATTAAATTAAGGGAAGGGAGAATCCATGCACTAGGTGTCCCCATATCTTTCGCATAGAAACAGCAACATTAAAAGATTAGATCAGGTAAGTTAGTTCAACCCTTCCTACCCACAACAAAGGCGTTCCAAAGAGAAGGAGGAAGGCACCATTTAGTATGGACTCAAGGCAACGCGGAATCTATGCACAAAGTGCACAGAAACAGTACGTTGAGAAAGAAATGTATCGAACAAGATAAAAACCAAAAAAGATGGTTCGTAATAAAATAAGGAACTATTCTTCTGTATTTTGAAAAAATGGAGGCCTACTAAACCATCAGCTTGGGACCTCACATGTTCCCCCAAGGGAGCACTAATTCGCATAGATACAATAGTCATATCCCCTGAGAGAGCATTACTGAAAGATGTTTATGAAACAAGACAAAAAAGTTGAAAAAGTAATGGGAGTTGGAAATCAGACGTTTTGAGTCAAGACGTCAACAGAAAACAGATGGTCCCCACACCTTCTGCATAGAAACACTGACATTGAAAGAAGGTTATAAAACGAGATTAAAGGGAAAAAAAAGTAATAGGAGCTGAAAATAAAGACAGCCGTGGGGAAAATGAAGAACAAAATCCTATTCTACCTGAAAAAAAAAGACCAACTTGATTTTCAGTTTGAAATATAACATCTTCCCACAAAAGTACCCATTCCCATCCCATCAACATAATTATAGCATTACTTTGAAGGAAAATATTGACACATAGTATTAAGATTATGTGAGTTGGTATTTTCAGAAATTCATGACCTCTGTCATTAATTTTGTTGCACTGTCCAATTTTTTTAAAGCAATAAGCTCGGTTCTTCAATGTCGGTCAATAGCAAAGAAGTTCAAATTCTAAAAATTAATTTTTTTCAACTAAAACAGGTAGTCCTACAAACCACTTCCAAGTAAAGTATTATAGAATGAGTTTCCTGCAACGTTTCAGTATTCCAACATCAAATATCTCCATTTCAGTAAACGCATGGAGGAATTCAGAGGATCATTTCACTGAGACTTAACCAAGTCCACACTGAAATTCAGATTTCTTTATAAATTAAAATTCTTAGCTTATCAAGCAGAACTTGTTCATTTATTTACACAGATTCTTTCTTTGAGCAGAATTGTCACATTAGTTTTCCAGAACTGGCTACATGTTAGTACCGTTCAACTTGCAGCCTGAAAACTTGAGTTGGTTAGTGGATGTAAAACCACTTATGCCATCACCAACCTACAATCTTTTCCCTTAATCATAGAAGCTATTAGACCAATGTGTACTTGTTCAGAAGTGCAGTAATACAGGCATCATTGAAAGTAATTTATTACTTAATATACAACAATGTCCCAAATACTGTCATCAAGTGAGAAAAACTCACCACAACGGCCTTGAGAACTTCATTGGTGATGGAAGGTAAAACTCTGTCTTCATAGTCCTGGCCGAGAGTTGTGTAGATGTTGGGCAGGGCGCTGCTCAGGGGGCGGAACAGCAGACGTAGCGTGATGTTCACAGTTTGCAGGTCTGAGAAACACACACTAACTATAATACCACACAATTTTTAAATGCAAGTACTTACTTTCTAATTAAATTCAACCATGAAGAGCATGCCGCATGAAGCAATTTTGTAAGGTTGTGGGATGCCAGATGCTCAGCTCATTACAACTATATTTCATTTTAAAATCATATTTTAGGCTAAATGCTATTTTATTTTGAAAGGCCACCATGAAAACCTAAGTAGGCTCATGTGAGATGTCTCATGCGCAGAAGTTCCAACCTCAACTAAAATTTATAAACTTATCATAGTTTATTCATTGTAGGTGAGAGGACAGTAAAGCAAAATTTGTAGCAAGTGTTAGGAAAATTGAAGGAAGACCTTGCTCAGTAATATGGACTATATCACTTTCTTTACAAAAATGAAGCAAATTTGTTATTTTTTCACAGAATATAAAATGATAACAAACAACATATACAGAGATCATTCTTAAAAATTCATGCACTCATTGGTTTACATGCCTACACCCAAAATCTTATTTCTTCTCAATCATTAACAACCTCTCTTGGCTAAATATGACAAATTCAAGTTTTGAGTCAAGACAGAGGTCTAGATGAAATTTTTTAACATCTGCACCAGTTCACATGGACTCAGCAGTCCATCCTTCAACTGCTTCAGAACACACCTTTTGATCCTGTGATGACGGGCACATTTCTGGGCCGTGTCCTGGCATCAAAAATGATGGGTCGCTGCACCCAGGGAATGAAGAAGTGAGTGCCCTCCCCCACCACAACTTGCTTCACACCGGTGAACCTGTCGAAGATCACAGCTCGATGCCCAGCATCCACTGTCAACAGAGACCACTTCAAGTAAGAAATTGATGCTTAGCAACACACCAAATTCTTGAGATTTGATCAATATTATTCACTATCCCAAAAATGGCTTAAATTATTCCACTAAAATAGTTTATAAAGTGCAAATTACAGTATTAAATGGGCTTAGTTCTACTGTCATTATACTGTATATCAATAATTTGTCTCATCCACATTCTACTTCTCCTAATAATTATCATTAACATTCTTTTATACTTTCATTCACATTGCACAAGTTTATCATTACATGGTAACAAAATAAACAGTAGAACAAGTAATTAAAGCATCAACTAAACTAATCTCTCGTTTAGATTTCTACAGAAATAGACATCTCTACTTTCATTTTAGGTTGCTACATTTACAGTGCACTATCATGAAGATGGCCCACCTAAGTAAGGTCTATTACTGGAATGTTGGGCATCATCAAAACAGAGAAAATATAAACAAACAATTATCAAATAATTTTATCAGTTTTGACGTTAGATTTTGACACTTTGACTGTGACTACTAAATATTAAGTTCAATGCCAAACTCAAATTCAAAGTCAATTGTAGTAAACTATTTTGAAAATATAAACATGAACTGGATTGTGCTTTCATTTAGCTTTGATAAATATTTATGAAAATTGTGTTTGTGACCACTGGTTGGTCAGTGGCAAGAAAATTACCTCCGTGTGCCACCGGTGGCGCACGTCGTAGTCAAAGTGTTCAACATACATAGTTACTTAAATTATATTTATTAAGGGTATGAAGAGACATGTGTCAAAGAACTTGTGTTCAAAAATAATTATTTATAAACTTGAAAGCTTCAAATGTAACGAATCAGCAAATTTAGTTTTCAAGCACTATAGTTAACCCTTTAACGTCTGCATTTTTTTTACTCATGTTACCATTTTTACAACCACCGTCACTAAACTGGCGCTGGCATCAGGTAATCACTGATATCAGGATGAGGAAGGAACTGCCACTCAGCAGTGAACTCCAAAGAACACATCAGGGAACTAACTTAATGAGAAATACAATGTATTGAGGCTATTTTTGAAAGAGGACCATAGAGTCCACTTGGGTGTTAAAGGGTTAATGAGACTATAATTTTGACCACATTCAACAGAGATTCATGACTTGATCAATGCTCAACATTAACATAAAAACCATAAGGTCAACTTTATTGTTTTCAATAACTTTAATCAATTGCAAGCACAAATAATGAATGCTTTACTGTTGAGTTACATTCCTTATAAAGTTCATCTCTGCAAATACCAAAGCAAAATGTAATTCAAAATAATTTTTGAGGCAAAATCTTCAGAAATATTGAAAATTTAACAAAATCAACAGTAAACACTATCATGTTAATCCTGCAGGAACCATTTCACTGCAGTTTTTGCCAATTAGCACTAAATTTAAATCAGGCAGTATGAAATTGATGTTGAAAAAATTACCATCTGAAACCCAACTATAGCCTGAACAATAGATATATACTTCTATCTACTACTTAGTCAATTTGGTATTTGTTGACAACACACTAATCGATTTTCAAATTTTGGTTGCTTGTATAATGTTAATTACATCAAAATAAACAACTTTCCTGCTATGCACCTTCTGTCACTAATTAGTATTTAATGAGTTATGACGGTAGGTTAATTACTCCAATTCTAGTCTTTTAAGCGATAAAAATTGTAGCGCTCCGATAGGATCTCCGTTTTGCGGGCTTGAATGCGCGGGAATGATTGTTATGTTAGGTTAGGTTACATTGGCATAAGTCGAGTTTTACGTCATTGCAATAACTTGTTATATACTCATTTGCAACGTAAAATGCATACAAGAAAAGTTGTTTATTTTCATCTTATTTACAATAAACAATCAACAAAAGGTCAATATCGGGTTTAATGTGCTCACGAAAATTAAGAATTCCATTCCAAATGATCACTAAAGGAACCCATTTCAGAACGTTTTACACGACTGACATTCTGCTCGCCAATGCGTTATTTTCGAATTATTCAACTTTGAAGTTATAGGAATGTCGTACATTAAAGTGATGGAACGGACACGTAAATATGCTGTAATACGGTATGACGTAACGATGGGTGAGGTTAGGGTAGGTTGTGTTAGGTTAGTTAAATAAACTAACCTAAAATGACATTAATCACCCTAAAATAGCTTACCTTAACTTACCCAAACCAAGGCTGTTATTTGTCGCCAAGAAGTGGGTGTCTCCCGGCAGAAAAGTGGGCGTGACCCAACAACACGGCGACTAAGCAACTAACCATATAATGTTATTCCTATCTGAACGTAATTATTGTTATATCTCAAAAAAAACGCATTGGCGTGCAGAATGTCAGTCATATAAAATGTTTTTAAATGTGTTCCTTTAGTGGTTCATTGGAATGGAATTCCTAATTTCCGTGAGCGCATTAAACCCGATATCAACCAACAAAAACTTGAAAATCGATTAGTATGTTGTCCCCAACATTTACGTTCTATTTACCAATATGATTGAGTAAAATACAATCATACAATAGCTTTTACCATCCCAAAACACTTC
Organism: Platorchestia sp. MABIK; assembly: GCA_014220935.1. NCBI lineage: Eukaryota > Metazoa > Arthropoda > Malacostraca > Amphipoda > Talitridae > Platorchestia > Platorchestia sp. MABIK. The sequence continues at coordinate 100,707 of JACJUY010000269.1, forward strand.
AGTTTTATGGAATTGATTTGAAATTTCTTTTTTGATGGCATGCAAGTTTTAAATCTAAAATGATTAAGCCTAAACAAACATGGCCCAAGAGCCATAAAATTCATTTGATGAGTATGGGGCCACATGTAGCACTGAAGCAGACTCACCATTATAAAGAGCAGAGTTGATCACACCTCCAACAACAGCAACACCAAAGCCAAGCTGGCCCATTCTTGTAAACAGGGTGGCTAACTGAGCCATTGTGCAATTGAAATGAACACAAAATTTTTAATCTGAAATAGAAAGATTGAGAAGCATGAATGCTGATATTAATATTCATCTCATAATTGAGATACAGCATAGATTTAGTTTATTAGAAATTCTCTACGATTCATTTCCTTTCCTTACTGATGTTAAATTAATATTTTAAACATTTCTGTTTTATGGGCAAATTTTACTATGAGCTCTCATTGTATTCAAAACTGAAATTTAAAATGGTAGACCAAGATATATGTAGAACATTAAAACTAACTAGTTGATAAAATTTGGAAACATGATATGGGATTTTTGGACAAGTATATAGCCTAAGTCAACAAGAAAAACAAAACATATTCTCCTTATTTTTATTTCTTTGCTTTAAATGAGCCATCATTACCTGGCAACAACAACAACTAGATTTCAATAAACCGAAAAACCTGATCCTCCCAATTTATTTTATCAACATCAAATGCCTATAGTAATGCCATTTCAACACTTTTAAGGCAGATAATAACATTGATGCCTTAACAGTAGACAACCTTAACAGGATCAAAAAGATTGAGTTATTATGATGACAACTTTAACAAGGACAAACTTTTAAAATACTTTGAGAATTTTCACTCCAAAGAAAAGGATTAAACAAGCCCCAAAAATAACTAGGGGTAAACATAATAAGGTCAATATTGAATTTAAGCCTTTCACGGAAAAAAAAATTTGGTTCGAAACAATCACTAAAGGAACACATTTAAAAACGTTTTACACAAATGACATTCTGCTCGCTGATGCGTTATTTTAGAGATATAACAATAATTTTGTTCAGATAGGAATAACATTATACGGTCGGTTGCTTAGTCGCCGCATTGTTGGGTCACGCCCACTTTTCTGGGCTGAGATGCCCACTTCTTGGCGGGAAATTAACACGGCTCGGTTTGGGTAAGTTAAGGTAAGCTATTTTAGGTTGATTTATGTTATTTAAGCTTTGTTTATTTAACTAACCAACCATAACCTACCCTAACCTAACCCATCGTTACGTTAATACCGTATTACAGCATATTTACGTGTCCGTTCATTCACTTTTATATACGACGTTCTTATAACTTCAAAGTTGAATAACTCAAAAATAACGCATCAGCGAGCAGAATGTCATTCAGGTAAAACGTTTTTAAATGTGTTCCTCTAGTGACTCTTTGGAACGGAATTTTCAATGTCCGTGAAAGGCCTAAATTCAATATTGACCCATAATAAATATGAAATTCGATTTTACAAATAACACCAGTAATGAGTGAAAATGCACTATTACACAAGCAATTATCCAGTAAAAAGTTTTCATTGAGTTCTTATTGTACAGCACTAGTGAAGTCAATGTAAAATAGCTTAGGCTTTACAAGCTTGAACTTGAACTTGAAATTGAGGGCCGACAGTGTCGGGGCCTTTGTAACGGCCTACGATTCCCTCCTCAATACTCACACACAAAAAAAAAAAGAAAAAGATTTCAGCACCTGTGTACCAGACTTGTCCACTAAACTACTCAGGATCCACCAATCCTTGTCACAAACTCCCATTAGACGGCATCACTGGGATAACCAGTACGTCAAGACATCTCCATGCATGGTGGGTCATTACTGCCCACTCTACATGACTGGCTCATTACAGTCACTGTCTTTTACTCCAGGCACATACAAGGAAAACTTTCATAGCTTCAATGACACTCAAATTACACTCATGATCTAATCCAACAATACAACGCATACCACAATCATTTTCAGCACTCATTCTCTCCATACTGCTCAAACACCACATTCATGAAACTTACTCTCTCTTGTTCATACTTAATACATTCCAGCACAAAATGCTCAATTGTTTCTTCCACTCCCCTATCACACTGCCCACAGTTTATTATTATTCTCATTCCACCTCTATGTACGCCTATTCACGCTCAATGACTTACACCTCACAGCAAACAAGAGCTGGCTACCAAAACTACCATCATAGAACATCTCACACTTAGGCACTACCTTTTGCATATACCAGATTAGTGTAGGCTTTTTTGCCATGTTAAGTTTCCACTTATTCAATCCATACTCTTTTGATCGCATCTCAATCTCTTTTTTCCACCTCTTACAGTCCCACTCTGGTCCCTCCCCTCCGACATTCACTAAAAACCAGTCATCCACAGGTCTCCCAATTCTGACACGAATTATCTTTTGCATACTTAACTTCCTCGCATGCCCCCA
>JACJUY010000269.1:103784-119703 GCA_014220935.1 Platorchestia sp. MABIK
TAAATTTAACCTCAACTTGTTACTTTAGAGCGGATCCCATGCTGTCACTAAGCTAAACCTAGTTTGTATAATGGCAACGCATGAAACAGAAAGCATCATTCAAAACCCAATAATAAGGCATCCAAATAGAAATTGAACGGTTAGAATACTAGTTGGAAGTACCGAGATTTCGTTAAATTCTCTACATATCTTGCCGTCACACCTTCACCGAGCAACTCATCAAACCGGTGTTACTGCGGCGTGCCACTCGTTTTAGTCCTTTAGCAATTTTTCATTAGATGAGCGTCCATCATGTAAGAAGATGATGCTTACCGGCTTTGTGCTAGTGTGTACATTAACTTGTGGTTAAGTTAAAGTTCTTAATAAGATAGGTAGCAGAACAAATAAGTAACACCTAAATTTTGAACATGATTTAGGACACTACAAAAATTAGGATTTATGAGCCTAGTGTTGTTATGAAAATATTTTCAATTTTTGAAAATCTATTGGTACTGTACAGTTTAAAAAAAAATTTAACTCAAAATCAGAATGTGTCGAGCATTCGTTGTTAAAACTATTGAAAAAATAAAGCAAATTTGCAAATTAACGGGTGATGAATTTTTGCTACATATAATGCAACAGAAATTGTTATTTACAAACTTTGCACTTAAAATACAGCTTCAATTCAAAAAATTTCTTTACCATTTCCAAGTTGACCCCAAATTTTTGGCCGTTCAATAGTATATTGATTTAATTTGGTTGAAAATACATGTTTCCAAGCGTTATTCTGTGAAATACGCTGAAAAACTTACTTCCCAATTTAAATAACATTACTTTCTCTTTGATTCTAACAGCGAGCTTTTTTGAAGCTTTAATTAGATATGGTACTTGTTTTTTTTTATTAGTTGTGTTCGGTACTGTTGCAAAATAAAATTCAAAATAATCATTTTTCATTTTAAACGTGCGAAATCCTTTACATGTCTATTATTTGCAAGCGTTTGTATCACATCAACTTTTAGTTTATGATTCATTTCGTATTCAAGTATTTTTGCCTTAACAACAATTCGTTTTTAATTATTCTCACGATATGCTCCAAGAGATTTAAAACCTCAACGATGTTTTCTCCATTTGAATATTTTACACTTTTGAATTTAAATTTCTAAAATTGAGTAACAAAGACTCACAACTGCAGAGTCTTGGGAGACATTTTATGCATCACCAATTGACCAGTGTTCTAATCTAATGCATGTTTTGACCTAGCGGTTAGCGTAGTTGATAGCATGCGCTAACGACTTGATGTAAAATGTAATGCTTGCAGGAATCTCGACACTCTCATAAGAAATAAAGTAGATAACAGAATAAGCGCAGGCAGGAAGTTTTTATACAAACAAAATAATACAAAATGTTTTGAAAAATAAAAGCTAGTAGAATAGTACAATCATGTACCTTGAAATAAGCGTGAGGTTGCATTCGGTCGCTGGTCAAAAGCTTTCAAAGATCATGATGTCAACTTGCGATATACATTCTCCAGCTTACTCCATGAAATCCCGAGTTCCCTACTAATTATATCTGAATGTTAACCATCCTAAGCGCATTCTCGGCAGTGATTATACGTTGATCATGAGTCCAAAAATCTAGTCACAATGTGACCGCTGGGGAAGATACAAACAAATATATCTGCTGAAATTGCTTATATTACACTTACACAATAGATACAGACAATGAGCACCCTGGGTCTTGAAGAAGTACGGAAGACAAAAGTTTTCATTATCATCTGAAAATATTCAGCGATACTGTACGGATAGTGTACAGTATTGCTGAATAACGCATAGCTAAAACTAATAAATGGTCATAAAAATACATGAATATAATGAATACAATTATAATAGCAGATAAAAAATTTAACGCCAATCATTTGAAGAAACGTTGGATCAGGACAAACCAAGTTGCAAGGTAATCTTACCTCAACATCACTCAATGCGGCCGATGCAGAACACAGAAACAAGAGCGCATTTTCCTATCTGCAAGTGACTACTACAACTAAAGAACACAACCCTGCAACAAGTGCTATTATCTCTATCTGCAACTGCACGCAGCCCAGAAACGATTATTTGTGAGCTACAGAGGCCATGACTTGAGATTGAAACTATTTCCCTGTTTAGGGTATAGTTCCATGGAACTGTATGAGTGAAACTTCCATATGAGCAAAAAAGGGATGAAATGCAGTGAAATGGTAGGCTGAAACAGGAATATTTAATACAGCTGTCATGTACACGATATGGGAATGAACTGAAAATATCTAATACAGCTCTGCCATTAGGTAAAAGAGAAGTGAATTGCGATCACCTAATACGAGTACAGCCCTGCCATCAGGTAAAAAAACAAGTGAATTAGAATCATGTAATGCAGCTCTGTCATCAGGTAACAGAATGAACTCAAGAGCGCTCAACAGCTCTAATCAAGTAAAAGATGAACATCTAATACAGCTCTGTCGTTAGATGACAAGAGTTATACCACATAAAAGCAAAATAGTTCCCATTGGTTTACACTGCTTGGAGTCACTGATTGGATGCATTTCTCTTAAGTATTCCCCCCATTCGAACGCGTAGCCTTACAATTCAATGGCAAATTGTCAGGGAGACTTCGGTTGTAAATGGTCGTGTTAGGTACATTCTTCAATAGCCAATGCATTTGGATCAATCAACGGATGTGCACCTGATCTTAGTCTAGAACGGCTAAAGAAGCACAGTAAAAGATTTGTACCAGAGGCACAATCGGCTTATAAAAATAAAATTTTTGCGCGCCTACAAAAATATAACACGCCGGCAACAATACACAGGTTTGTCCATTTATACATAAAACTAGCGAATAAAACTCTTAAATTTGTAACATTAACAAGTTTATTTTCATGTCAAACAAAAAATAAATTCGCTTGTATACATCTCCTTTTTGTCATATAGAGATGTCCAGAAATATTGTAGGTCACTCTTTAACACATTCATTACTGTATGACAAACCAGTGGGTCGTGCTTAAGTTTTTCCATCTGTAAAACGACCCATCGATGAGTAGTTGGAAAATTCTTTTATCAACTTTTGACTTCAAATTTGAGTTGGATAGTAAACTTCTGTTTGACCCATCGCAGTCAATGTATTAATTGCTCATTACTTGCAAATTTGCTACTTTCTCATCACCTGCTTTGGTCCTATATAATAACAAACGAATGATAAGTTTTGATGGTAGATGTTAAAAGAAGTACAAAGATGTTACAGAAGCGCCAAGATAATTGGGCAAGTAGTGTCAAAGAGAGCAAGCTTCAATGACATCAAAGTAAGTTGCAACTAACTGAAGTAGTTTGCTACTTATAAATTTGACATATAATCTTGCTTGATATTGACAAATTCATTGGTATGCATAATCAGCTGCATTTAGAGAATGGTTAAAATAAGTTTGATCATTAGCAAACATGTAGAAATACGCAAAGAAGACTAGGGTTCAAAAGGCCAATGCTTACTTCAATATCAAGTTATCTTAAATCAAATCATATTCTCAATTCACCACACAAAATATTCATAAAAAATCCCACAAATCACGCAAAAAGTTCAGCTTGTTTTGATAAAAGAACGAGTACTTTTTTCGAACAGCCAACACTGAAGAATAACTTTCGCGGCCGCGCTAACGCCAATTTAGTTGCAGCAAAGAGAGCGTCAACAAGACTGAAATTTTCGAGTGATGAACAAAATTAAATCAGCATAGACATTTAGTTGCATTGTATGCACTTGAAGCAAAAAACAAATCAAAACCTACAAAATGAAATCAGCATAGACATTTAGTTGCATTGTATGCACTTGAAGCAAAAAACAAATCAAAACCTACAAAATGAAATCAGCATAGACACTTAGTTGCATTGTATGCACTTGAAGCAAAAAACAAACCAAAACATACAAAATGAAATCAGCATAGACACTTAGATGCATTGTATGCACTTGAACTAAAAAACAAATCAAAACCTACAAAATGAAATCAACATAGACACTTAGTTGCAGTGTATGCACTTGAAGCAAAAAACAAATCAAAACCTACAAAATGAAATCAGCGTAGACACTTAGCCGCATTGTACGCACATAATGCAGACGCATCCTAAATGAGCAAAAGCTAAATAGAAAAACTAAAGCAAAGTCGCATCTAACACACCAAACTTCCAACCGCGTCTCAAAAGAAACACTGCTTATTTTGCGTGTACCAAGCCCGGTTGTGATGGAAACAACAAAATAATAAAGGTAATGAGAGAAGGGTTTAGAGAGCCTAAACTTGTAGCATTTTAACAACGTATAGGTAAATTAAAAAGAATAGCTTAATAAAAACAGCATGGCAACGGAATCAAGCCAAGTACCCCACTTTCAGGTCGCTACAGAGTTCCATGCCGTCAGGCCCTCATCACGCAAGGCAACAGAGGAGGTGAGGAGAAATATTGACAACCGCATTCACAGTCATCACCTTCATGTACAAGCACCAGTAGATTCCTTTAATATAAAATTTAAACAGGTATGAGCGACAATAACTCGATTTTACTCCTTTTACAGCTAGAGAAATCGTTTTTAAAAGCACCAGTTCATTAATCCATTAATCGAACACAATATCAAAGGCGTTTAAACAGGTATGAGGGACAATAATTCCTCGATTTAACCGTTTTTAAAATCCAAGAAAAGTTATCCCAACAATGGAGGGCGACAGCAGAGTCTATTGCGTGCAGGCATCGGAGAGTGTGCCTCCCGGTCGGCTACGAACAAGAAGCCGTGTGTGATCTGCTCACAGGAGCACCAGAGGGGCAGGCGCAGGTCAATAGAAGGCTTGGATGCCCGTGATGGCGCGGCCAAGGACGAGCGCGTGAACATCGTGGGTCCCTGAGCAACACACATAAATTCATCAGATTTGATACTCAGCATGATGATTTTTAACACGTTGATTGCGATGTGTTAAATTGAAGTTCAATATTCAACTCGAATTTTAGGTCAAAAGGTGTTGAAAGTATTATAAATACCAAACATTAACTGGGTATATAAAATACCATTGATTTGAAACGATTGCTAAAAATTTTCAAACGACCCATCGATGGGTCGTTTTGCAGCTGGAAAAACTTGAGAACAACCTACCGGTGTATCGTAATGCAAGCAACGTATTAATACTCGCTCCGTGATGAGCTTATTTGTGTTTTACCCGTCTTTTGTTGAGTGATGCAGTTATCTAAGGAGTACAATTTTTTAATTTCATGTCCCCCTAAAAGCTAATTTTTCCCTCGATTTAACTCAGGTAAATGTGCAAAAAGCGGAACTGCTGGACTATACAGAGCAAACGCACAAAATAACGGTAAATCTCCAAACCTCTTTAGTCAGAGCCTCTAACCAAGATTTGAAACGATTGAGTTCGTAAATTCGCATTGAAAACCAGGGAATTAATGAACCCATTTCATTTTCCCCATTGATTACATTGCTCACCTAACTAACCTTAAATATCTCTTCCAGCCTACGTAAAACATCCAAATGCAACATTGAATCACTCTAATGGCCTTCATCCTGGCAAAAATCGTGATGTTAAACGAAATAATTGAAATGAGCTTCCACAAGTGAAAATTTTGATACGGTGCAGCTGGATTTTCAGATAATTAACATCGTCACAACCATACCGATGGCAGAGAATGTTTTTCCAAGTTAAATCAGAAAAAACTATAGTGACTATTTATGCTACAAGCTGCAGCTCGTACCGTAACTAAGTAAACAGAGTGAACAAAATTACGTTAGGAGTTTCCGCCACGACCACGTAAATTATTCAAAAATAGTTCGTCAGTTGTGGCCACTGAGTAAAAAAAATGATGTTGGGAGTTGGTTGCTGCCTCGACCACGTAAATTGTTCATAAATTGTGGCAACTATGTAAAAAAAAACGCTGGTAGTTTCATCGCCCCGACCACGTAAATTTCTCAAAAATAGCTTGTTAATTGTGGCCACTGAGTAAATTAAATTTCGTTGGTAGTTGGTCGCTGCCACGACCACATAAATTGCAAAAAATAGATCGTACTCGTGAGAGAGAGTGCTCACCCTCGTAGGTGTTGACGGCCTCGAGGTTCATGCAGTGGCGGATGACGTGGTACTCGTCACAGATGCCGTTCCCGCCCAGCATGTCGCGCGCCGCCCGGCACACCTCCAGTGCCTTGCCGCACGAGTTTCTCTTCAGCAGACTGATCATCTCGGGGGACACTCTGACGACAACGCAAGAGTTTACATGAAAACCACTTCACAGTAATAAAAATTAAAGAAAAAAACAGCATGAGTTGTATATTTGGGGTGGGATTATAATCCTTGCTGCACGAGTTAATCTTCGGGAGACTGTTCACCTCTAGAGGCACTTAGACAACAACGTGCGAGTTCACACAAAGATTACCACACATGAAAACAATAAAAGAAGAAAAAAGCTGCTCGTTATGCACTTGGGGTAGGATTACAATCTGGTGAGCATTATCGTTTGCTCTAATCTTACTCGTTACCAATTGCCACCAACGTGTTTTTCTCTCCATTGACTTCATTCTTCTGTTCTATGATGGAATACGCTCTATCAGAATTGTTACAGGGTCTCGCATGATTGTAAGGCAATCTGCATTTGTGAGTAGCAGGTATTTTTATTTTTATATTAAGCTAATGTTTGCACATTACAGAAGGTTGGGTAAAAAACGTTACGCAATTTCAGTATATTGATTTTCAAAAATAATCAATCATAGGAGGATGGGCCAAGTCTCATTAGTCGTCCAATTTTTTTCACCGGTTCAAAGCTTCTTATTCATTTGAATTAGGCGAACTTGTGATGAGAGTGAGGACCATTTACAAAATCGAATTATTAGGTCAGCCAGTAAATCGCTACTGCATAGATAAGCTAAGAAACGGACGTTAAAGTGAGCTTGACTCACTTGCCCTCGTCTTTGAGCCTGGCCACGTGGAGACATGCACTCAGGGCGATGCTGATCTCCGTGATGGCGTCCGCCAGCTTCTTTTGGATGAGCTGGGTCGCCGCTAGCGGCCGCCCGAACATCTTCCTGCAACGCGCCACAACTACGGTTTTAACTAACCTTGATATTTTCTACTGACACGCACCACTGGGCAGCCACTGCTTTGGATGCACTCAACATCTGGTGACACGCACCACTGTTTTAACTTGTCTCAACATTAACCCGCAAAACGAACTGCTAAGTGACCACTAATTTACCAAAACGACCAACTTTCTCAACATTTTCAAGGGTGTTGAAGTTTTCGCCATAGCCAATTAAAGTGAATAACCAAAAAAGGCTCATCAACCCTACAGCTTTTGAAGTTTTTTTTTTTGCATAATAATTAACCTATAAAAACTAAAACAAGTTGTAGCACTCAATGAGTGCTACAACTTGGTACAGCCTGACCAACCTGTTGAGGGTGTACTCCCTTGCAATCGCCACGCAGGCTTCTGCCGCTCCCATTGCTCCCCACGCGATGCCAAATCGAGCGTTGTTTAGGCAGGAGAAGGGACCCTGCAACGAAGTTGGCTTACATTAGTTTAAGATATATTAGTATAAGACACATTAGTTCAAGATGTATTGGTTCAAAATGATTTAGGTTCCCATCTACAACAAAGGCAATCAATCACAAGAGAATAAAATTAAAGAACCATTTAGTACGGATTTTTAGAAACGGTAAATCTATGCACAAAGGAGTGTCTCTACACAGGATGCATTGCGCATAGAAAGTGTTAGAAAGGAAAAAACAAAAACGATGGCGACAGAGCATGAAAACTGAAAGAAGTAACGTGGGCAACAAAATGTGTATAGAAGTCCTGAAAGTCCACCCATACCTGAGGTAACCAACAGCATCAGACAAACCTAACAAACCAACAACAGACAAACCTGATCCACACCTACTGCTTATTCTATGCCCTCTGTAGTCTTTGTTCACGGCGCGCGCACACACGCGTCCACACTAGTGGTCAGATAGGGAGCAAAGAGGACAGGCAAACGCTGCTCTTAGATCCGTGGTGGGACTAGTGTCAGGGCATGGAAAATGCTATTCCACTCATAACAGCGTCTTATTTTTGACAATAAACTGTATCGAGGAATGTATTGAAAGCGAGTCTAATGCATCCAGTTGAGCTGGTTCTAAACCCTAGCCAAGCCAAAATTACAAGATTCACCGAAATGAAGAACTAAGAAGCACGATATAAAATGCTCATGCGATGAGCTTCCATAAAAATGAGCGTTTTCAAAAGAAAAACTATTAAATATTTATTGAAGAAATAGTTTTACTAAAACACAAAAAATAACACTTATAAAAGAAGTTTTCAGCCTCATTGAGATGCATCAACTTGCAGTTTATTAAAACGCCAAATCAAGCATTGTCGTGAAGGTGCACAGATCCAGATACTTGTTTTTTTGCACAGATTAGGGTAGCATCTAAGATAAGTCTAAGGATACCTTCTCGATTCTCTTAAAAGAGAAAAAATGATAATTCAAGGTAAAAACGCTTGAAGATTTCGAAAGCAGCCCAAATCTCAAAGGTGAGTTTTAAGAGTGAGAAATTAGAGAACCAGAAATTTGTTTGATGTCTTTTACAGAACTCTTCTGATTCTCTAGCACCACTATCATCACAGCAGTTTCAAGCTCACTCTTTTCAGGCCAACTATTGATACTGTTCTTCAGTACTAACTAGCACCAACTCTCACTCGTTGGTAGACAGTAAAAGCGTAACTTGAGGATTCGCATGTAAACCAAAAAACTGCAACTTGTGGACTCGCTAGCACACACCCAAATCTTTTTTCTGCCACTTCAAAACAGCTGCAACTAAAGTTCAGCATTCAACTTAAATTTAAATTCAAAAGTTGCTAGAAATTTTGCAAATACCAAACATTAACTGGGTCCATTAACTACCATTAATTAAATAAAATTACAGTTAAATTAAACATTAAATAATTAATAAAAGATTGCTAAAACATTTTCGAATGACCCATCGATGGGTCGTTTTGCAGCAGGAAAAACTTAAGCACGATTCACCGGTGTGTCGTATCGCAGCCAACGTGTTAATACGAGAGCTCCAGACTCTGACCTTCAGTCCTTGCACGTTTAGCACGTTGGATGAAGGCACCACCACGTCTTCCATGACCACCATACCCGTGGGAGAGGCTCTGCAATACAGCATGCACTCATCAATACACCAATTCCAGTAAGTGCGTTGGTGAAAAGTTCAAAGCTCTCGTTGTCAAGACATTTTCGTTGAAATACTTTTTCACTTTGATGCCTAGCAGTCTTTTGGGAAACTGATCACAGGACATTCATGAGCTCCTCGGACAAAAAATTAGCCATCTATTGTTTATCGCGCAGGTTATAAAATAACGTCATGTTCAAAACTGTGACGGATGTTCCAGTTATATGCAAGTACTGAACAATCATCAGTCTTCATTCAGAGCTGACCAGATGTAGACTTGTTTTTCAGTAGCTCTACAACAGTGGGACAAAAGAAAAGCGTCTCGGAGTGGCAAAAAGGGCTATTCAATTTTGTCGGGCTAAGGGACACCAGCAAAAGAAGTAGCGGAATTCACTGGGGTTTCAAGCCGCAATGTTATGAGGGTCTACCAATAATGGAAACAGCTCGGCACATATGGCAATTCAAGATACAATTTGTTGTTAGAAGAAAATTTTAACTGATGGGAACCCCCGCAGTGAGGTTAGAATTGTTGACTGAAATCGCTATGCATCAAGGAGGAAACTACCCCAAACGTCAATGAAGGCCCTTTTCATGCTGTTTCTGAAGGAACTCTTCATATGAAACTCCATGCAATGGAGATATGGAGCAGAGCGGCTCGTAAACGATCGTTACTAATGCCTGCTTTCAAATCCAAACGTTCAAACTGGGCCAAAGTGCACGCACATTAGACTGTAGAGGAAAGGAAAAGTGCCATGCGATCAGGTGAATCAAGATTCTGTTTCTAAAGCAAATATGTCTTCCGTCGTGTTCATCGAAGGTCTCGTGATGCTTTCAACAAAGCATGTGTGCTAAAGGCAACACACAGAAGAGGGTCTGTCATGTTCTGGGGCTGTTTTAACAACACAGAAGTGGGTCCTTTAGTTGATGTATCCATCAAACTGAACCAACATGGTGACATTGAGATACTTTATACCCAAGTTTTGCCATTTGCACGATATCTCAAGACAGACATATTGCTTTACATATCTTTCAGGATGACAACCATCATGTGGATTAAGCTAGAACTGTAATTACTGGCATGACATTCAGGATATTTCAGGGATTTAAATCCAATACTCAATTTGTGTGACCACATAGAATGATAAGTTAGACGTCAAGATCGTCTAGGTGCTGTGGACGCAGTGCGAGATCAGATGACGCAGGATTGGTTCAACACTTCGACTGTGGCAGGTAAAAATGAAATTCGATTTTGAAATTAAAAATGAAGTTCGATTTTCAATACAAATTTAAAGTCAATTTGTAGCGCGCAATGTTGGAATTACTGAACATACGGAATTCGTATGTTCACGGAATGTATGTTCAAAGATCACGGAATTCGTCTATATGAGTGATGCTAGAATTAGTCACTATTGGTTAGTTCAACTAAATTACTTGAATAATGTTATTAGGGCAACTTAGCGAGTTAGTGTATACAGAAAAAATGTCATTCTGAAATTTGGCAGTACTAATATACACAGTTGAGAATATAAAAGCAAGGAGAATTTCATTATTTGTCATATACAAATGGATAAAAAATTGAGCATTGAACGAACCCAAGCCATGATGAGTACACATGCAATTTTTCCAACACCAGAAAGGACACATAATTGAAAGATAAGTTCCAAAGTTTACAGGTGTAAATTTCACAATGAAGGCAACTGCAACAGCATAGTAACCATAATTATTCTCAAGAAATAAGGAGGGATCATTTTTAAGGGGATATTGAAGTGAATGAAGATAGCTCCAAATAGAACGCATACCCACACAAGAAATGGAGCGCACATTTGCAAGGAATATTGCACTCAATTTTGGGTGCTGATAATCCAGTACCTATAATTATTCTTATGAAATAATGAGGGATTATTTATAAGGGGATATTAAAATTCAACAAGCTCCACATAACATATCAGCCCAAGAGAGAGACTAAGAGAACAGTTGCGAGACAAACCTGAGAGAAAATTTGCCGTCAATTTTTGGTGCTGATAATCCAGGAGCTCCTTTCTCGATGACGAAGCCTCTTATTTGCGAGTCCTCACACTTGGCCCACACCAGGAACACGTCCGCCACTGGAGAATTGGTGATCCTGCACACATTCAGATGGCAGGTGCATTGCATTAACGGATAGAAGATTCTTTAACAATAAATCCTGCAAGCATTGAGACGGTAGGTGCTGCGGAATTACGGATAGAAGATTCCTTAACAACAAATCCTGCAAGCATTGAGATGGTAGGTGCTGCGGAATTACGGATAGAAGATTCCTTAACAACAAATCCTGCAAGCATTGAGACGGTAGGTGCTGCGGAATTACGGATAGAAGATTCCTTAACAACAAATCCTGCAAACATTGAGACGGTAGGTGCTACGGAATTACGGATAGAAGATTCCTTAACAACAAATCCTGCAAGCATTGAGACGGTAGGTGCTGCGGAATTACGGATAGAAGATTCCTTAACAACAAATCCTGCAAGCATTGAGACGGTAGGTGCTGCGGAATTACGGATAGAAGATTCCTTAACAACAAATCCTGCAAACATTGAGACGTTAGGTGCAATGCATTTAAGGATAGAAGATTCCTTAACAACGGAGTAAAACTTTATACAATCATGCTCAAATTATTTTAGTACAGTACAATACTGGATAGATGCTTAGCTGAGTGGACTAATAAAATATTTATACATTTTGATCAGTGCCCATGCAATTGGACTTTGTAGGACAACGTGATTTAAAAGTTTTACATTTGGAATTAGAGTTTCAAGACCAACGAGTTTTGGATATGATAAATGATTGCCAGAGTCACAAACATTCGACGAAGCAGCACGAGTTTCAGAACATACTCGAGTTTATCACTGAATTTTTACAAGCATGTCGTGTGAGATCTGATGTAAGCCAGAAAAGAAACGAGGAACTGAGCAATTCAAAATCTCCAAGAATTTTGAATGATAAAACACCACTGCAAATCTCAAGTTTCCAGAAGCACACCAATTATTTGAGTTATTGCTCATCAAATCAGATAATAAATTCTTAACATGAAATGTTCATAGATAGCAAGTATGGCCTACCGCAATGCTCAACAGGGTTAGTATTTATGCAACAGGGCAGACCAGCTTTTAATCAACTAAAACTGTACAAAAAGATCTGCAATATATTTATTCAATTTTAAGAGAACAAAACGAGTTATGATGCTTTAATTTAACATAAGGTGAACAGAATAACTTGGTACTTTTCCTCAACTCAATAAGAATAAAGCAACTCCAATACTTGAACTTGAATAAATTTGAACAGAATGAGTAACAGTGCTTTTACTTGACTTAGTACAAATAAAATGGGTTACAATGCCTAAACATGATTTCAAATAAACGAGACATGCTGTTGTGTTCCCCTGAAATTAAAACCAACAGAATGAGTTACAATAACATACCTCTAGCAGAGAGTTACAACGGAATATTTCCAGAACTTCATACTGGAGTATTGGCAACACAACATAAAATTGGAAAATTTA
Source organism: Platorchestia sp. MABIK (assembly GCA_014220935.1). Taxonomy (NCBI): domain Eukaryota; kingdom Metazoa; phylum Arthropoda; class Malacostraca; order Amphipoda; family Talitridae; genus Platorchestia; species Platorchestia sp. MABIK. The sequence goes on from JACJUY010000269.1 coordinate 116,513, forward strand.
ATTGGCTTAAGAAACTTGAGGTCACAGCACTCTTACACCCTGGATGCCAGGCGCAGTAGACGATGTTTGCCTGTACAGCCACATAATTAATGCAGATGCAGTTGATGAATAGAAAACAATGAATAATTAAAGCATTGAATCGCAGCATGTGAGCGGTTGAATTGTTCTTTCCAAGTTTATTTTTACGTTACCAAAGAGAAGGTGATGCATAAAAATATCCCTAGGAAACTCGTCAGCACAAGATATCTTTTTTATGATCAGTTTGATTTCATACCAATTAGTGGATGTTGCTCCAAATCTGAACATCCGCACTTGAAAGCTCCGATAGCTTTACCTCACTTTTTTCTACTCGACTAATCCTTACACAAAATGCTGGTCAACACAACATATAGGAACAAATCCATTCTTTTCCAGCGCACCAACGTTTTTGGTGTTTTCACTCTGTTTTACCTCCCCTGGCTGGAAAGGCTGTAAACGATAAACTCTTATGCCACTCAGGTTGTAGCAGTATGATGCAGAATGTTTTCATCAGGAAGCAATGCTATAGCAATGTCAGGAACTGCTTTACACCGACAATTGGGTCTGGCACCAGTAATGGTTTCACCAGCAAACAGACAATTGGGTCTGGCACCAGGAATGGTTTCACCAGCAAACAGACAACTGTGTCAGACACCACCAGACCCAAGAACAAAAGCAGCGTGCACCCACCAAGTCTTGGTGCCATTGAGCAAGTAAGTGTCATCAGCAGCCCGGTGGGTGGCAGAGGTTCTCATGGCGCCAGGGTCGCTGCCAGCATCGGGTTCAGTGAGACCAAAGCAGCCCACTAGCTCGCCCTTTGCAAGACGAGGCACCAGCCTATCCTTGAGTTCCTCTGATCCATATTCGAATATGGGGAACATCACCAGAGACGACTGCACCGACATCATGGACCTGCCAGTGACACCGTTGTAGTGCAACTAAATCGTGTGGCATTTTTTATCTACAGCAAATGTTTCCCATTGTAGCGCAACTAAATGAATTGGCATTTTTTACCCACAACAATTGTTTCTTGAACAACTGTTAAGTCATCAACTTGTCAAGGTGATGAACTGCATCATACATGAGTCACGTTAGTAACGCCTAACCTGTGTAGCACCCACATGTATTAATAGCATCCAGAGGATATGACAAAATAGGTACTCAACTGGACAGAAGATACATATTACTAAAAATCTTAATACTTGAAATGGTGGGGACACTGTATCTGCCGTTCCTTTCCTCAGGACTATAATCCGTAGCTCAGCAGATTATCAGCACTTCCTCAGGACTATAACGTGGATCAGCACACGATAATTTAAGTCCTGCTACAAAGTGTTTATAAAAACTATCCAGGCAATTACTTACCTAACAACCCACTTGCAAGGCTCACCGCCATCAGGTCAAAGTGACTCATCATTGTTATACTAGACTAGCAAGCTTACCATGCAGTTGTGTACACGGTATCCAGGTTGGGAAATCACTGGCAACCTCAGCGAATCGTAGCTCTATCAATAACACTCACATCGTGTAGCAATACCACATCAGTTGCAACAACAAATATACCTCTTAGAGCTTCCCATCGTGACAAGCAAACAACAAAGAACGGGATGACAATGAAATTGTCATCACAAAATAACTATACACAAAATATTATTCAGCTCATTAAAATACAAAAGCAAAATTACTGTAAGTTTTTAGGTATAACTGTTCTCTTGGTTGAAGATTAAGAACTTGCATGGCATTAAACTTACTCAACTTGGAAGAAGAATGAACATTTCATTCACCTGGAAATAGGGCACAGAGCATTATCATAATAAGCATCTTTTCTTAATGTGATGCTAGGTCATTTGATTACAACTTGTTTACGTGAAACTAGGTCTTCTTAAGCGAAATGTATGACTGCACCTAAAATATTTAGATTACAAAATAGGCTACCAAAATAATTAACCAGTATGAAGGTACATGGTAATTTAATGCTCTTCCTGATTTTTGGTAAAGGTACCCATCTGAAGAGGTACTCGAGAGAATATTGTGACTTCATTTGTAGTCCAAACTGGATCTCAAAACCTAGTTCACTCACCATTGCTATTTTCCCTCCATGCTATGCTACACTGACTGCTGCACAAATGATTTGTAACTTATGGTGTATATAGATTGTGAATACAGTACAGTGAACTCATTACATACATGTACAATAGTCAAAAGTGTTAAAAAAATCAAGACCGCAGTGACTGGAAATAAAGAAGGATTAGAACACTGAGCAAATAGCACAGAAAATTTCAGTATTACAGCAACACAGAACTTCAATCGCCCCATCACTATCCCTGCACTGCAGGAGCACCAAATGGTGCGCTGAGGGAAAATTTCAGAGTTACCTGTAGGCGGAGTCGACGCGCTCCACCTCCCTGGCAATGAGGCCGTAGGCAGCAGACGAGACGCCTGGGCAGCCGTAGCCTTTGATGGTAGAGCCAAGCAGCCCCACGGCGCCCATCTCCTCCAGCAACGCGCGCTCATAGGCTGCACGGGACAAGCATTTTTAGCACAGTCTCTGCCACCTGCCCTCTTGCTCAACGTTGGAGTCTCGCAGCAATGGATGAAAGGTAGGCTTGGTGAAGGAAGAAAACCTTCATACTAAAGATAACAATCAAACAAGTTGAAACAAGGTATTAACTTTTCGTTGAAATGTTTTATTATGTAATTAAAATTTGTTTGAGAGTAATTTTATCAAGTAAGATGACTCTTAAGATTGATACCGACACTTTTTTTTGGCCACATTTGGTTTATGATACAGATGCTCATCCAGTCAGGGACTATGTATGCACAAATTTACTTTGATATTTATTCTTAAAAGATGAATGCAATTGATTCTAGTGAGCAAAGTAAAATATTAGTGATGTACCGATGTATCGGTATCGGTATCGGTATCGGCAAGTATCGGTCATTTTACTGGTATCGGTATCGGTATCGGCAAAATCCGGCCGATACTTTACCGATACTTTCTCATAATACGAATTTTTTCATATAAATGAAAGTCACAAATCGTAAAAGTTAAAATATAAGCAAATAAAGAGCCTATTCATACCTAGTAAATTAGTTCGCTAACTGTTGAAATTACAGCGTTTAATCAGGCCCGCTAACTGAATTTATAACTTTGAATTCGCGATGAGTCACGT
>JACJUY010000269.1:120769-158931 GCA_014220935.1 Platorchestia sp. MABIK
CAGTTGCTACTACAGCTAGTCTACATTACGTTGCAATACGATTAGAAACACTTATCTATCGAAAGGATTTCATTTCGTTTTTTTTAACAATATAGTTAACAGAGCAAGAGCAGTTTTATTATTCATAATCATTAATTTTATTGTCAATATTGTTATATTATTAGATATACTAGTGAATAACTTTATTATAACACCCATGTAAGGCTTATAATGGTTTTATTTTTAATAAAATTTTAAAAGTATCGGTATCGGTAGTAGTATCGGTCAAAGTATCGGTATTTCCAAGTATCGGAGTATCGGTATCGGTATCGGCCAAAAATGGGTATCGGTATCGGTATCGGTATCGGCCAAAAAAATGGTATCGGTACATCACTATAAAATATGCAGAGACAAATTAGTTTAGAATAATTCAAATTTGTATCTCTTACATGTCTCATGCACTATCCACTATTACAAAAGAATAATGGAGATTTGGCTAAAGAGTCATTATGTTTAAGAAAATTTGATTAATATTATAAGTATTCAATTAACTCTTCTCTCGCAAAATAACAACAAATAAAACTGAACTATTCTATTTCAAAGTACCTATGTGAAATATGTAGAACTTACTTTCATTTCTGTTTGCCAAGAGAACTCTGGGCATGAGTCTTTCCTGACAGAAGTCTCTGGTAGAATTTTGAACAAGGATCTCTTCCTCTGTGAGGGCAGACTCCAGCAGCAGAGGGTCTTGCCAGGAGAACTCTGAAAGATGGTGATGTGTGTTAGAAAGAAAATATCACTGAGCAGCATGGAAAGCCCTACAACTAATCACAATTTCTCACTATCAGACCTGAATACACTGAAGTGAGCAGCATCAAAGATTTAGAGACAAATTTTCCGTTACATCTGCACAGAGTGGTTTTAAGAACATCCATCCAGAGTAGGCATCAGATTCCCCCTTTTGAGCACTAAAATGATAATAAAATATCACGTCTGGATGCATTTTCAAGAAATCTCCTCTTCATTTTGTTAGAACTCAGCACACTTTGGTCTTTCTGTAAAATTCTATAAACACTTTCCAATGTTCCAACTTAATCAATAGAAACATAAAAATCTTCTGTCAGAATCGTAGGGCATGAGCAGATAAATAGCAGTCATAGGTGAAGATGCATTATTCACAGCTCTTTAGTTTTATTACTGCTTGGATTTAGTTGTAATTACTAAGAAAAGAAGATCTGAGCACAGCTCAAGATCAAGGCAGTTGCAGAAAGCTTAAACAAAGCCAAGCTGCATTGAATTCTTCACAAACCAAAACTGACAAGATTCCCAAAAGTAGCATTTTAATAAAAGATAAATCATTAGTCCAACAATTAGAATAAATTCGAGCAATAATATTATTACATAAATCTGTCATTTGAAGTCAAATGAAAAGAAAACAAAGTTCCTCAGCAAATATCTACCAAGATAAATGCATCTATATGTAACCAAGCCTTCATTGTGAAAGGAGGCGCAAAACCCAATAACTTATTCACTAGAAAGGAATGATACGTGACAGGGAACTAAGAGAAACAAGCCCAGGAAGTTTAATGTTACCAAAACTTACCATTTTTCTTTTTGACCTCTTTTCTTTCTGCAGTTGATTTGATTGGAAAATTACTAAGTTAGTCAAATATACCAAGCTTAAATAGAATGCAATTTTGAAGGGTATATCAATAGGCAATGGAATATCTCAAACCAAATATTTGTGGATGCAAATTAAGAAAGGCTACAACACTCTAATAATTAAAAATATGATCAAAGTGGTCGGCTCATTGATCCTAGTTCAATGCTTTACAATGACCAATAAGGAAAATTCAGATAACAAAATAGGAAACAACTAACTTATGACCATAGAAAGCTAAACATAATTGCAAAACATAATCAACTACTGTTTTGTATGAAATATTCTTGTCACACATAAGAATATAAATAATAATTTGAGTACTTTAACATAATATACCAACTAATTACTTTTCAAAATAGTTTTAATTGATTAGGCCTCTTAGCTTTGTTAACATTTTAAGACAATAAGAAATGAATAAAATAATAAAGAATTTGAACCATTTAGAAGATCTTCTACAAAAATCTTGCATTACTGTGCAGGAAATTTTAAAACAGAAAAAAAAAAACGTCAAATACAAAAAGTCCCTATGAACCAAATTTAAATTTAATGTTCAACTGGCTGGCAAAGTAATTAAAGGATACGTGGATCAGGAATTTGAGTGCTTTTCTGCCTCACATTACTGCAGTGCACCGCACTCAGCAGACGAGGCATCACACGAAGTGATGTTGGTAACACTTTGCATAACATTTCTTCTGCAAAAAAAAACAATTCTGCAACAGTTTGTCAACAATAAGTCAGAAAAATTACATGAAATTAATTTTAAATTATCAACTTAGTCAGGACCAAATCATGTCAACATCTACAAATGGGATGAGAGACTTGATTCATTTAGTTGTAAAATGCAAAAAAAATTAGGCTTGAAAACCATGCCTTTTACATAATCAAGAAAAATGTCTACTTTGCAAATACTTTTGCAGTCTATCTATACCTTTTACATTTGTTTACACTTTACATAAGGTTGGATATTATTTTAAAGTCATAGAACTTTGGAATTCTCAAATATGCCAGCAAATGATAATGAGCAAACATTGCACTTTGACAACAAAGAAAAATTAAATAATTTAATAATCTCATTAAATTCACTTTGAATTTGAGAAAAAATTATTCTGGATCATGTCACACACCATATGCTCTGTATAAAATCATTTCTGAAACTACAGTAGAGATTCACTTCAGAAATGATGATTGATATATATACTATTATTGCATATGTGCCAACACTCATCACAAATTATCAAATATGTTGATAGAAAATGTATTATATTAATAATTTGGAAAAGACTGGTCATTTGAGCACTACATTAACAACCACAACATAACAAAGCAAATCTAGATATACAGTTGTTCCGCAGTACTTGACCGCCTCTATACTTGACCAAATCGGTGCTCAACCAAAAAATTTGAGTAGAAAATGCATCGGACCTCAAACAGATTTTTGGTACTCGACTAGCTGAGTCGACCCAAACGCGCTCCTTGTCCCTTCTCGGCCAGTGGATAAGCGTCAGTTCAACTCGGACCACCAGCGGAGCAAGACGTACGTAGATTATTCGAGTATTTCTTCCAAGATTTAAACTTTTTTTGTGTTGCTCTAGCCCTTTATAATGGGTCCAAAGAAAGACAGTGATAAGGGGTTTCGGTATTTTGGTGTTCGAACAATTTGGTGCTCGACCACCACCTCAGAACGGATTATGGTTGAGTCTCGAGGTACGACTGAACAATTATTTTTTCTCCATCAAAACTTAACCCAACCTAACCTAAGGTAACTCAACCTAATGCTTTAACTAGATCAGATGCAATGTTTTATTGGTTATAGTTTTTCTGATAAAATGAATCAGGCAGATTTTAAAAAGTGTGCTCACCAAATTATCTTGGATCTACAAAATTTAATACCAAGATCAGTTCTTATTTGCAAGTTCTAATGTACAGATAAAACCCACAAATGAAATACATTTTAATAATTAAGGTAAAGGAACATACTACAAAACACATGCCAATATTGAGGTCAGATAAAAGGTTGGTTTAAAAAAAAAAAAACAATAGTTTGCAAAAGTTCTAAAACAAATTTAGTTTATAATGTAGGAGTGTATATCTAATAAAAAACATAGTGCAAGGCAGCAAGCACCAAAAGTCCATAACACATGTGTGCCACTATTTTAATAAGAAGCTATTCATTCTACTCAACATGAGACATAGTACACTGAAGGATTGAGCAAGCTTTCTCAGCAAGATATATTTACTCATTCTTCAATTGAAGCCAGGGACAGAGTGTAGGTAAACTTCTCTCCACCATATGATTGCAATGAAGAAAAGAGACCATAATACATAATATAAAACAAAATCTCCAAGGTAATATGTTGATGACATAACACCAATTTCTACAAATGGCACACAAAAAAAAAATTGTTTAAATTAACATGGTTCAACATTTACGCTCTCGTTGCCAAAGTTAGAACTGACCTCCTTACTGCGATTACGTAACTTAACAAGATTTGTTATAAATTCTTGTTGTACTGAATCAGAATTGACATAAATTCAATTCTTCCTTGAAATCTTGAGGTATATTGGGTACCGCTGGAGATCTTCAATGCATTTTAATCCTGAAGGCTGCATAGCAACAGTAGCGACAACCGGGCAAGCGCAACTGCGAAGTTTCAGGCTAAAGCGATTGAACCATCCGTTTCTCAGGAATAATTTAAATAATGCATTAAGAAAATATAACGTGTAATGATATTTGGAAATGTCTATTTCGTTAAAATAATTTTAGATTGATAAACTTTCTTTCAGAATTTTAATTTCACGGAAGGTTGAACTTGAGTAGCCGAGTGGTTCAGAACGAGCCCTTTCGTGAAAGTGTCGTGGGTTCGAATCTCGGCTCTGCGCGGCGATTTTCCCTGTTGGGTATAAGGGAAAACTTAAGCACAATACTCCACTCTACCCAGATATCTGAAATGGGTACCGGCTTGACCGGGGTAGTTATAAGGCATTTGAAAAACCAATGTACAAGATAAAATGTATCCGGCTTTATTGATTGGAATAAAGCATCCTTTTTCAACTTGAACTTGAAAGTGATTGCCGATAGCATTGGGGTCTTTGTAACGGCCCATAATTCTTGCTGCAATACTCACAATATTCCCACAAAGAATTCAGTGTCTCTGTAGCAGACTTAGAATAAATCAATAAACAATATATGTACCAATAAACTACTCAGGAACCACCAATTCTTGCCACAAGCTACCATTGGAGGGCATCACTGGGATAACAAGTACGTCTAACACCATCCTCAGGTATGGTGGGTCACTACAGCCCACTCAACATGACTAGCTCATTCCAGTCACTGTTTCTTACTCCAGGCATGCACAAGAAAAATTTTCATGGCATCAATGATACTCAAATTCCACTCCTGATCCAATCCAGTAAAACATCTCACACCACCATCATCTTCAGCACATCTGGTATACTACTCATTCTCTCCATACTGCTCAAACACCACATTCATGAAGCTCTCCGTCTCTTGCTCACACCTACTGCATTCCAGCACAAAATGTTCAATTGTTTCCTCCCCTCCCCTATCACACTGCCAACATAATCTATTATTATTCTCATTCCACCTCAATGTGCATCTATTCACACTCAATGCCTTACGTCTCACAGCAAACATGAGTTGGCTCCCTAAACTACCATCATCGAACATCTCACTCTTAGGCACTTCCTTTCGCAAATACCAGATTAGTGTTGGCTTTCGCGTGATACCAAGCATCCACTTATTCAATCCATACTATTTTGTTCGCCTCTTAATCTCTTTTTTCTACCTCATGCAGTTCCACTCTGGTCCTTCACCGTCAACATTCATTAAAAGCCAGTCATTCACAGGTCTCCCAATTCTAACACGAACAATCTTTTGCATACTTGGTTTACTTGCATACCCCCCGCATATTTTCTCTCAATGGCTTGCACTCAGATTCCATTCAAATATTTGCTTTGCCCACCTGCTATTCCGCATTCTCTCAATTCACACTCTATAATTCAACACAGCTTTCATCATTCGTTCTGAAAATAGGCTTCACCCTAGGTCACCTCTAAGGGCTTCTGTAGCTGTCCATTTTGGAGCACCCAATGTTAGGAGCACCCTATGCTAAACACGATACCCGTTTTTTCAAAAATTTACAATATACCAGTGCACCTACGATTTTAATATTTTTCCGTCAATGTTTTAGATATAATTCATTTGCAAAGCCACTTCGTATGTAGATAAATAACACAGCCTCAAAATGAAAAAATGCGTGGGGGCGCTCCAATACAATATTTACGAGTAAATTAGGAGTTAAGATGTATTCAAGACATCACTTCGGTTCAAATGAATTCTAAAAATTTATAATGAAATCAGAAACGTTCTTATTAACATAGATTATTGCACATCATTGTTACATGATAGTAGCCATGCATGTTAATCCTGCTCAAACGTTACTGAACAATTATTAATATCAACGTTTTATAGCATTTCCAGCGTGACCACTAAGAAGGTTTGAGTTAGCAATGACCGCACACAGAAAAGGAGCATACATAAAAATATGAGCGTTCATTAGCATAATTGGGAATATAATCATGGTGTGCACCCCCTATGACATGCAGAACGAAAATAACCCTGGCTCGTGATACTTTCAGGACAACTCCAAAACTGTAGCTGGCCTACCTTTACCATGAAGTAACTTAGATAAAATATGGCTGGTGTTTTTAACTTTTAGACAAAATCTGGTATTTTTTGTTGTTGTTTAAATAAAATATGGTAACAAACAAGTGATAAACTTAGGAGTGTCGGATGGTTCATTTTACGAGTTATAAACTCTATACGTTTTGGATCAATCAAAATTTCTCAATAGGACTTTTTTAAACTTATTTTTACTACAGTACTCGCATTACTTACGAATGACTCCGGCGAGACTGACTTTGGATCATACCTTTGGATGATAGTTCGACAGTTTCTCTCAATAACATAATTAGCCCCCGACACAGCTATAGTACGCCTCGTATGGTCAAATGTGAATTAAGGACCTTCATGTTGAGAAATTTTTAAAATTCAATGTGTAATACATCTCATGTACTAACTTTTTTGGAAATAAACGGGTTTTCTTTTTTTTCTCTCTCTCTAAGCGATGCAACATTCCCGAGGTGCTTGACCGCACGCTAAAGCTTTGAAGTTGTGCGAGTGCTCTGACTTATCTTCGTCAACGTGGGGACAGTGCCGAGTACGGAATATTGTTTATTCTTATTATTATTTCATTAACGCTTCGGGGCTCTGAATTCAAGATTTTTTTGCACTTTCAATGCAGGCTCACATGACAGGAATTAAAAATTTGTTACCAAATGAAGTACTACTTTATTTAGGAACGAACTAGTAATTATTGTTGGCCTGTACATCACTGAAACCAAAGGTGTCTGTTAGTATGGTAGGAATATTATGTAACGGTTATATTAGTTACTAGAGATGAAAGTTATTACAAAAATAGGACATTGGTTTATGAATATGAAAAAAATATATATCAATCAGCGGCTAATTCAGGACTTCATGAAACTTCAAGCTGAGGAAAAAATTGAGGAAAACTGATGTTTAAATTTCTAATGCTAGCATATTCTCTTGCAGTGACGCTGTCTCAATGAGAATCGAAATCAGTAGGAAATAAGTATTTTTCTGAAAATCTAACTTTCTAATCGGAAGTAAATTTGATGATGACAATAAAATTAGTCATTCAAAAGATGATTTATCCACTAAATGTTATATTATACACATTTGTTGCTTGGTTCGTTGTTGTCACGCTGTTATGATGCTTAATGACCGTATCTGTGATACGAGTTTCACTAGTGCACAAGCACAAGAATATTGTAATATCGATTACTATTTTGATGGATATATTTGTTTATCATCCACATCTGGAAGAAGTATTTGAGCAAAACATCGGATCCCGTCATTTTTGACGGACCCTGTACACTAGTAGTCGATCATTATCAACATTTCATGCAGTCATTTCTCGTCAAAATGTTTCTATAGATCAATGGTGGACAAACTGAAGCCAGGAGGCTGTATGCCGCCCTCCACATTACGCTTTTGAGTTGGAGTCTGATTTATTTTTTATAAAATTTTGTCGATATGTTGTTTAACCTCGGGGAACACCGCTCAATTTAGAAATGTGTGACGATTTGACTTTTCATGACCAACCGGTGTACGTACGGTCCTCTCCCTGAAAAGAGTATTAATACCAGTAGATTTATCGCTCGTGGTTGATCGCTCAATGTGTTTGAGCTGCCGTGACAGAAGTTTTCAAAGATCATGTGTCCATCACTTGTCTGTCAGTGACAATATACTTCTTGTTGCGAAGCGTGTTTGTTACCCAATTTGGGTCTCATTTCATAACGATAATTTGTCAGAATTCGTTGTCATATATCCTTCATACTTTATTTGTGCAACGAGTCCTGCAATACGTTTCGGTAATGTCTACGTCACATTCTTAAACTGTTAAAAATTGACTGAAACCTCAGTGGAGCAGGCAAAATGCACGCAATTCCTTAAACTGGGCAAACGTCACCGATAAAATGAAGGCGGCCGTAAACTGAATTGCTCAATCTTTCTGCTGCACAGTTGACCGCTGATGGAGGTGACTTTATCGCTCTGCTCTGATAAGAGGAGACTAATATTCTACCAGAGAAAAGATAACAAAGACGGCTGATTATGGAGAATTATTTTATACTAAAAATAATAAATAAAATTTATCCCACTTTATTGTAATATCAGACAGAATACGTGTGAATGAAAGATTAAAATTTTGAAGTTATAGATGAGAACTGCACTCTATGGTTCTAAATGATACATCCTTAGCGTAAAATGTCAGGTTCAGGTCAAGGGTGTAGAGAATTTGGAAGATTAATGATGAAGCCATGAGCTGAAAGTTATGTGGTGACAGGCAAGAATGTTGATCTATTATTGAAGAATCTAGGACCCTGTGCACGTCTCCCGGGCCCAGAGTTAATTTAATTCGAGGTTGACGGTATGAAGAAATTGCTTGCAAACTCCCCTAGGGAAAAGTTATTGTTATTCTTATAAAAATGAGTGCTGGTAGAGGAGACGGTGACAAAATTCAGGGGAAAAATGAAAGCAATTCATTTTTGATTAAGTTAAAACCTAGCATGTAACGTAGCATTGTTACGATATATACTTTAAAAGCGTAATAAACATCAGAAGTAGGATTTCAATTCACCGTGACTCATGCAGCGTAGGACTTTCTCTTATGTCTCTTTTTCTGTAGATCTTCCATTTCTAACTTCATCGTTCTCTAGCGTGGGTTGAACTCCCCTCCCAGACATCTGATTCTCCATATACTGTACGGAGGTCCCTAAGGCCGCCGTCACACGGAGACGAAATGGTAACGTTTCGTCATAATCATCTACAGGCAGCGGTACTGTACTCGGTCTGTCTAGTGCCGCGAAACCGTCAGATTGTTTCGTGGCGCTAGACAGACCGACTATTGCCGCTGACTGTAGATGATTATGATGAAACATTACCATTTAGTCTCCGTGTGACGGCGGCCTAAGGCGTCGTGTCACATTGTTTGGTTAATAATTATGTTGTGAGGCATTGGAGGATTTGTTTCTTAAACAATTAACCAAATCGCGGGCATGGAAGAAATCCCTAACTAGTGAACCTTTACAGCAGTGCGTGTGTGTTCGTAGGTCGAATTTATTTACTTTTATTACCGTAATTTTGGACATTTGTTGTGTTTTTGGTGTCTTCACCGACGTCCATGTGAAAAAGGTGATGACACTTTTTAAAGCATAAGAATAGTAGGAACTAAGTTAGAGCCACAGTAAAATACTCAGTTTGAAAATGAATAAGTATGAAAAAAGGGAGACAATAATTTTCAGATTTTAATTCCTCTAAAATTTGCATGAAATATTTAGGAGATTTATTCAACTTCTGTTCTAAATACCACCATGACACCCGATTTATAAATCATCTCTGATTCTCTTCCAGTGAAAAAGAATACTAATGGATGAAAGCATGAAAACCTTGCCAAGACTTATTCCATTTATTCCTGTGCCAATTTTGCTCCACAAAATTAAAGGAACGCTTTTCCGATGTATTATTCGTAGACCTTTAAAATTATTCCATTCAGTGTACAAAAATTCAATGCATTCAGTCTCAAAAGTTACGAATAAATGAGCTCTCCAAAGGAAACCAGATCCGTTTTATCTCCCGGAAGAATTTGAAACTTCTATTCGGCACATTTCTGACGCCACACTAACGCCCGTCGCTAGCGCTATCCAGGTTAAGGCCTATTTCTGGTAATATAAAACGAAATTTGCTCTTTAAGAAGCCGTCGTTTCCTTGAAAACAACCTTATGGTACGACGCATTTGAGTTTCTATTTGATTTTCTATCCCCTGCGTGACCATTGCATTGAGTGAAGATAGATGTTTTGAATTCTATTGTGCTTGCGCTAAAAGTATTATGCCGAAACCAATATTGAATTATGAACTTTAAAATAAAATCGGTAACACATGACATGAGTGAAAGAGATATTTCACTTCTTTATGAATCTCATTTTTTAAATTTTAGGGAAAAGCTACAAATTCTAAAATTAAATCAGCCCAGTTACTCAACATAGGGCAAAATGAAGCGTGTAGTTTAAATCCACCGAACAAAGAGCGCACACCACTCAAGTTTTGAAGACTCTACGAATGACTTTTCAATGCCACGAAATTACCTAGACGTAATCGCTTCTAATTCTTATTGTGAATGTCCAGTTATTTCGGTCGCCTAAGATATATTTCAACAACAAGACGATAAAGTACAAAGTCTGAGTACATTTAGTTTGGTATTTATTGTATTCAATATATTTTTGAAAGCTTTATTTTTTTGATAACTCCTGTAAAAGCCTGATCATCAATATCAAGTGGTTGATATACGAGGTGACTTCACTTTCATTCATTGATGTACTGTGAGCCACACGTACCGTCACCTGACTTTCTCAGAGCCGTAATTCTACGTAACTTGTCTTTTGTCAGATTTGTCAGATTTTGTCAGATACACTGCGGTACTCGCCTTTGGTCGCAATCAATATTGCGTCATTCAATATCTATTTGTACGCATGCGGTACTAGGAAAAACAAATCAGTTTGGTCTCTGAAACCTCGAAATTTACCTTGATAACTTCTTTTAAAATCATGAGCTATTCACCCAAATTAGTTTGGATTCCGAAACCTCAAAATATACTCTGAGAATTTCTTTCAAAACCGTAAGCTATTCATCCTCTCTTTTCTGCATTATTTGCTGGTCGTTGTATTGTTTTTAATTTTCGATACGAACATTATGGAGCCTGGGCAATGGTGATTAAAATAATTGGTTTCCAACCAATTCACACGTTCCCTCAGTATTCGCACTCCTATAGATTGATACCGATTTATTTTATGAATGCTTTAAACTTCATAAACGTATTACATTATTCTTGAAACGTATCAAGGCATCTATTATTGACACAGTATTTCCAATACACGACACAACGGCAGCGCAAGTCATGAGTTGATGCTGGTAAATTGGCAGAGCTGGTTGACGGCAATACATATCTAATCTCACGATCTTCTTTTCACAAGTAAAATATTCAAAGTAAAACTATAATAATTATGCTTCATTAAATGACAGGTAGAACATTAGAAAAAACGGACCCCTAAATTCGTACAGCAATGAATTCAAAATAACTCGTCGATGATGTAATCGGAATGTTTACATTCGTCGATTATGATGAATACACATTGATTCGGTTTGACACGACCATGCAGTTCGATGTTAGCTCAGCAGTTTGGAGGTTTTTGTGTGTAAGTGGCGCAATTGCATGGCAGACTATGCGTGATTGCTTCCTATAGTGAGCAGTGAGCGGAACTGCTGGCATATATACATAAAAGCGTCATGTCGATCTCCAGGTTACCTTGAAATTCGGTTTTTATCAGCTCACGACCGCTGATTCTCTTCACCGCGAGCGGCGATCCAGTACACAACATGGTTATAGCTATTGCATGTTGTTGCAACACCGAGATAACCTCCGAGATATGTTGCCTGCTTGTTTGTGAAATAGCTCCTCATGATGCGCAACCATCGTCGGAACTGAGGTCGCTGTGCGTGGGAGCCGAGCAGGTGTAGCGAGCGCGACCAACGGAAATCAAAATGTTCGCATGTTACTTTGACCGACCGTTTACCGGAATTTTTATCTCCATTGCATGCTGGTGGGGTTCAGAAATGAATTAGATAAAACATGACCTAAGGAAAGCGCTTTTTCGAGATGCTCTTTAGCGGCTAATGTATGTATCTCTGTGAATTTAGGCTGTGAAATGAAGATTTGTGACATAATATGGCAAGCATTTGTACTACATAAAAGAACTTGATACGTACAATATGTATCTTGCACAAGTAGCATGTTATGAGCTGAACTAGAGTCGATCGATTAATTTAACACAGTTGACAACGAAAAATGAAGAAATATTAGGTAAATAGTGTTGCATCGGCAGTTATCAAGAGAAGTTTGATTACTGAAAAAAATTCATCCTACTGATCCGTTGCTCGAACGTAAGGAAAGTATATTCAAATCCTATGATTATTGTAAATTATACTTTCTTCCATTGCTGAATTCATCAGTTGATTTTTGAACACAAACTATTAGGAAATAATAGTTTCATAGTCTTGACGCGAAGTTTGCAAGCATTTTAAAATACGATACATGAAATTCCTAGAAAAAGTCACAAGCATTTACGATTCGTATGGAATACTATAAGGGCAATAGGACACAGCTGCACGATGCTTCCTGGTACTGTAGGGCCGAGGAGAACCAAGGATACAAGGGATGATCACGCCTCTTATTCGTGTATTGAGCGCTCTGCGTGCGATGCGCAACGTGCACAACTCAACTACAGCATAACAGAGGACACCCGCCAACGAAAGAACATTCTACGATACATGAAGAAAGTATTCCGTAAATTTTGCGTTTTCTAAAATGATACAATAAACTGCTGAGTAATAATTCGGAAAGTTTTTTCGATGTTTTTTTTTTAGTTGTCAGATTGATTCCCAAAAATTAAAGATATTGAGTACACAACATGTATATATAAATTTGTTTAATTGAATTTAGTTTGTATCTTTAGCGGTCGAAGAAATGGGTGTACCTCAACTGCAAACACACTAATGAATGATTTCGTTAATTTGAGGACTAAGATACTGTGTTTACTCACGCAGCAGAGCCTGCAGCTGACATGGAAATTTCCAATCATGCGACGAACAGAAGCATCGCATGTAGCAGACCTTAATAAAATATTCCGTTGTTCGTCAAGGCGTGTAAGTATTTATTAGGTAGTGGGAATGTATTTCAACTCTCTGTGCTCACGTGATTTAATTAGTGAAAAGTGTGCGCAGCCAAGTCCGGATGAATCATGGGTTGAAAATTTGGTATTTAAAAGATCAAAGAGCATGCATAACATTTAAGAGAAGAATAAAATAGTTTACTGATCAGCTGATGCTGTTGACTCTTTATGCTCACATGCTTTAATTCGTGAAAAGTGTGCGCAGCCATGTCCGGTTGAATCATGGTTTGAAAATTTGGTATTTAATTGATGTAATTAAAGAGCCTTTAGAACACTTTCAAGCAGGATAAGAAAATTTATTGACCAAATGATATTTTAGAAGTGTTTCTTAGTTTTCTCTCGGTTAAAGAGAGGGAAATGCATTTATTTATCCCTGTAATTGATTTTTATGAAAAACTGGTTTCTATTAAAGTGTATCTTGAGAGTTGATATCGTACATGAGATTTTGTATGAACTTTTTTAGTAGTAATGTTGTGTTGATATCAATACTTGAATTTCTCAACACATGTAAAACTGGCAAAAATTGAGATTTTAATCGAAAATAATCGTATGCGCACCACAGCACATTGCTTTCACAAGGCTTGAATAAGGGACATGAGAGAAATACGAGAGGAAGCGTAGCAGGATTTGTTTTTTGTACTGTATGCAATGTTTACTTAAATAAAGGCTGTGTCAAATGCACAAGCGCCTAGCAAAAAGCGAGAAAGATGGCAAGGCATCGTTTATTTTGACTGAACGCTTCGCGTCTCAGCAGGTTATTGTTTGCTAGACGGGACAAGTTGCTAGTGACGAAGTGTGTGTGTGTGAGGATGCATTGATGGTCTCCTCACAACGTATAGTACAGTATACTAGTGTAGTATCCACTATACGTGTAAAGCGAATCGGAAAACTGGTTGAACGGCAAAAGATTAAAAAAAGATCTCTTCGTGTTGCATGTCATGGAAGTGATTTGGTTTCGCAACAATGGTCAGCCATGTGTCATAAATAAGATGATGGTCTTTACCAATCAGGTTTATATATATATATATATATATATCATAAATTAAATGTACCATACATTAACCTATCAATATCATGGATGATATGTATGGATGCTCTTTGAATGCTCTCTAATCTTTCAAACATCAAATAATCCACCCATGGTTCATTTATAACGTGAAATTTTATGTATGTCATCTACACATCAAAGTTTCGTGTCTAAACCAAAGCATAATGATGAGTACCTCATGTCGAGCTAGAACTCAATCTAAACTTCTCAGTAGGATAAAGAACTCTTGCCGACTTAATCTCTTCTTTTCCCCAGCGGAAGAAACACTGGCCTCTGTGGGGTTTCAAACCCTCGAACCATCCAAATGAATGGCAAGCTTTCTCAACCGCTAGGCCACGTTGGCCCCAAAAGACGTTTTTACAAAAATTATCTATGCATCTTGCCCCAAGAAAATGTATTTATTGGTCACTTTATTATTTATGATCGTCATACAGAAATGATTTTTCCGTTTCTTTACCTTAAGGAAAGATATGAGGGAAGCTAGATGACCAAAAGTTCATCCTCCAGTCCGTTCTACCCGTTTTTTTCGTTTGCTGTTATCACCTGAGGAGCTGCGCAGCCTGGTGGTAAATCACGAGGGCAAAACCGGGGCGTGAACACTTGTTTCCAAAGAAAGAAAGAGAGAAAGAAAAGAGGGAGCTAGAAAGAGAGTAAGAGAGAGAGAGAGTAAGAAAGAGATAAAATCAATGACTGAAAGGGACAGACAGAAGAAATATAGAAAAAAGAAAAAATTGAAATAGAAAGGAAGGAAAAGTAATGAAGGGAAGACCGATGAAAAACAGAAATAAGTAAATAAATAAAAACTAGCAAATGTTCAGAGGCAGATAAGAAGGTGAGCCTTCATTGTCAATAGTGTCAGAGCTGATCATGAATCAGTTTCTAAAAGCTGTGCTAAGGAAAAGAACTTGAAGCCTTATAAGGAATTGGAAGAGGAACTCTTCCTCTTGCTTGAGAAAATGAGTGTTGAAATCAACAGGTGTTTGTACAAGGTTGTCTCATCAGTAGTCAGTATTGTGGTCTCCTTGAAACTGTGTCTACTTCCCCACTCATGTTTCACAAAGCTTTCAGTTTTATAGCAATCAAATTAATTCTGAGTTAAAATATATATTTCTCGTTCGATATATTAATCCATGAGTTTTGTTTTGTTAAAATCATAGTGAATCATATGCAGAAAACGAAAAAAATAAGTAGATAACAGAAACAGATGCAAAAGGATTACTTCCTCTAAACTGTCAAAGTTCACATGCGCACAACACACTCGTAGAATACTTAAATGCACCTTGAAACTAAATAGGGAAGCACCTCTCAGACTTTATAACAAAGCATTAGCGTCCATGCATGTCCGCGTATCACCAATACGACCACCATAAAATGACCAGCTCTGGAAATACCTATAATGCTGGTCAGTAAAACCTGATTTAGAAAAAGGACAGTCGGTCTTGGTTACCGCCTGTATCCCAGAAGTTGCCCGCTGCAGCTCGAGGCTATAGAAGGCCTTGCAGCAGACTGCGGACCACGGTATACCGTGCTGCGGACCGTACGCTTACTTCGTCACCGTCCGCCTCAGCCTGCCTCAGTCTGTCCGTGGCCCTCGTGAAGTGTAGTGTCAGTGCGCTGTTCCTCAGCTTGTTCACTCGGCCTGTAGTTCTAGGTAATTACCATTCCCTTGTTTCATTCTAATTATAATCTCTACTACTTCCTTACGCAGGAAGTTTGCGTCCATGTTTGCTATGTATTCTGGTCTGTATTGTTTATGAGGGCAATTTTCTTCAAATGTATGGGCGGACTCTCTTTTTTTCTTGCTAGTGAGTCCATTTAGGTATCTCGTTGATTTCTAGCGAAACCCTCAAATGATATTATTATGCGAGCAAAATTTCCCCGTATTCCAAAAGACACGCGAAGGATAACACTCGTACAGAAGAGCAGGGCTGGGTACGAGTGACGTGACCACGATGGTCTCCTATCGATTATGTGGACACCTCGGCGCTGAATCAGCTGATCGCCCTCTTTGGACCGCTATTTTCCAGGGCTCAGTCACATGCAGTTTGTCCAGAGACAATATTTGTTCAGGGGCTGAAAGACTCAACGAAACACGGTAACGCAGTAACTGCTAAGCCATCGAATTTTAGAATCAGTTTGCGGAGCGTCGGAGGGAACAACCGAGACGCTGGCTGGAATGTCGAATGTTTCTTACAATTCTGCGCAAAATTAATCGAGTAACGTTTTCGGATAAGCTCGCTATTTTGCTAATTCTTCATAGAATGCTTACCTTCGTGTTAAATTTTAAATGCGCGTTGTAGCAGAAGGCGTGACTGCAATTTTGTTGCCTGCAGTGGTACGGAGGCGCTTGACTGAAAAGGGCTGTTGCTGAAGACAATTTAGTGAAGGTAGTCGTAAGACATAATATGTGGTTGGCTTCGTTTAAATTCACTGGTATTCTTAACTTCTCTAACCATCTTAAGTTAATCAAAATTTGCGTGGAACTGACCATTCCATGTTTCTAAAATCACACTTTGAATCAAAAGGCTGAGACAGGCTTGTCACACAAGCCACGTTTTAAAAGTGGTTCAATAACTTATTTAAGTGGTCTAATTATGAACTTATAAAATATTTACAAATTTTTCACTCCTCAATTTTCAAAATTTGTAATCGCTAATTTTCTCAAAGAAAATACTCGTGTTTATCAATATCTATAAATTGGTTCGTGCAAGGTACATCTGACTTACTGACCCGTTTACTCAGCTTCTTATGCGCTTCAATTTCCATTCAAATTCCTGTGCGTGGAGGCAGGATGCTCTTCACTGGTGGGGCCCTTGCTTGAGTGTGCAGCATGGCTTGTGATAATTATCACTGTTTTTTTTAATAAAATGAGGGTCGACTCAATTTTCGGCACTGTTTATGCATAAAATTAAGACCTTGGACGTGAACTTCTGATTTTTTATTCTCATGCAAGCGTGCCCTGCCAGACCTGAGACTCTGAATCTGTTAAATGTAAAACCACTCAAGTTTAAAACACAGATAACAATGAGGTTTGCCACGATTGGTTGGTTACTTTTAGTGTGTGGCGACGCCTTTTTTCCCGTGCTAGGGAAAGTATCGAAAATTAGGTAATGCAGATGATTTGGAAATAACAGAAAAATCTGTTGTGCGGTCTGGTAGGGTTGAATAAAACCGCCGTAGGATTCAAGTCTTGTAAGGTCCTCAGGTAAATCCTAGCTTGACTACCAAGGTTCACGCGTGCGCTTTTGCTCGCTCGGTTTACGTCGGTGCCGCCACGCAAGTGACATTTTAAAAGCTTGTTGACAGGTTTGATAGGTTACCGCGCTGGCGTTCATACGTGTTTTCTTGTCTATTTTGGTTTCCGAGCTGAAGACGTCGCGGCGCTAATAATGTTGGTGTCATCCGAGCAAGTTGTGCCCCTTTGTGCGGCGACCGTCGAAGGGCGGCCGATGGAGCCTTGGGGAGCAATAAAACTTGGGCGAGGCAACCGACATAGGGGAGATTTTTTACGGAGGAATCGGCGATGTGTTATTTTTTGTATTAATTCACATTTTTCCTCCACTGCTTCGATGTCGGACCTAAATGACACGAGTAAAATGGCCGATTTAAGATGTTTTTTTAAAGCTTCTTTTCGTCTTTCCAGACGCTCTCTTCGACATTCCAGTTAAATTTTATGGGTTTTCGTTCAAGGACAGGAGTATATTCTTTGTATTTTCATAACTCGACTCGCGTTAACTTCATTGAAACATTTGAACTAGGCTCGCTTGGTCTGTAGACTGCCGAAATTCCGGGACTTGCTGTTAATTTGCAAGAAATATTGGATTGCACGAGTAATTTTCTAAATTCATGCAATGGAACAATTTTCAAACGGCGTGATTCTCAGCATAATTTGTCATGTTGAAACATGTTTATAAATTCAGTTGCAATTTCAAGAACGTTTCGATTATTTTCCGTACGGAAGCAACATCAGGATGTTCTGTTTCAGTTTCAGTTTGAAATCAGGGAAGCAAACCACCTAGTATTACGAGGTTGGTGTGAATTCATGTACAATTTTGACGATCCATGCAGGAAAGCAGATCCCTGCAAAAGGAATGAATTTTTAAAAAAATTGTAGTGTTTTTAAGAATTTTTAAAATAGCTAATCTGAAGATAAATAATCGGCTAACAAAAGAAGAAATTTAAAGGGCATCCTCTGCTTGCTTCGTGTCGCCGCACACAAGATGGATGTGGTTGACATTTGACAAATTCTCAAAGATTTCCTGATCTTGAGCTGAGATCAGCCGCTCCAGTTTTGCCGATGCGACGAAAGGAGAATTTAGACATTTTCACATCTGTAATTGTTGAGCTAGAGCTGCTCGTTAATAATAGTAAAGTATTTTAAGAAGAGATAAAAAATTTACCTTCATGAATGAAATTTTGGTTGACTTAGCATCCAAAATTAGTATACATTGTACATTCCATAGTTCATAAACACTTTCTTGGAAGCCTCATGTTTTCCTTACAACTATCGAGGACCAGGAAATGAGTAGTGCTCTCCACTATCTTCGATTCACACGTAATTCAGCATCCGGCATTTCCACAGCCCTTGAGGTCGTAGTTACCGTCGATCAATAATCAAGTCTTTGCAATGTAGTTACACGTTTAGTTGTGTGCTGAAGAGAAGACGGTATCTAGAATACAGAGTGCAGCTGTCGTGGTTAAAACTCAAGGAACCAAGCGCGAGCTGGGGTTATTTTTTAACCTTCACATTTGTGGTAATTGCCCTGCATTAAACAGAGGGATGGGTAACGCCCAATTTTGCCTCATCTTAATAAACGGGGCAACCAAATGCCCCAGGATGGAAGAATATTTCCTGACGCCATCGTGTCGTAGAGTCTGTCTTGTGTGTTCCTGGGGAAACAATTTAGGCGGAACAATTCTGAGATAGCTCCCACGAATTAAATTTCATATTACATGTTGAATTGTCGACTACATTCACTGGAGGTTATATAATGTTGATTAATAGTCTTGAGCCCCGCCAGAGGGCATACGATAGGCTTGTGTTACGTAGATTTGTCGACTGTATGCAATGGGGATTGACGTCTATAGAAGAGATACTGTTAGTTGAGCTCAGCTACAGATAGGCTTTCGGAACTTCTATCTTTCGTGCCCACTTTTCATCTTTCAGGTTGGTATTTTTTTGTATCTCTTCTTTATTTTTCTAATTCTTCTTTCCATTTCTGTACACGCTGTTTCTATGCGCAGGAGACTGTGTGGGGGAACACACCTCGCACATAGATTCCCTCTTTTCTACAGTAAATCAAGCCTTACGCGGCTTGGTGCTAATATAGCGCAAGATCTACCTCCATATATTGCCTACCTAGGTGTAGTTTAAGATATCCAAATGATGTGTTTGTCGCTAAATTAATTGTATGGAAATCAGTAATATCCATTCGTAACCTAACTTAACCTCACGCTATAGCTAAAGGTAGATCTCATACTTTAGTGTGGTAAACGTAGACCTCAAGCTACAGCAGCACCTTTTACTTTTCGGAACTCAGCTTCTTACCGTTAGATAAAACAGATTTTATTTTAAAAAAAATTCTACACCACGGGAGAAATAACGTGTGTGCCATGTTTTTTTCCACGTAAAAGCATGCTAAATGGAAAAGAACGTGCCAACGAACTGACGTGAATCAGGCGTACTCTAAACGTACTCCAGTTATTCAATACTACTTATTTGAAAATCCCTCAGGGTGATACAATAATCTATGTATCTATGGGAATTAGCTCTCCCTAGGAAAAAATGGGAGGTCCCAATATGAAAGTTCGGTAGGCTTTCTTTTTGTTGAAACAGAATAGGTATTTTTGTTTCGTTACGGGTCACCTATTTTCGGTTCACTGCTGTCCTGTTTTTCAGCACCTCTGACTTTCTTCCTCTGCTTCATATACCTTCCTTCGTAACCAATTATATCTGTGCACTTGGGGTCTTGTGTGGGAACATACCTCGTGCATAGATTCTGCGTTTCCTTAACTCCATACCAAATGATACCGTCATTCTTCCTCTCTTTGGAACACCTCGTAGCGGTATGGGAGATTGCAGCTAACTTGTAATCTAACGTAATCTTTGTTTGATAAGAATTTAAGGTCAAGCAACGGTTCACAATGCCAGCTAAATAATTTCTGTAGTCATTTGAACTATAAAGAGATTTGTTTATGGTCTAGGGTGATTCATTCTTGATAGAGAATTTCACCGTAAGCAAGCTTATCGCTCCGGAAGGCGTTATGGTTGTTGTGTCAGAGACAACCTTGCTGCTCCTGCTCCTGCTCTGCTCCGGTGTGCTTCGCTGGGCAGCGTTCACGCGAACAGTCTGTCGTTTGGGAGGTTAAGTTTTCGATATTTCGTACCTGAGGAGACCAGGCGCTTGAGAGATTGATTATTTGTGTCGCCAAAACCATCAAATTTTCTCTTCTTCAGATGATTTTGGGCCTTTTGAAGTAAATTTTGCATTGTTTTTATATATTTGACGTTTTTTAGATAATTTTGGTCTTTATAAGGCTGTTTTTAGATGAATTTGGTTTCCTTCTGATAGATTTAGGCTAAATTATAAATTGTGACCAGAAAAAAGGTCAATGAAGAAACCCAGGCACTGACTTGGGGTGGATGTTACAACTTTGAATTATTGGCTTGGTGAAGCAGTCTGCGGGAATTCCTGTAAAAAATTATCTTACGACGCTACTCGCCTAATGTTGGTTTATAGAACGAAATATTTCTTTCTGGAATACAATGCATGGCTCGAAACTAGAAAAAAATACTGTTGACGATTTAGTTCTTTTAATTATTCAAATGTTCCTAATAGCATGAGACCTTCGTTCAAATTATCTTTTCTCGAGTGAAGAATGGCACTTTAGTTGTACTATATTATTGTACGAAGAAACAATTTTTAGAATGACTGATAAATGCGAATATGTTTTGATCGGAAATTTTAGTGTTCGACGCTTACAATACAAAGTAATTTAAATTGAACTATTCGTGTAATCAATGAAATTCACCATAAATAGATGAGTTGAATTAAGTTTTTAACAGACGTTATATTTCGTGTCATATTTATTTAGTTCTTCACGCAGCCACTTGGAACAAAGTTAACCATGGATTTTTAACATAATGTGCTTCATTAAATGCCTATGTATTCACATCTTTAACTGTGCATTTATTTTTCTTTCAGCTTGAAGAGGATCCTGCATCAAGAGACGAGTCCTCTGTTACGTGACAACAAATAATCTTCCGGGTTTACTGAACAATTCTTTGTACGATGGGAGACATGAGTCCGATGATTTCTGCACCCTTGCTGAGCGACGTGACCCAGAGACCAAACGGTGTCTCGCCCCACGCCTTCAACAACACTGACGACCTCGAAGACGATCCCAGTAATGCCAGCCTGTATCTTATCAATCAAATTGCATCGTCTTTATCGAATCCTCAAACAATGAACGTTCCCTCCGCCCATCGCCGCTTATCTGCCACGCTTGACCAACACGAGCCAGTCACGTCTGCTCTGTCCTGCGATGCGCTCGCTCCGTCACTCGAGGATTCTGCTTCTTTCTTGCCTAGTTATAAGCGAGTGTCTAAGCTCAATAAGAGGAACCCTGTGATATCTTGTATGCTAGAAGAGAACCCTCAATTCGTGTCTGACCCTCTAAATACACAAAAGAATCCAGACAGTGCACGAATCCCACTTGCTGACTTTTCTGAAAGCCCTATTGCTGAGTCGATTGCCGAAACAGCTGATGTTTCTGATCCAAAAGAGCATCTCGCTAATGCAGTTGTGGAAGACTACATGAGGGAGGACAAAGCCTCTATTGACTTAGCGCACGAAGTGACCAGTGCTCAGTACGACTCTGATCCTCTAGTGTCGGACCTGGAAAACATTACAGAACCCATGGATTCCAACACACCAATGATGACCTCACGCAAAGATTCAGAAGCGACAGACGATGCTGGAGTTTTGCAGGCTATGGACACTACTTATTCACACCCTCCCCTCTCACACACCACGTCTTCTTCATCAGCACGTAGTGCCTTAGAAGATGAAAATGACTCTTCCATCCTCCTCATCGAAAAGAGGTCCTTTCGGCCTTTCAAAAACCCCGAAGACTATTTGTATGCCATGCGAGAAGACTTGGCCGAGTGGCTCAACAGCATGTATGAGCTTGACATAACAGCTGATAATTTCTTCGAGAAACTTGAAACTGGAGAAGTTTTATGCCAGGTGAGTCCTGAAAAAGTCCTCTTTTGCAACATCTTTCCTAGGTGTTTTTGTTACGTCTCGAGAATTTTGAAAAGATTTCTTCATTAGCGTTCTTTATGCACGTATTGTGAATTGGAGGACATTTGTGCTGTGCGGCTTGTCATTCAACAACTCAAAATTCGGGAATTGAATTAATGATTATACTTAGCCTCGGATTTGAAGAGATTTCCCGAGCTCTGACTGTGAAAGAAATAATTCAGTGGAAAAATAATAAGCGTTTTGCTTAATTGTCTATCCAATACGTACACATTGCAACTTTATAAGTACAAAGCCTTGACTTGCTTAGTGTGATTGAGCAGTTTTGTGTATTTGTTTCCTATTTTTGTCTCGAACAATTCACAGGGCTAAAATTCATGAAATGATTTGGAGACTCGTAAATTTTCACCAATTTAGGGTCTTCAGCTTGTGCTTCCTGGTACTTATCAAGTATTTTTTTGTCAACTCAACTCATCCAAATGGAGGTAATCATCAGTCACTAATTTTTTTTCCCTGAACATAAGCCAAACATTTTTGTCGCAACTGAGATTGGTTTACTTGAAAAAAGAGCTAATATTAAAATACAGTAACCCGTTTTCCCCTCAGGGGGATACAACTCTTGTATATATGGGAATTAGCACTCCCAGGGGGACTATGTGAGGGCCCGAGCTAAGGGTTAGGTAGGCTTCCTTTTTGTTGAAATAAAATAGGTGTTTGTTCTGTTACGGACCATCTTTTCTCGGTTCACTGCTGTCCTGTTTTTCAGCACCTACTACTTTCTTCTTCAATTTTTTCTTGTTTCATGAACTTCTTTCCTTGCTTACTGTTTCTGTGCACCTTGTGCATAGATTCCGCGTTCCCTCAACTCCATACTAAATGGTGCCTTCCTCCTTCCTCTCTGAGAACATCTTTGTCGTGGTTAAGGGAGGCTAAAACTTTCTTATATAATAATAATAATAATAATAATAATAATAACAGTAACCCGTTTTAAGTGCGTCGCACGCGGAATCACATAGTTTCATACAAATTTTATACACTTGACGGTATACGACACAGAGTATTAATTTAAATATAATTTTCCTTATTGGAAAATACTATTTCGAACATTATTTAGAGAATTTTCTAAGCCCTAAGTGTATATGCCTCATCATTTCACGAATTTTGCGCGAAATATTAGAAAATCAAACATTATAAAGGCGTGGAGTTTTCTAACCGATGTGTTTACTCGGAAACCGGAGTAATTCGTATCGAACATGTCTCGAACTTCCATGACACTTTTTTAGTGCAGATAACTGCATTGTGGGAGATGAATACTTATCGTGTGGTCAAATAGAACAGTTTGCATGTTGTGCTTGTCGCAGGCCCAATGGAGCGGCACAGGAACTGGTTCAGAGAGTTGCAGCTGACTTTCTGGGCACAAAAATAAACCAGACCGCTATCGTCAGAACGCGGGGGTGGATGCAGGATGCGGGTCTACCGCACACATTTCCGCAAACTTGGGGATGAAGTAAATTACGTTTGCTCAACTCCAGGTGCTTGAGGGAACTCAGGTGCTGCCCGCTACAGTTAGGGTTCCTTCCTGTGCTTGGCTTTATGGCGGAATGGAAGTTTACTTCTCTGGTACTGCAATTCCGGCGCTCAGTTTTAGAACAGTTTCAAATTACCTCACTACTGGTTTCAATGGCTTGAAATTCGGGGAATTGGATCTCTAGTTTTGTCAGAAATAAAGTATATGTTTACATTTCAGCTGTTAATAAGTAAATTAAACAAAACGTTGAAAAATCAGTTGATTACAATAGTTGTAGGAGTACCTCGTGTGATTGGAATGTTTGGAATATTGAGTATTGATATCTATAGGCCATTTAAAGCCACATGAACTAAAAAATGTATGCATGTCATTCAAGAGGCACTTGTTTGAAACGGTGCATACTCCTTCAAAATTTTTTTTTCGGAGTGAACTGAAATCTGTGTTGAGGTTATCGTGTGTTACTGGTTGAGGATGTAGTCTAGGTACAGATCTTTCATGTTTGATTTGAACGACTTGTATCTAGTGGTAGTTTTCATGCTCAGTGTATCGGATCGTAGCAGTCGTGCAATGAATACTGTGATCTTCTTCCGTCACCATCTGGTGGCGGAATAACATTTTTCTGCTCTCTGAAATTTTTTTCCCTGTAGAATGATCTTAAATCGAGTTAGAAATATTTATTTTACTTAAAGGCTCTTACTGACGTGCACGGAATGCATAATTAACGTGGAAAGTATGCATAATTAATTGCGTAGATCTAGTAGATCTCAGCGTAACAGGAATTGTATTTCGGAGGGGACTTTTTCTACGATATCCGTCAAGCTGAGAACACTGTACATCTCAGCCCCACCACAACTGCGAGATCTCGACCCAAATTCAAAAGTTTGCTACCCAGATTCAAGTTTTTGATAAAAATTCAAAATTTTTGACCCAAATTCTTAAGTTTATGACTCAAATTCAAGTTTATGACCCAAATTTAAAAGTTTATGACCCAAATTTAAAAGTTTATGACCCAAATTTAAAAGTTTATGACCCAAATTCAAAAGTTTATGACCCAAATTCATAAGTTTATGACCCAAGTTCAAGAGTTTGTGACCCAAATTCAAGAGTTTATGACCCAAAATCAAAAGTCTATGACCCAAATTCAAAAGTTTATGACCCAAATTCAAGAGTTTATGACCCAAATTCAAGAGTTTGTGACCCAAATTCAAAAGTCTATGACCCAAATTCAAAAGTCTATGACCCAAATTCAAAAGTTTATGACCCAAATTCAAGAGTTTATGACCCAAATTCAAAAGTCTATGACCCAAATTCAAGAGTTTATGACCCAAATTCAAAAGTTTAGGATTTAAATTCAAAAGTTTTTGACCTAAATTCAAAAGTTTTTGGCCCAAATTCAAACGTTCCTGCCCCAAATTCGAAAGTATTAACCCAAATCATACTTAAAATAAGACTGCGTTAAAAAACCAGCATGGCCAAATGGCCAATCTCAGCAAGCGTTGCTCGCACCACCTCGGCATGCGACCCAAGAGGCGCTGTGGCGTCGTTAGCCCGTGCCGAGCAGCAGCCCTGGGCGCGAGTGCGTGGGCTGCTCCCGTTTGTAAGTGCCACACACAACCTGTGCGGCGCCCTAACTTAGTCTCATTCTGAGATGCTTCCGTTAAATGTCCGTTATGGCTTGGGCCAGTGGCCTCGTTTTCTGGAGGTAAATGGTTCGCGTAAAAATCCGCTTCTTTCGGTTGGGTCACTTAAACGAGTTGCTACCTCGCAGAAAGTTCAATTTCGATCGAGTGATTTAAGTTGACACATTGACTGTGGTAGGCTAAGCTGAAATTCTACGTCAGTTAAGCTCAACTTTGAAGTTCAACTTTCAAATGAACTAGAAATAAGTTGAAAGTGTCCCCACCACGCTTTGGTTAAGATCCCTTGGTTAAAAACGCAGTTTTTAACCAAAGTTTAACGCAGTTTCAGACGACCTCCCGCATTGTGGAAATCTCTTTATTGAGTTGAGTATTCAGCGAAAATCGACTTCAGAATTAAAAATACAATAAAAAGAAAAAAATCGCTTGAAAAAATGAAAAGTCTTCTTTATAATTTTGTATATTAGACCGTATGTCTACCTCGCTTTCTCATGCGCACTGGAAATGCTCCTCGTCAGTTCTCTGCTCAGCTGCAATCTTAAAGGCACATTATCTTGAAATATATTAATCTGCGTGAATCGATATTTCTTCTCCCAGCTACGTGCTGTTAGAACGAATTGATCCATTCCTGGCAAAAAAAGCAAACACCTGTACCTAGCAGGTGTTTTTTTTTGTGCGTTGTAAAAACAAATTTAGAGAACCACTTTTGTGTTCGGTAAAGTATCTCATCAATCAATCGTTGCTTTCTCGTTGATTTGGGTTAAACTTGATGTACGGTGCTTCTTTGACAAATACTTTGTGTATTTTTACGTGCACAAATTATGCGTGTAATTCAACTCGCAATTTGTATTTGCAATCGGAATTCGCCGTGTGATTTGTACCCTGACTTGTCATTTTTACATTTTGTGCTCATTTTATTGCGAGTTTGAGCCTTTGACGCTAAAATGAAGAGCGTTTGCTAAGTAACAATCGTATGTGATTCGAAGGGTGCCCGGATTTCCCTACAAAGAGGAAACGCAAATGACTGAGCTTTTAATTTCGACCGTATACTGTACGTCACGGCAATATTCGTTGGTGGACTTATAATGGCAAGCAAATTCGCTTTACCTTTCGAAAAACCGCTTCATTTACTTTACGCTCTCTCCCTTTTTACTGAATTGAGAGGTTCACCAGCAAGAGTTTTGGCACAAAGTCAAGCTGCGAGGCTTTGACTTGAAGAGCCTATCTTGTGAGGACTTGGCGGCCGCTGGAGAGGCACCCTCGTGCTTGCATGCCCTCGACAAGCCCTTGAGGGATCTGAGGAGCACAGTTTGCGCGGTCCACCGTCCTCGCCTCTCATGCGATCATTTCAGTCCTCAACTCTTCGTTACCAGATGTAGTGCTGAAGTCGACTCCGGGTCTGATTTTCTGGCCATTTGAATCGCCGTAACGCTCATTTCAGTTCTCAACTCTTCGTTACCAGATGTAGTGCTGAAGTCGACTCCGGGTCTGATTTTCTGGCAATTTGTATCGTTGTCGTAGCGAGACAGCTCATAACGAGTTTTTTCAAGCTGAAATTTAAGGGGGAAACTCTAAAAATTTATCTGCGAAAAGCGCAAACTTGTGAATTTGGCGGGTGAAAAACAGCTCGTAGTGTCGCCAAATCGAAAGAATGACTCTGGGTGCCAACTCTACCGCTACGACGACGCATGTTGTTTGACGTAAACAGCTGCAATGCTCGACGCTGTTGAGTCGCAACGCAACTGCCACGCATGCAACCGATGCTATCTCAGGAAGCTTGCCATCCGTCCAAGAGCACAAGGGCGGCACTGCGTCTGTGCGACCAGCGTTGCGTGCTCCAGCTTTGACGAAAGTCCAAGTGTTCCTAGCGTACAGACCTTCGGGGGCTGGCTTGTGAAATGTTTCAGATGCGTCGTGTAGTACGCTGGACTTCACTCCACATACTAGGTAGTGGAAATTGTATTTGCGAAAGTGCATAGTATGGTAAAGGTTTGCATATGTCATTATTTTCACATTTTGAACTTATTTGAAGGAACGTTTCTCATAAGTCATGACATTCGAAATGTTCATCGTATTATTGACAATGAATTTCGATTGACTGATTTATGCATGATTTGCCTTACTGCGGCCTGTAATAACTCAAGTATTCAAATACTTTGAAGAAATTTTACAATCTATTTTTCCAAAACTGAATTCTAAAACGCGCTTCAGTTCATGCACCAGCCGAGAGCATCGATTTCTTTCACAAATGTTGAGAAGTTCTCAGTACCGCCATACCCAGAGAGATGGCGGCCATCGGTAATTGAGTGCCCTCATATACCTCTCTAATATCTCTCGCACAGTTCCTTAATTTGCTTTCTTGGACCATAAAGTGGGCCAGGGGCGAGAGCCAGGCTGCAGTTTTTCTTGTTGACGCTAATGTTGTCTGTAAACTGGTAACTTCGCTAGGCAGCGAGCTTTCGTGCGGCATCCTTGAAATCTGGCGACTTTTTATGGATGACACGAAACTTGGAACTCGGCGACGGATATTTCCTGACCTGTGGATTTTTGAAGTCCGATGAATGTGCCTGATTTAGTGCAGTAGCTCATCTCTGAGTTAATTTAAACATATTTAACAGGACATTACTACTTGACCAGATATTGCGGTCCAAGATAAGGAGTAGCTAATGCATGCTTGCACTTTGTGCTCACGAAAAGGCTATTGGGAGAGCAAATAAAAACGCTTCCAATTCTGTAGCGATACTGAACTGACAGAGCATGTCATTCGTTCATTTTTTAAATTATTTTTTTCCTCAGGGAGGTACAACTATTGTATCTGTGGGAATTAGAGCTCCCAGGGGGAAAATATGTGAGGGCCCGAGCTGAGTGTTAGGTAGGCCTTCTTTTTCTTGAAATAAGCGTTTTTTGTTATGTAAAGGACCACCTTTTTTCGGTTCACTGCTGTCCTGTTTTTCAGCACCTACTACTTTCTTTTTCAACTTTTATCTTGTTTCATAAACTTCTTCCTCAACTTACTGTTTCTATGCCCATTCCGCATAGATTCCGCGTTCCCTTATCTCCATACTAAATAGTGTCTTCCTCTTTCCTCTCGTCTAAACGCTTTTTTTTTAGCGGTAAGGGAGGCTAAAACTAACATTTAATCTAATCTTCTCATAAATGCATACAAGTGATCAAATGTAATGATAAACCAAAATTCAATTCTTTTTACACACGAGTGCCAAAAAAAAGAAAATTCTGTTGTATATACGAGAGAAACCGTTGAAAGCTAGCTGGCATAATTCTTTGGCTCAATGAAGGGCATTAGGAGTTGAATTTGATTAATGAGTGAGAGAAGTCTTTGATGTTCGCTTTTTTTATCTGAAGTATTCTTTTTTAAAACTAAATGTATCGGCAGAATCTAACCTAGCACTCCTAGTCTTGTAACAGAAAAGGTTACATCTATGAAAACCTCGTTTCGATCAACATCAATAAACTGTGGTAATGTTCGTGTTGGATACGTTGGTTAAAAGGGGAATTGAACGCTGCTGTTAATAATAACATTAGAAACATTCTTGTCGAGTAAAGCTATGTCACGAATTAGCGGGTATGCGACACAAACGCGTCAGGCAACTCACGCTACAAAAGATCGCGTTACGCATGACATCATCACAGCCAGAACTTCACCAGAGGAGTAAGAGAGCAGGTTCACTTACCCTACTGCAGCCAGCTGCTCAGTCGTTAAAAGGAACTTACGAACATAAACAGTTACTAAATGTCGTACACGGTCTACGGACGTTGGTAAGAGGAATGATGAAGTCGAGCAGCAGCAGCAGCAGCAGCGGTAGGGTCACGCATGTGTTGAGGAGGCAGCATTGCTTGCCTTCTGAATAAACACTTACATGATGGACTTCGTGGTCCGACAGTTTTTGGAACTTGCAGCATAAACTTCATTACACACTCGCTCAGTGAACCATTCCCTTGGTTGATAGGAGAGATCAGTTTCATCCCTATAAAGAAGTCACCGTAAATACGCTTTCATGTGTGCGCAACGGAACCAGCCGTGATGATTCCGTGCCGCCCGTGCATCTGTAATAATAAGCGTGCATCTGTTATAATAAGAGGCAAGAGCGCAACCGCATTGCCGCTGGACTGACACTGACAGGCTGACGGTGCCGGCTCCTCAACGTCAGCAGCTTGAGACATCAATCATGAAACCGGAACACAACGGAAGAATACGAGCAGGAGCAGCGCTAGCATCCACCTCTGGAATGCCAACAGCGTGAGCTAGGAGCAAATCAGCGCTGTAGTGAACACCGAAAGGAAGTAATGGCAGCAACAGCAGGACCAAAAGTCCGTAAGCGTTAGCGAGTGCAGGTGTGATCAGTTTTTCCATCTCCAATCTGTGCAGCTACAGCAGCAGCAGCAGCAGCTACAACAATTACAGCCACAATTGCAGCAGCAATAATAGCAGCAACAATAGTAGCAGCAATAGTAGCAGCAATAGTAGCAGCAATAGCAACAACAACGGCAGCAACAATAGCAACAACAGCAGCGGGAGCAGCAGCAGCAAGGCCGTCCTCCACCACCGTGACAAAGTCAACCTCCGCACAGCCGTGCCTGCCTCCACAGCTTCCTCTCCTGGGAAATGCAACCACGGCTGTCTCGCTGTCGACTTTTTCTGTCCAAATTATCCCGCCTGCAGCGGTGTGCTTTCAAATGGATTTCGTGGAACGGCAGCATTTGGAAGCTCGTGCTTACTCCATAAATTGGGACTCTGAACGAATCCGACCCTTCATAGAGAGCTGGGAGCAGTGGTAAAGTGAGCGTGGGCTGGTTAGAGTTTTGGACCTAAAGCAAATAAGATCAAAGAGGGAAGAGTTGTAGCTTAATTGCTTCCCTAGATATCAAATCAACTTCAGCAATAATAAATCTACCGGTCAAACTGTTTGAATAAAGAGTAGCAGTCTAATTATCATCGTAGGAATGAAATCCAACCATGGCAATAATATGATACATCTACCTGTCTGAACTGCACGAGTACGTCCTCCACTAAACACGTTGAGTTCTAACAAACTGGTCATCTAAGTTCGAGGATAAGATGAACGCCAAAAATCTACGTCTATCATGTTTTTTTATCCACTGTTGGATGAACTAAGTAACTATATAAGTAGGTAATGAACTAAGGAATGAGCGATCTCCAAAAGCATTGTTATAGTTAAATTGTCGATCGTTAGATATGGTTAAATTGTCAGTGATATTTTTATTTTAACCTTAAACAACTGCTCGCGTTTTGAATTTAAAAATATTTACTTTCTTCTTTCGATGTGGATGCGTGACGAGCCCGGAGGAAAACGGACAATTTGTTGTTTTCTGTCTTCCAGCGTCACCTGGGAGCTGGGTAGGCCTTCGTTTTGTTGAAATAAAATATTTTTTAGGACCATTTTTTCTGTTCACTGCTATCCAGTTTTTCCGCATCTGACTTTCTTCTTCAAATTCCATCATGTTTCACAACATTCCTTTTTAATTTACTATTTCTATACGCACAGGATCCTGTGCGGGAACGCACCTTGTGCCCAGATTTCCCGTTTCTTAAACTCCATACTAAATGGTGCCTTTATGCATCCTCTCCTCGAACATCTTTGTTGTAGTACGGGAGGCTAAAACTAACTTATAATAAATAGATCATTTATACTCGCAAATCTTGGTGAACTGTAAGACGATATAGTTGCTCAACGTTATTCGGCTCTGATGCACATGGGCTTAGGTAACAATTGAAGTTCTCCAGCTGTTGACTTGAGTGAAAGAGAAATGTTTTGATTTTAAAAATTGATGACAAGTCTCTACGCTTTTGAGAGCCTCTTGCTGTGAGTGAAAGACGTTATTCTCTTAAAAGAGTTAACACTAACAGTTGCTCTCGAAGGACGGCTATAAAACCTACTCAATCACCAAGAAGACATAAATTAGTTAACAAAGACACGTAGTTTGGGGAGCTTTCAACAAATATTCTGGGGTCAAACCGCAAGCACGGCTCGCGTATCCTGTTCACTTGTGTAATTTTGCTTGCCAGCTCTGTGAGCCAGCACCGTTAGACCGTTTAGATTGTTTCCGTTTTCTCAACGGGATCATCAAGACGATGGTCCCATTAATCTGAGGTTGTTCCTCTCCCGATCGCAGCTGTTTTTTACGGCGTGTGAGGCAAGTGCTGGAGAGCTTTAACGCTAGAGGGGATGAATAGCTTAGTTATGAGGGGATGAGTAACTGAACGTTATGAGGGGATGAGTAAGTGAACGTTATGAGGGGATGAGTAAGTGAACGTTATGAGGGGATGAGTAACTGAACGTTATGAGGGGATGAGTAACTGAACGTTATGAAGGGATGAGTAAGTGAACGTAATGAGGGGATGAGTAAGTGAACGTAATGAGGGGATGAGTAAGTGAACGTTATGAGGGGAGGAGTAAGTGAACGTTATGAGGGGATGAGTAACTGAACGTTTTGAGGGGATGAGTAACTGAACGTTATGAGGGGATGAGTAACTGAACGTTATTCCCTGAACTCCATACTAAATGGTGCCTTTATTCTTCCTCTCTTTGGAGGACCATTGCTGTGGCCGCGGAGGCTGAAACTAATAACAGTCCAATCTAATTTGAACAATCTAAACGGGAATCCTTCCATTATTCGATGTCCTCACCTTCGTTACGATAACATGAGGATGAAGTTCAATCCCTATCAATGATGTCAATTAAGAAGATTGGAAATTTGTCATTAATTGCGCAGTGATCCGGTAACCAGCTCCAGGGACGGATAGATCACACGAACAAGCAACAAATTCTCTATTATCATGCAGGGTGAGATGAATTTACCTGTACAAATATTCAATGTATTACGTGTGAAAAATGTTCACGAGGTTAATTCTTTGTGTGTGCAGCACGCCAATTCAGTGCGGGTGGCTGCGGAAGAGGCAGCGCGCAACGGACGCAGACTGTCCGGCCGCTGGGCCGTCCCGCGCGCTGACGTCGTGTGGCGACCTGGCGTGGAACCTGGCTCTTTCCGCGCTAGGGACAACGTCTCCAACTTCATCAGGTGGGTCTGATGGCACGAATGTGCAGCAATCAAGGAAGAAAAGCGCCAATGTTTCCATCGAGTTCTTGTTTTGAGTGATCTGGAGTAACTGAGAACGTCTCCAACTTAGAGATTGACTGTGTGGACTGCGTACTTTTATAAGGATCGAGAGAGACAAGCACCTCTTTCCGTCATGCTCTTGCTTTGAGGGACCCTGAGCAAATGAGCAACTGATAGCGTCGCCAACTTTATCAGGTAAATATGTCTGAACAGATGTGTGACGATCGAAAAAAAACAAGTATGTACCAATAGTTCCGTCGTGCTCTTGTTTTGAGTGATCCTGAGCAAGTGAAGAAGTGATAACGTCAACTTTATCATGTCAATTTGACTGACAAAAGCGAAAACTGCATTGTTTCGTAGCGTTCGAGAGGAACATCCGTGTTTGCGTGGTGTTGTGTTAATGAATGATTTGAAAGACCTGAGGAACTTTCGAATTGTGTAAAAGAAAAATCTACTTTGTATGGATGGGAAATTCGGCGGAAAGTTACTGTATATGAGATTATCACGTCGCATATCAGGTGTTCAATATGGCCAGGAGATCAGATCACTAGGATTCATGTCTTGTACAAATAGGGCTCCGTGAATGTCGGTGTCGTCTCATTGAAGACCTTTTATCGACTCTAATGTGTCCTGATCACTTGAAAGAAGGCCTCCAACTCGTCTCACGTGCTAGTTCTTCATCCAGAACCTTGATTACAGACCGCTGTTTATGGCCGTACCTGATTTTGAGACGCATGTGTTGTGCTCTTACCTTTTGCGAGTGTTAACATTGAGTTCAGTGCTACAAAAAATAATTATGTTCGTGAAATATCGTGAAAAAACTCATCAGTCTTAGTTTTGTAGCCCAACATAACGTAGATCTGTTGGAACACACATTCATTTGACCTCGAATTACAATTTACTCGATTTTCTATATTTTTTGATCCGGCTGGACAGTTCAGTATTGCTGTACGACCTTTGAATTTGTGTTAATAATAGAGCGGAGGCTTGTTTGAAATATCCAAAATATTTACGTAAACTGGTCAATTGCGTGTTTCCAGGAAACACATTCAAACTAATTTCAGTTCCATCGAGGAGCAATGAAGGACAAGAGCAATAATGTTGTTTTTGCCGGTAAAGGTCGTACGCAGTGAAAGTAAGTCTTTACGATGATGTGCGTCGTGTTATTGTTTTGCTAACTGTGGCGTTCGTCTCCCGTCAGATGGTGCCGCCAGCTCGGCGTACACGAAGTCTTGCTGTTCGAGACTGATGACTTGGTCCTTCGTAAGAATGAGAAGCACGTCATACTCGCCTTATTGGAAGTCGCTCGCCAGGGATACAAGTAAGTTTCTTCAATCTCAGGTCGTATTTGGTGACTGTGTCCAAGTTCTTGGAGAGTTGGACTGTCGCAGCTGCTCTTAAATTTGTGCAGCAATCAGGCCGCCCTAATTCGGACTCTAACCTTTCCTTCAATGAGGTTCCCTTGACTAGCCAGCGACTATCGTAGGCGAAACAAACCAGATTGATCGCTGGTTAAGATTTGCTTTTGACCAAACTAAGAACATTCGTTGCGTGCAACGAGTCCAACCTTAATTAATTTGACTAATTAAAAGAAGCATTTCCTTGAGGGACTTGCGAAACACGGAATGAGCAGAACTGTTGCCCAATTGATGCGCTGTGAGAGTCACCAAGCAAACATTGAAATTAAACATCACGTTTCCTGGTGGGTCTTGTATTATTACACTGCTCAGCGAGGTAATTAAGTAAATGGCGGTTACGCAAGAGTGGTCGAGGTTCCATAATTCTCTTGGTTCGCCACGGCTCCGAGTTGCGTCACGATGTTTGCCGTAGCGTCATGATCTCCTGCGACCGGTCGTCGTCAGCGTAACATTCACGGCACTTCTTGCGGTGCGTTGCTTTGTCACAAGTCAGTGATGAAATCCTGCAACCTATGGTGCTTCAGTTCTGTGCTGCGCTGCGATGGTATACAAGCGCTTTTGATTGGATAACTGCGTATCGAAATACTTCATACATCAAATCGCTGCTTATTGTTGTGATGGTATGATATAAGTGGTATTGTTCAAAGGATCAAATTAAGATTGTTTTTACACTTAAAGCAATAGTGGTCATGGTGATGGACAGGCTATGACTTTTACTGTGAATTATGTGAAAATGTTGGAAATTTTTGCACGAATTATTTTATGAAGTGCAGTACAGAGCATTTGCGCCAAGTAAGAACGTCAAAACTCGAGAAGAACATGCAGTTTTATTTAATCAAATTTGGGAATAATTTTATTTTATTCATCTGCTTGAGGATTTGACTTATTCTATAATAGTAATATAATTTTTTGAGAGCAGTACGATATTTGGGCTCTACTTCGCGGTTCATCTTCAGTGGAAACAACATCATGAATTTCATTGATTTGACTGTTGATGGAGTGGACTTGACAATATTTTCATTAATGTCGAGGTGATTGTCGTAACTTGTTTTATCGTGCACTCTCTGCTTTTGATGAAGACCGCTCGATCGCAGCTAGATGTTGCTCTGCTCACGCTGTTATCAGACCCACGCGTGCTTCAATAATTATTCGCGGTTTTATTTCGCAAGTTTGAATCTCATTCCCAATATTTATAATCAATTCATCAATTTCATTTTCGTAGGTGTATCAGGTGCATGGGCATGTTATAATTTTATTAAGTTGAATATCATTAAGTATCATTCTAGTTGTTATCATTCTACTCTGTTCTACTCTAAAAAGCTCTCATTGTAATTGTCGACTTTGCGCTTCTCTTTTCAAAATCAAGCAATTTATACTTGTTGGTTACGTCAGCTCTAGATACGCCTGGGCGATTTCCAAATTCTGTAACCTATTTTCTATCTCCCGTTTTCATACCTTCGTTGATTTCAATACTGTATTTTTCTTCTTTTTTCTTCTTATATTGTTTCTATGCGCAGGATACTATATGTAGTAGTAGTAATAATAATAGTAGTAGTAATAATAGTTCGCTTTATTTTTTCACTTCTTCATTACGTGATTTTCACGCAGAAAATAGCAGAATGTTATTATAGCATGAGGTCAAATTGGTTGAATTATCGCTTGCTCAATGGTGCTGCTTCCTAGGACATCAGCTTAAATTTTTGAAGGCAAGAGACGGGCAATAACCTTTTACGCGTGTAGGTCTTACACAAGACAGAAACCAAGAAAGATTTGTGCACCATCGCGCGCGTTTGTTTTCATAACGAATCAACACACACAAACTGCGAATGTTTTCCTACGAACATCCCGCGTCAAGCTCGTGTCAAGTCTTATCTGCAAGGTTAAAAATACAAAATTCCAGTATGTTTCTGCTTGCGAGTGTGTTATCTTCTCACGACGTGACGCAACAGCGCGGCGTGAGATGGCCGTGTTCTCGGAGGTGTTCTATAGCGCTGCACCCCTGAGGTCCGACTGCCACATTCTGCTGCTACCCTCGTTGCGAAAAGAGCTGAGATGCTAAGCTGTTGCTTCATTTCTGAGAACGTTTTTCTGCCTCTTTTCAAGAAGCGTCTCTGTTTTCCAGTTCGCGTATGAAGGGAGGAGCATGGATGTTGTTTGGGCCGAGTATCGGTTGTAATGATCAAGAATTAGCTTGCTGTAGCATGAAAGTGGTGTTGTTTTTTGTTTTTAAACCATGTTTCCGTACCAGGAGATATACTTCGATGTTTCGGGAATAACTGCACACCACGGAAAATGATTTCATTTACAAAATTCTATAAAGAAAATCTGAAATAATTTTCCGAATTCAATAAAACTGCAGTCAAAATGTACATTTGCTATCAGTGTCGTGAAAGCAATAACACGCTATGAAGCTACGTAGATATTCTGGAAGACCTCGGAATGGTCTGTAAGCTCTGCACTTGATCTAGCACATGAGAGAAGAAAAAAGAAACATTAGAGGAGATGCACGTGCTGCCTTGACGTCGGAATGAGACGCAACCGCCCTTCTCTCCTCGTAACCGCAGGCTCTCATGATAAAATCTGGCGGACTTTCTTCTCTGCGATGTAATAACAGCGTTTGGAGCGCTTGCGCTGGCGACGGTGCTACGAAACTGTGAAGTTGGTCAATGCGTTTCTGCGAGTAAGCTTGACGCTTCATTTAGGTCGAGATGATTGAAGTAACCTCTTTTATCGGACGCCCTCTGCTTGTGATAAAGAGCATTCGTTACTACTCTGCTTAACACGCGGGCTTTTTATGTACTTCGCTAATTGCAAAAAGCGCATCGATGCTGAAAGTCCGGGAGGAAAATACGTTGATTTTTTGCTTAAATAAATACGAGTGACGCATCGTAATTTTCCGTCTGAAATTTAGTGAGAAAAACACGTTATTTAGTCTGTTCAATACAATTTCGAGAGAAGAATACGTTTCTGGTGAATGGATTTTTAAGTGTTTATTTCGCACACGCCAAAATGAGCACATCGAGTGAGAGTTGTACAAACCTAACGTGACAAATTGCTTGACGACAACGTAGGACTGGGAAATATTTCTCCAGATCGTTAGGGCCTCCGTCATACGTAACTGCGCTCTGACTACCTGGCTGGACGAGCGCGGCCTGCAGGTGCAATTCCCCGTCACGCGCTGTATTTAGGAACGCTTTTGTCAGACTCGGTCTGTGCTTGAATGTTGCTAGTCTGTTAGGGCCCGAGCTGAGAATTGGGTAGGCCTTATTTTTGTTGAAATAATTTTTTTTTGTTACGTTAAGGGCCACCTTTTTTCGGTTCACTGTTGTCCTGTTTTTCAGCACCTACAACTTCCTTCTTCAACAACACTCTTGTTTCATAAACTTTTTTCACTGTTTACTGTTTCTATGCCCCTTCTGCATAGATTCCGCGTTCCCTTCTCTTCCTATTAAATGGTGCCTTCGTCCTCCCTCTCTTCGGAACGGTTTTTTTAGTGGTTAGGGAGGCTTAAACTAACATCTAATCTAATCTCTGTTGCTAGAGTCCCAAGCGCATGAATCTGTCCGCAGCGCACTTTACAGTAAGGTATCAATGCTATTCAACACACCAACGTTCGAATAAGTAGTAGTATTCAACAGGGAACTTTAGCTAAAAAACTAAGACACGAGCAATACAGAACCATAAGTTCATCTCGTACCATAAGTTCGTCTACAATGATATATCATTACTCTTTAATACAACAATATTAGAATACATAAAGTTAACCCGTGAACTTGAATTTCGAACAAAAAGAAACTAACAATAGTGTTATAAGTCTATCTAGTAAGGAAGAAGCAAAGGTTTTCGTTTGTTGCAGCATTGCGAGAGAAAATATTCCTGTACAAGACCTGCGTCAACAAGCTCTTTAGCAATACTCCGCATAATATTGGAAGAAGACCTTGGAATACTGCAATTTTTCGTTGCATGTTTCCGCTCACCATTTTTGTTAAATTTTTTATTTGTAAATTTGCTGTGGAAATCTTATTGCTCCGCTTCTTGCTTAGATACTTGGCTGTGTGTGTGGCTGCTGGGGTGTGTGTGTGTGTGGCTGCTGGGGTGTGTGCGTGTGTGTGGCTGCTGGGGTGTGTGTGTGTGT